>OZ035873.1:119320021-119863694 GCA_964034865.1 Eristalis intricaria
GCTTGGTAATTGTGACTGCCAATGCCCTCATTTATATTGTTGTGGTGTCACTATTCGGCTTTTCCCGCCTCTTCGTCCCTTTCTCCCTTTTTTTAGTGTGTGGTGTAAAGTGTCGTCTACGTAATTGCATCCACAAAATACTTAACCTGAGTGATTCGGCAGACAAGTGCATCGCTTGCATTTTTACGTCGTGTGCACGTCGGGTTTCGCACTGACTGCGTGACAAGTGAACTTCGATGTTCCCCCGACGTGTGTTGATCTACGAGGCTACGCTTTGAGGCACCTCACCCCGTTTTCGAGAGTGAGTATCGTTTTGACCGTGAACGAATTAGTTTTATTTCCTACACACCAGGTTTGTGTAATTATACCTATAACCAGTTGGTGGTTTTAATGAACTTGAGGATGTCCTTTATGTTGGTAGTTCAAGACCATTGATGAAGTAGCTACCCATATATTTTCTTCTTGTCTCTGCAAGGGCTGGGCAGGTTCCGAGGAAGTGTAACACGGTTTCCTCTTGCTGCTCATCCATGCAGCTTCTGCAGAAGTCGTTGTAGTGTGCACCCTACTTGCCTGTAAAGGTCCTTGTCCATAGGAAGAAATTTCTGTTTAACGGTATTCCTTTCCATAATACTGAACAATGACGTCTTAAATTTTTTGAATTAGGAGACAATTTATAGATTGTTGCCGTTCATTAAGTGATTGTATGTAAGTTTGTGGAGAGCTGTCTACATTTCTCCCACTTTCGTAATGAATGCGAACGAAACTTAACAAAGCTTAATGAAGATTAACGATACTTAACGAAATTGAGTTAGCAACAGTGTGTCATTTCTGAGAATTTGCTCGATTGCTTAAGCTAATTCCTTCTTCGTCTTTATTTGGCGCTACAGTCCGGGGTGGCCTCAACCAACAAGCCACTCCAGCTAGGTCGGCTCGGTCTCGGGCTAGCTGTCTCCAGTGTCGCACTCCAAGCTGGTTGAGGTTCCTCTCCACCTGGGTGCGCCAGCTTAAACGGGGGCGTCCTCTGTTGCGTTATCCCACGGGTTCGGAGTCGAAGACTCTTCGGGCCGGAGCTGAGTTGTCCATGCGCTCTACATGGCCTAGCCATCTTATGCGTTGGATCCGAAGACGCCTGACTAGATTCATGTCGCTGTACAGCCCGTACAGTTCGTGGTTGAATCTTATCCTCCAGAAACCGTCAACGCAAACAGGACCAAAGATCGCACGCAGAGCTTGTCTTTCGAAGAGACTAAAGACTTCCTCAACCGCTTTTCAGATTGTCCCTGCCTCCGCGCCGTACAGCAGGGCTGGGATGATCATTTTTGTATAAATGATCAACTTGGTGTATAAAGTCAGCTTTGTCCTTCGAGAGATGGCTCTACTACTCAATTGCCTCTTGAGCCCATAGAAACAGCGGTTGGCAAGAGTTACTCTGCGTTTGATCTCGGTACTGATGTTGTTTGTACTATTTACTGCGGAGCCGAGGAAGACGAAGTCCTTGACTATCTCAAAGTTATAGCTGCCCATTGCGATGCTCTGTCCAGAACGACGATGTTGTGTGTCCTTTCTTGAAGACAGCATATACTTCCTTTTGCCCCCATTCACCGCTAGACCCATTTTAGCCGCTTCCGCCTCAATGCCAGCAAACGCCTCATTGACGGCTCCCTGTGTTCTGCCAATCACGTCCATGTCATCTGCGTATGCTACCAGTTGTACGGACTTCTGGCAGATCGTGCCTCTAGTGTTGGCGTGTGAGTCTTGCACGATCTTCTCCAGGATGATGTTAAAAAAATCACATGACAGCGCGTCATCTTGTCTAAAACCTTTTTTGACATTGAAGGTCTCGGTGAGTTCGTTACCGACCTTGATGGAGCAGCGAGAATTCTCCATCGTCATCCTGCATAACCTGACGAGTTTGGCAGGAAAGTCAAAACTAGACATGGGGTTGTATAGCTCGACCCTATGCACGCTGTCATATGCAGCCTTGAAATCGACAGAAAGGTGGTGCTTGTCGATCTGCATCGGTTGGGTTCTTTTGTAGGATTTGCCGTAGTGTGAGAATCAGGTCGATGGTAGACTTCCCTGGCCTGAATTCACACTGATATGGACCTATCAGGCTAGTTAAAAACGGCTTCAGGAAGGCACACAAAATGGCAGAGAAGATCTTGTAAGCGATGTTCAGGAGACTTATCCCTCTATAGTTGGCGCAGTCAAAGGGGTCTCCTTTCTTGTGGATCGGGCAAACGATACTGAGACTCCACTCATCGGGCATGCTCTCCTCCGACCATATTTTACAGGTGAGCTCGTGCATGCCCCCAACCAGATCATCTCCAGCTGCCTTAAAGATTTCAGCGGACAGTCCACCTGCACCAGCAGCTTTATTCGACTTTAGTCTCTGTATCGCTATCTTGACTTCGTCTAGGTCGGGGGACGGAATTCCCGTCGATCATCGTCCATATTGAGTTTGACATTCTGCCTGACAGCGGTATTGACGTCATCATCGCCGTTTAGCAGTCTGCAGAAATGGTTCTTCCAAATTCTCAGTATCGACTGCGACTCTACTACTAGTTGTCCATTCCCGTCCCGGCAGGCTTCTGTTCGAACCTTGTATCCACTGGATAACTATTTAACCCTCTAGTAAAACATTCATACAACACAAACATTCTTTCTCCTGAGTAGCCGGGTCTCGTCCCTTCGTCTCTGATCGTAGAGCTCACAAACAGCTCTAGTTGTTCGTTGCAGCGTTGCTTTGTAGGCTTCCATCTTCGCTGCATGCGAAGCTAATTCCTTACGGCCATTTAAAAGGCGGAATGCCGCAGTTGCTAGAGTGCCTGCCCCTGGTTAGCATCCCAGTGAAAGCTAAGATAATACGCTTCTATCTGGCTCTCAAATCTGATTCAGTCACCATTTGCCATTGGAATCAAATTAACGTCACTATCACTGGAGTGGTCAATCAGTGGTAGTAGTCTGACTAGGGGTATCACAGTCGACCAATATGGTCGACCAAATAAGTCTGTTCCTTTCGTTTTACCTTTGCTTCGTCTGATAAGTACACCAAGTGAATCACTAGTGATATCTTTTGAAATGAAGGGGAAGTGCACAATATGTCAATTCATGGTCCATTTTCAGATATACAATTTACTTCCCTAAGCCGCATTTTCACGGGATACCAAATTTTGTTCGAGTTAGAGAGGGCTTGACTTAGGGAGAGGTTCTTTAATTTGACTTAAGGAGACTTCGATTTAGGGAGAGTGCACTATATTAAGCTGAAGAACATGAACATAATAAAACTAACCGAATTCGGTAAGAGTGCACATTAATTTGAGTATTATTGCCTAAGTAGTTTACAACTATTAGTCAAAAGCGGTAATGTATCGAAATACGACTCTAAGAAATCCGAATCAATCTTCAAAATTCTCGGTTATTTCTCAACTTCGAATTACGAACTCGAATTCTCGCTGGTTTGCCAGCATATGCAGTTGTAAAATTAGGTCTTCGAATGTTCCATTACCCTTTTATGCATACGATTGATGACTTCGAAAATTCCTTACAGCCACAGCGACCTCACGAACAGAAGTTGTTGTACAACATAGTTGCTCTATCCTCAACCAAATTCCATCCCCATCTGTCGCATTAAACGCACGGGAAAAAAATTGAATACACACCGAAAATTGCAAAAGACATCATTAACAACATCAGGCTGTAGTCCGTGGTCCAGAATAATTTATCCCTGATTTTGAGCTAATTAATCCTGCCGTCAGCTGCCGACCCTCCGACCGCAGAATAAAATAGAAAATTCGAAAAACCACCTGTCTAATGGCCTAGGCCCGCCTCCCATTCCGGGCTGGCTAATTGAATTATTTTCAAATCCCACATTTTTGGGACCGGAAGAAGTCACCAGAACCACGCGCCGCATGCATTCCGTCGTTCAATAGGTGACCCTTCCCACGATTACTCAAATCGACCACAAATACCCAACACAAACAAACCCAAATTAAAGCCGAAATGTGGAGAAAAAATGGAGCGTCCTAAATGGCTATGCAAAGCGGAAGGGTCTTCTCGTGGTGGGCGAACGGGGTGGGAAAAGGCGGGAAACATTTTAAAATATGAGCACAATCATGGGGGAGAGGCACACCCAGCGCGCCGGCTGACAGTCCTTTCGACGTCCTTGCTCTGGCTGCTTAATTCTTTCATTTTGAATTCAATTCCCTTTGTGTGGTTTTGTTCAGGTGTTTTTTTTTTCGTCGGTACAAACCAGAGTTGTGACTTAGTGAAGTGCTAATGTGGGAAGTGGTCCTGTGGCGGCCTAGCAGGATACCGTTATTTATTTTTATTATGAACGAAATTATTCAGCATTTTTGCGAGTGTTTTAATAATCCGAGGATACTGATGTTGCCTTGGCTGGGTTTGCATCTTTTTTGGCACCATCGTGGTGTACGGGGTGACTGCAAAATTAACGTTACCGGTACAGTGGCATAAATAACGATCTAGGATGCTGCGAACAGTACGTTGTCCATAACTAAGAAGTTCGGGGTGTGGGTAAAGTCCTTTCAACGACCATAATTTGGGGGGATTACTCGATATTTTTAAGCCTTTTCAAATCCATGGTCAGCCAGGTCGTGGTTGGGAAGCGAACTGGAAATCTACTGCCTCGGCATGCAGTGTATACAGTGCTGACCATGATATACGACACGACGAAGATCTCTGATTTTTTAAGACCCTCTATTAGAAATTTTCGTTATCTATGTATTTCACTATTTGTCTTGGTCACGCTATAACTTGTAAACGGCTTTACCAATTGCATTCATCTTCTGTTCTAAGTTTCCTGATATTTTGTAGAAGGTTCTTACGGAAAGGAAAATTAATAAAATCGAGCAGGAAATGGGATAATTTCAGAAAACCAGCATTTTACTGCTGATGAATGTGAATTTATCAGTAGACTGTGTTTTTGAAGCAGGTGAAACTTAAATGTATATACCTACACTGATGAACAGAAGTCGGCATTTGAATGCTGTTGGCTTGAAATTGTAATATAATCAAATCGGCCTTAACGATTTATTTAAATTCTTTTTCTGTGGATATTTACAACAGAACGTCATATTGAAAACATAGATCTCTGGTCTTAATCTCATCGTAATACTGTTGTGGGATATTTTGGGTGAACGCTGACAATCCATATGAAAGGGTGTTGAAATATAAATTAACTCTTTTAACTCTGATTGAAGCTTACTATCGGAGATATTAAACTAATGTTAGATTCCATTTATAACCGATAGCAAAGAGGAAAGCAAAAGAAATTTGTTTCATCACCACCATCCTCTGACCCGCATGATCCACTCCCAAAGATCTCCAGGCAACTCGATTCTCCGCGATCGTCTATAACTCATCAGGGGTTATACACAAGCGTAATCAGGCAAGATTATGGACATGATCCAGCCACCTCATCCTGGGACTGCCAAGTGGTCACCTACCTGATTGAATCGCTTTCAAGGCCCGCCTCGGAAGTCGTGATGCTAGGGACATTCGTGCTACGACCCAAACCAACGAAGCATAGATCTTTCCGTTCGAAGAAGCCGCTGCTCAACGTCTAGTTCCTCGCGCACTGACGTGTTTCTCACCCTATTCTGGAGAGTAATTCCCACAACAGCACTAAGAAATCTCATTTCAGCAGCTTGTATTCGCGTTCTTATTTTCCAGGTGTACGTGCTATAGCCAAAATAATTGGCACTACGGCCCGTAGAGGGCCAGGCCCTAGCTTTTCAGCAACCACTCGTGTTGTGCGTGCTATTGTTCTCTCACGCGTGGAAGGGACCTACAGTTTAATGCCGACTCCGAACGGCGTAGTTGAGAAGCTTTTTCTAGACAGAAATACTCTCTTTGAGCATTGTCAGTGACTCGAAAGAGGTGGAGGCGTGAAATATGAAAGGTGGTAAATTCGGGTATCGAACCTGGCACCTTCTGCGTAGGAGTCGACGCATGAACCCACTACGCCACGGCGACCCATAACTCATTATAATAATAAATGAAAAAATAAAAAAAAATAAAAACAATTTCGTACACCGATTCGGAGTACCAAGTACGAAGGCCTTTAACCCTCCGTCGGACACTTATTTTAAAACCTTCCAACGAACACAGGGTGCCTGACCAGACCCCTATCAATATACATATATTTGTGAGATATGTGCTACTTAGAAAGCAATTTACATAAGACTTAAGATAGATAAAGGGATTTCCAATAAGGACTTCATAACTTTTTTCTTAATTACAACGCAACCATTTGAGATATTTTAAAAACTTTATTATCGGCTTCGATAATATGGCCACCGCGGGCACGTTTGCGGCGGTCGATTCGTTGGACACAAGTTTATTCGATTCGGCCACACATTTCGGCCGAAACGGGCGCTATTTCGCGTTCTATGTTGACTCTGAGTTCTTCCAACGTCGTCGGTTTGTTGGCATAAGCCAATGACTTAACGTAGCCCCATGAAAGAAGTCAAGCGGCGTTAAATCGCACGAACGAGGCGGCCAACCGACTTCGAATTTCGGCAGAAAATTTGTATGATATAGACGATGCTCGTGCGTGTACCTTACCATGATGAAGATGTTGAGTTTACTGAATAAATTGAGTGACAGTTTGAGTTTGCCTTCACAAATTAAATTCAAAGTTGTCAAGTATATATTGGAAAACCCTTTACACCGAAAAGGAAAAACAAAGCTAATCAATTTTTATGCCGTGAAATCGATTAGTCTGGAACTTATTCAACACGTTCATAGAGCACACAGGTGGCGTATTTCAATGATGCCCCAATCAAAGACATCAACAGATTCAATCATTTTGAATTTTGGTAGAATTTTGCATTTGAGCGCTTAAATGGAAAAGTATTAGATATACACCATAACTTGCTCGTAATGCACGAAATGTAGCTGCTACAGAATCAAACTTTATTTCGGAAATGTTTTAACAATATTAACACGTACTTTAACGATATTATAAAAAACCAAGCCCTAGGTCAGCACATTGTGACTCAAACGGGAATCTAAAACAAAGACTACTAAGAAAGGACGCACAACATCACCTCTATTGCGAGTGTCAAATATCAATTTGTGGTATTATGACTCGGTGGATACATTTTTTGACTATTGTGAATAAATTGACGGGTGTGACTGAGAAATTTATTCGAGAGTTAAAAACAGCAGACAAATTCATTTGTTTTCTTTTCTGTTGTGTCGAAAATTGTTTAAATGATAATGGGTTCAGTTGAATTAAAGAGATTGTGAGATTCTTTATTGTAGCTAAAAAGTACATTTACCTTAAAACTACATTTACTACATTTACAGAGATACGGTATACACTACCTTACTACTGAAAACTTATTATAAATTGCAAGAAAATATGTTAATAAATTATTTAGGATTTTAGAAGGAAATGCTACCGAAAAACCTTCATTAAAACAAAAAAAAACGACATAATATAAATCCTAGATACTAGCGATGACGGAAGTTCTGAACTTATATTTGATTTCCATTACAATTAAGTAACAAACTTGATGTAGATAACAAAAATATTAAATATAGTAAATATTAAATAAAAAATAATAAATATAAATAAATGAATTAGCTTTGAAAGAAGATGATGAAGATTTTGATCGATGAGATTGTGTGGAGATGCAGGCAGTTAATGCTTCTAATCCTCTAGAACTAAAGGACAAGTATGCAGCTCCGTAATCAAATTTTATTCTTATGGGTAATACTTTCCATTTTTGTGAAAAATTTTCTATTAAAGGCAGCGCTTTGCTATTTATTGCAAGAACTAGAGCGAAAGTTAAAGCCAGGAAAAAGGAACACATCAGAACATATCTGCCCGAAATGGATAAAGTCGATCTACTCCAATGCTGAGAAACTAAGGGCAACTCCTTCCACATTTTTTGGAAGGAAGGATTTAACATTATAATTTATCAAAAAATAACTCAAATGGTTAAGTATGGCGTACCCTTAACATATTTCGAAATAAAATCATCAATTTATATCGGATTCTCTTGATTATTTTTTGAATAATCATTAACATCAATTTAGCTTCACTCTTAAGTAACAATAAGATTTTTAGATAAACATAAAAACAGATTTACTGAAAAAACTAAAGTAAGCTCATATTGTGTTTTTAAAAAACTTGCGGCTAATATGGTCTACCTTGTGTTAAATATGGCCAGGATGGTTTAACTGCACCAAAACTCATATCAGTCTTCTAGTATACACATTGTGCATACAATACATTGTATTCAAGCTGGCGCAATATAGGCATGTGGCAAAAGATCATGTGTTAAATATGGCCTACTGGGCGACTTTGCAGACACATGGGGTTGACCATATTACAGACAATGTTAATTTTTTACTTAAGTCGATTTTAAAAACAATGACCCTTTTTAGAAACATTGAAAAGACTTTCCATAAAAAGATATTCTAAAATCAACGAAAATTCACTGTGTAAACAATTATGAAAACAATGACAAATTACAATGAAAACAAAAAAAGGAAACACTATTTGACCCATATATTGCACATCTCTCGCACCAGATCAACGACGATAGGCTCAAGCAGAACCGATCATATTATGTTTTTAGTGAACACAACTTTATCTCTGTGTGTATCCCCATTTAGGAAATATAAGGATGTGCATTATTCCCCACGTGGGCCATATTTGCCGCACTTACAATGTATATATTTTTGTAATGTCATGAAAACTTTACAAGATTATAATTTGTATTTTCTTCGAAGCCTCTGCCTTCGTCGCCCTCAAAAATGCGATTGACTAAAAAATTGACATTTATCAATACAACAGATCTCAATTGACACTCGCAATACCACTTTGGCTCTATTCACAATCGAACCATTTATAGCCAGAAAATTAATTACAGAGATGGCCGCCTCCACAGCATATGGCCCCTAGTCCATCGGCTTTTTTCGCTTATTTTTTGACACTCGCAATAGACTGACTGACTCCATCCACGACCACAAATTCCTGCAAATTCCAAGTTATCAAGCCGTCCAATTTGATTATATCTTTATAACAGATCTTTGCAGAAGATAGTTACCACTCGACTGTGGGTAAGAATTTCAACTGGAAACAAAGGGGATTTTTCACCAGAAATAATTAAATTCGAAGCACTCCACATGAGCGGCATAAGCTTTCCACAAATCCCGTGTCAGGGGACACAACTAAAGGGATTCCACCAATCATCATCCCTATCTGCGTCGCGAAAGAGTGCAGCCATTGAGAAGCACTTCAGCGCATTCTTTTCAATTCGCTCACCCGTCAGCACTCCACACAGTAAGTGCTTTGTTGCAAGAGTCAGCGCCTTGACGAAGCTAGAGCCTCAGTATTTCACTACCAAGCGCAGTGCAGCCCATAATAAAGTCAGCGACTCTAAAAGCGAATTGCAAAAGGCAAACTGCGACTTTTTGAAGCATCCTGTAGCGTAAGGACTCTACTCTGCATGTTCATTTGCATATTTTCACTTTTAGTGTGGAGGAGCACACATTCGAACCCACACGCGAGCGAAAGAAAATGTTGATGTCCTCGCCGCTCACACGGAATTTTCATCCACAGCCGGGTACGAATGCAAAATTAGATTAAGCACAAAAGATTCCACAGCTGCCCTTTTGAGACATGGTGGCCGCATTAATTTCACTTCAGGACACATAAGCTCAAACACACACAGGCGCGCTCAGCCACACCAGCAAGAAGGCACTAATAAAGGACTAAATTAGCTCCTTCTGAATGAAATATTCATGCAATTTTAGGTACAAAGTTTAATTTCCCTCCCCTCCCTCCAGACACACACGCACAATGATACAAGAGTTCAGAAGCCAGTAAAGGCAGTCATTCAGCCCCACCACCCACCACAGCGGCAGGCGGAGGCCAAGGAAAAGGATAAAGTTTCGTCTGGCGACGGACGAGAAAAAATGGAACACACCACTCTGCATTCGAATATTGACGAAAATTGGTTTGGAATTGTTAATTTTCTTATTCTGCGCATATTTCCGAGAGCAAACAAAGGAGTTCCGCTGCAATTTATTCCTTTGTGGGCGAGCACAAGTTTTACTCATCGTCCGTGCTGGCCGTGGGGTGGGGTGACGGTGCGGTTAACTTGGAAAGTATGTTAATGGAGTTAAAATTTATTTGTGTTGCTAATGAAAATGACCTTTATGAAGTGCTTAATGGCGACAGCTCCGGGCACACATCCCTGGTGGCGAGGACCGCTGTGATTGTCTTAATTGGATCGTGGCTTGTTTCTGAAGAAATGCAGTGTGACGACCTGAGGGCATTTTAAATTAGGCTCTGGACCACTTGGAGTAAGGTGGGACAGGAAGATTTCTTCGGCAGTTAGTGGATGCGTGAAGGTTGAACTGAGCTTGGGGATAGTTTTTCAGAAGGTGATGCATTCAAGGGGCACCTCGACTGCTATTTGAGGGAGAAAGCGAGGGATGCGAAAGAGAGTACGAGAAGGATGAGTAAGGGTGACACTGAGAGAGCAATTATAAGTTACAATAGACAAGATACACATCAAAAACTTTTGTGAATTTTTGACCACGTTCACAGAGTACTACAAGTCAGACAGTACCTTGCGTTCACACTGTAACAATTGCATTTCAAATCCAAAGGCCACGAATAATCTCCTCTAATGACAATAATCACATGACTTTAATATATCTATTCAAAGAGAGCAGCTGTAACCAGACCAGTTTGGAGATTTGGCACACACTGGTTCCCACCCATTTTGGTTGATTTATTCGATTACTTTCCTTCGTAACTTGCCTTGCCACTTGGAGTGCCTGGGGGAAGGGGGCTTACCGCCTGCTACACAGTTCTCTAGAATTTCTTTATGTCCTGGTCATGTTAAGATTTTCTTACTCCCTTGACATCAAAAGCCTTAAACAATGTAGACGCCAAGGCAATCGATCTTGCTCTTGAAAAGGCCAAGGTGTAGCAATTCCTTGCAAGCGTCATAGTGTGCTTGTTCCTTTAGCTTCATCTTCTAGCGACATCACTATAAAAGCCAAGGGAGCCATGTCACCCATTCTGTGGGTGTTACTCATTAACGATGTCCTCGACGAGCTCAAATATTCGGGAACTAAGGCAGTCGCCTACGCCGACGACGCGAAGAAGTGATAATTGCCTGTTAATCTCCCCCTGCAATTTGAGAGCTAGTAGAAACCGCGATGGAAACCTTACTCAAATGGTCAAAACTAGGGATTAATCCGCAAACGGAGTTGGTCCTTTTCTCCAACTAACAAGCCATACCGCAATTAGTAAGTAAAGTAATTGAGAACACATCTGTCTCTCTGACTTTGATTAATCCTAGACAAGAATCGTAAATGGAGACTGTCGCCATTAGAATTCCCGTTCACGACAGTGTTTTCCAATCAGATGTCCTGGCAGTCAAGAAAGCGGCCAAAATCATATCAAAGTTGGAAATACCACCGGCTGATATTATCATCCGAATTGACAGTCCAGCGGTCATTAAAGCAATCTCAGCAATAGAAATCAGGTCGCAGTTGGTCGCATGCTGTCGCGAAGAGCATAAAGTTCTTAATAGGCAATACGGTTCCACTAGTCGGGCAATCTTTCCTCAGACTATATCTTACAGATGAGCTGGTGCATATACCATATCAGCTGATCTCCAGCTGCCTCAAAGAGTTCTGCAGACAGTCCGTCTCCACAAGCAGCTTTATTCGACTTCAGTGTGGACATAGTTATCTTGACTTCGTCTATGTCGTGGGGACGGAATTCTCTTTCATCATCGTCCATTGTGTGTAGTGGAACATTTTGCCTGACAGCGGTATTGGCGTCTTCCTCGCCGTTTAACAGTTTACAGGAGCGATCTTTCCAGATTCTCAGTATCGAGTGCGACAGAGGGCACGGGCCTGTGCATCCGGGGCAAAGTTGTTGATTGCTCTCAACTTTGCGGGATGCCACCAGCGATATCTGTAAATGTCCATGTCAAGTTGCCATACAGCCTCCACGCGGCGCTTAACCTTTAGATAGCGTTTAAAGGAAGCGCTGGAGTGAATCAATGACTGCAGCGACCACTTCTCCAGGGCTTTAAGCCAGAGCCCAGACCTTCAGGTTCGGCGGTTGCGCGTGGGGCTAACTTCCCTACCGCATAGTTCCCAAACAACGAAAAACCTTCGGATATGGATGACCCTACTGCTAACGACCATGGGCAACGAAATAAGGACAACGATTTTCGGTTCTGCACGAAGAATGTGAGTCCTTCAATAGACAACGTGCAGCCGTTTAATTCGCGGATGCCCTAGAAGTCTCTAAGGCAGATATCGCCTCCATCTAGGAAGTGCGGCGGGATGGACCGGGCAAAAAGAGGATGGAAAACTGCGACATCTTTTTCAGCGACTGCTACAAAGGGCGAAGGCAGCGCTTGTTTGGATGCGGGCTTGCTGTTCGAGGCAGACCTAGACAACATACAGCTGACCATGGGAAACCACCCAATATTCCAAATCTACACCGCAAATTTTCAAAGACGGTCCGTGCACTTTGCTTATGATGGCAAAAGTAGGACGGAAATAGGAAATTGAAGACGTTTAAAATCAATTGTTTAATCAGGTGGAACAAATACTTCCGTCTTCGAAAAATCCCCCGAATAGATTTGACTACAAAGAGGGACTTCTCATAACTGTGGTCATGCCTTAAGGAGTCTTACTAAAGTAAAGACAAGTAAATTCAAGCCAAATCGCCTTATACAGACGGCAAATTTCAAACATTTTTGTCTTCTTTGAAATACAGCTCCCCTGATCTAGACCTCCCTATTCGATCGTGTGTTCAATTGCTTCAAACATTTTACCAATCAGAGCCACAACAGCTGTTCGAAGGACTTTCAATGAAATTGTTCTCATTTTAGCCGAATCATGAGCATTTACAAATTTTATTTCTGTCACTTACAGTTGGGTCAAAAAGTGTTCTGTTGTGATAATTACGAAAAAAAAAACATATATAACATTAGATGATCTAAGGACGGCCATTCCTCAGACATAATAACTTCAAATTATGCATAAATAGTTTAGATACACAGTTAACTGCACAAAAGTGCAAACACACAATGAATTTCACAATGAAAATGCACTGTACAAACGTCAATTTGCACAGTTAATTTGGGTGGTTAATGGTCGGCCTTGGAACCAACAATACCTGTCCTTAAGCCATGATCTCATACACGGTCAAGGTGCTCTTTGTATATAAATACAGGAATGGATTTGAGCCTTGTGTTTCGTTCCAGTTTCATTTTCCAAATCAAGTTTTACTGTAATTCATGAGAGTTTTTATTTAATAGGTCATTTTTAAATTAAAATTTACAGGAAAGCGCTAGGACCATTTGCCGAAAAGTTGTGGATGGTTACGAATTGGTAAATAAAACAGAAAGTTTTGTCCTTGCGCTTTGTAAGGAAATTTGACAATCGGTTAAATTTGAATAGTCCTAAGAGCAGGTTATCATTCTTGGAATTTCTTAAAAAAAATTTTGACTTCAAATGTGTTTGTTTGGATGTTCATACTATGAAGTACGGTGAATAGAGTGATATTTACAATAAATCCTTAAATTTGATAGGGAAATGATAATAAACTTGGCTTTGGTTTAGTCGCGGTGTATTCTCTGTTTAATGAATCTTGCCATGTTTAATAAATTTTTGTATTTTTTTTTGTATAAAATCATGCTGTTTATGCCTGTTTGTTTTGTTTAATAAAACTTCATAAACGAGGAACAAACAATTTAAATTTCGTCACTTCCTTCTGTCACCTGATACAAGGAAATACTCCGAATTTGTTGAAATTCTGGGAATTAAAACGTTTTCCCCTTCATATTTCACTCTTCTCAGAATCTTGGCTTAAATACGCAGCTTGACGCAGCATTATAATCTGAGATCCAACTTTTAGCGCTAAGTAATGACGTGACAGTCCCGGTAAATAAAGCGAATTCAGTTCCTCCAAAATTGATGCATTCATGTCAAGACAAAATAGCTCTTTCACTTAACCAACCTTCATAGTACACCACTCTAGATCCTAGGATACACACTGTGAATCAATTCTTTCTTTGAATTCCTTGCAATACAATGCAATACAAATTTGTTGGCAGTGTTATTAGGCCACTTACAACGGTCATTTTTCCGGCTAAAATTCACTTCAAATATTTGAATGAAATGTTTCACAAATGTTTTATTTTTATATTATTTACAATTACGATTTCGATAGTTCGAAATTTCGTTGTGCCGGTATATTTTACATAAAAACCTGCTACAAAAGAATGCCTTTTCAGCAAAAATCTTAACTATAAAGCAGAAAGTTTGTGTGTCCGGCCGACAAAGGCTCCGAAACTACACGTCGCAGAGCTCTGAAATTTTCAACAAAAAATCATTCTAAAATTATATGCTGAATGTGACAATTTTTAATTTTACTTTAACTTGCATCTAAACTTACTTTCTCTTACAAATTCTTTTGTCTAGCTTAGTACATGCCATGAGTTTGATTGCTCCATACGGAAAATGTTTTTGCGCCGAAAAAAAAAAAAATTTAAAAACATTGTTTAATATCGCTTTCATTATTTCATTTTATTCATTAATTCAATTAAACTCAAATAAATCACAGCGAGAGCAAGTTTGCCAGTTCCACTTGTATCTTAACTATAAAGCAGAATGTTTGTGTGTCTGACCGACAAATGCTCCGAAACTACACGTCGCAGAGCTCTGACAACAAAAATCATTCTAAAATTTAGATGCTCAATGTGACAATTTTTAAGTCGGTACGACATACGGTTTAAACGGGAATAAAATTCTCAAAATAAGGGTGGTTGCATCAATCCGGTATGAAACCACTTCAAGTTGCGTAGTCGTGGATATCAACCATCCCCCAGTGTGTTGTAACTTCCATATATAAGTTAACAACCAAATTGCTAACCAGATTTTGTCGACGTAGCGTCTGGGAAATACACGCGCCAACGAAGAATGCATTGGTCACCCGAGTACCAATTAAACGGTCACCTGAGTATCCACGTCAGCGAGGAATGCATCGGTCACCTGAGTATCCACGCCAGCGAGGAATGCATCGGTCATTTCAGTACACACGCCAGCAACCTGTACTCGTAGTATTTAAGGTAGTCGTAAGATTAATTTTGTTGAGTTCAATTTTGGATTTGTAAGGGAAACCTCTGCCCAACAGGGGGACCAAATAAAAAATTATTGTTTTAAAATAAAAACAACAAAATAGTTTAATTTATACACACACATTTTTCAAATTTTGCTTTGGTGCAACCATTAATTTTTTCGTCTCAATCGAACATATACGAACGACTGCCTGAGTTACCAAACGAAAAATAAGCAATAAGCATTTTCGCACTTTTCTTATTTTGTCATACCCAAACTATCTATGCATGTACATATACACAGCTACACACAAACCATTCAATTTTGCTGAAATTGTGAATATTGAACTTCTTAACGGATTAGGCGATTTAGATAAAATTTCAGAGCTTGACTAATTATATAATGTGTTACAGGATAGGCTAATTTTGTTCATGGTTCATGAAGTTTGACTTCAATTTGCACAACAAGTGAACATCGCGCTCAGGTACATAGATGGGATTTCCAAGAACTTTTTTTTTATGAATCGCTTGATATCCCTCCACGTTGTGTGTAAATGGTTGAGAAAAAACCGTTATTTCCGTCCGTTTTGCTGCAGCACACATTGATAATTCAACTTCAACATGTATGCACACAGTCAACGAATTGTACTCATTATGAGTAGGGATTTGAATGAGTGATTGGGATAGGCATGAATGACAAGAGAATATTCAAATTTTTCTCTGAGCTCTGGTTCGAGCAGTCTTATTACTGTTTTAAATTAAAAAGTGCGGTTATAATGCAGGTAAAGTACCGATTGAAGAAACAAACCCGGGCAAAGCCGGGTTCGAAATCTAGTAATTTTATAAAATTTGGTGCTGCCCAACTCGAGATATAGAAGGATAAACATAATACAGTGGACTCCCCCTAAGTCGAATTGTCACGGGATACCAAAATTTTTCCGAGAGCGTTCGAGTTCGAGAGCGTTTCGACGTAGAGAGAGTCCACTGTATATTAAACTTATTTCTATATATATATGGATTGTAATTAATAAATAAATAATAATAATAAAAAACAAAATAAGATGTATTTGTTCGCACATACTGGTTGTATCGGACTGCATGAGTATATAACTCAGCAGTCGATGATTTGGTTTGTGATGGTGTGAGAGGAGTAGAAAATAATTCGGTAACGAAGAGCGGGCGGTCTAACTCTGACTGTAAAGGAGAAGGGTTTCATACTTGTGACAAAATAAAAGTGACAGTGGGTTTTTATGAATTTTCCCACCATAAAAAGTGCTGTGTGTTATTTAAATAGACCCTTGAGTATCGACTAAAATACACTGGTAAACAATTTCTATTTATATAATTTCTGAAAGATAATTTTGAACTCGACATTATGAGTTTAATGTAGAGCTCGAGGGCGTGAACTGTGATGGTGTTGTTGGGAGTAACTCGGCCGTAACTTGACGAATACTCGCTTCCGGCCGTAACACGTTTTACGTACTTCTACAGAATAACTATTTTTTCAGAAGGTTTTCACAATTTTATCAAATTAAACGACTGCTATACGATAAATATTGTAAATCAAGCAATTCTTAGGCTAAATAAACACACTCATATGGCAATTCGACTTCAAAAACAGCAATTTATAATCCTGAGCACGAATTGGATGACCATTAAAACGAGCACAAGCATCTATATTGCTGTGCATGTCAAGCATGTCCGGTTGAGGAAATCTGTTGTATCAAAAGACAAACATGTCATCCCGTTTTGCCCGTCGGCATCCGAACCAGTGAAGGGTATTTTGAAGTGAATTCCTGAGAATTCTCGACAATGTTGGCTGCTTTTATTCCAAACTTCAGCCGAACATAATACCGACTTTGATTTTGTTTTTAGCCTCTTTTAAACATTCAACAATTCTTGTGCAGCTAACTTCACAGGATCATCCCTTAATCCATCATCGTACCGAACGTCCTCACTCGAGGCGAAGTTTGTTTAAAACAACTCAATGTTGGTGTGCTTTTCATATTCTTTAATTTTGTTCAAACTTAACTTTGCACAACCAAGGCAAATTTCTTTTCCGACTTGCTCCCCCTCTGTTGTTGTCATATCGAAACCGTTAAAATCAAAAACTTACCCAGTCGGAGAGAAGCATAAGCTGGTGCCTTCAACACGAACAAGGTTTCATTCTTCGCAAACCAAGTTCATGACCACCATAAATCAGTACCTGAAAGTATCCAGCGGATCCCTGCGTGCGTCTGCCGCCCTTTCATATTTTCCACAACATTTTCCCAAGTCATCAAATTAGTTGCGAAGTTTTCATTCTCGTTCCCATCAAGCAACAGCCAAAAAATAAAACAAACAAAAAAGCACATGCCAATCCATTACCTGTCTAAAAAGTTTCCATTTCCATCATGGATCTGCCCGCGCCAAGCGGTGCACGCTTCGTCGTCGTCCTTGTGGCGGCGTTATGAACGACCGAAACCGGTCTGAAGTTGATATTAAATTTGTCAACTTTTCTCTTTTGTCATGTAAAAATACACGAAGAGACGAACAGCGACAGCAGCGCTCGGATGGGTAATTTGTCGGCGCGGCGAATGTTTACGGATGTTTGAATATTTCTTAACCAAACAACACACGAGAAGAGACAAACTTTTACCATTCCCCTGAAAGGAGAGAACAGGTGTGAAGCGGTGGACGCAGGGAACGGTGAAAAGTTTCTGTTTTTCTTCCCAGCGACAGATGATTCGGAAAATGAGCACAATTCAGGTGAAACCGGTCGTGGTCCGAAGACTTTTCTCTGAACAGCCGTTTGCTGGTGAATTTCACTATCGACTCGATCTGCGGCAGAGTCTTTGAAGTTATTTTTGATGAAAATAAACAAATGCTGTACAAGCAATATAATTCGGAAGATATTCGCTGACAGCGTTGTAGGCTGAGTGTATTTCGTGGTAACAGCCCATCTTCTGGAGGAGTCTCTAGATTTTTTTGAAACTCAAAAAGTATTCATCAAGTATTTTCAAAACCTATGTTTGAAGCTACTTATCTAAGGTTTTTTTTATTTTAATCTTTATTTCAAATATCCAAGAACAGAGCTATAGACTAATGTATAACGATAGAGAACTTATTTTATGAAGCTTAGGATAAAGACATTTACACTTTTGTTGAAAATTTGGCTCGCAACTTGAATAAATATTTTGTTGACTTTGAGGGCTTGTAAATAAGCGTATAGCAAGGCTTTGAAATTATAAGCCCGGGTTATCTTAGAGTTCTAGACATAAACCTAACAATTCTACAGAGGACTTTCTCCAAGGACCTCATGTGTATCTAGGTCACTCAGACCACCACTAGCAGGATCTTCGCTTTACAAGAATTTAATTGTTAGGACTGGTTGAATCCATGACATGTATTCTCGACTCTGGATTGATTTATGCCTCATCAGAACTGATTTTCTATTCTAGTTCTCCAAAATTAAGTTTTGACAATGGTCGTCTTTATAAAACTAATCAAGAACACCCTTTCAGATCGGATTTCGTATTCCAAACTAATTTATCTATGCGCTTTACTGATTTGTACAATAAGGCCGAAAAGCTTAAGTCTCTCATCCCCTTTGTTGCGCGGTTGTTTTTGGTAAGCGTCCAGAAACCAAACAAAGAACATCTTAATTGCATAAATTTGCATCACTTATTCACCCGTCGACGTCAGTGCAACGTAAGAGACACACATTCGACACATTCCCCATCTGCCCCGGACATGGACATGTCCCAAACTACAGTGTGTCCGACTACATTCAGCCAGGGGGTCTGTCTTAATCGAAAATCAATACTCCAAGAGGTATTATTTGATTTGTTGCCACCAAAGTCGATTTCCAACATATGGTCTGCACTTGTCTTGATGTACCGGCCAAACACCCATCTCCATCCACATCGATATCGGAATTAATTATGTTTTCCTGAAACACTCATCAAGCGAAAGAATGAACGAAGCAAATGATTGATCGTGCGTCACATTTGCAAGCGAAGCTGGCAACTCGACAGACGTCTTCTCACCATCTGTCGGCTTCTATTAGCTCAAAGTGATGTGAATTAGTGTATCCACTGGCTCATGAATCGAATTCGAATTCGATAAATCATTATTTGGCTGATTCAAATATTTCCATTCGCCAGAAGACACTTGTGCTCTGCGACCCACCGCCCGCCACCGCAGGCGACCGGGTGTGTAGTAGTTTATTTTGTCGTTTTGTGGTGTTGCATGCATCTGTTGAAAGAGTGATTTGTACTTGTTTGCTCAGCTGTCATTGGAGGGATAAACTTTTGCTTTCGAACACCATCAGTGGGTGAGGTGTGACGATATACTTTTGTGGTTTGTTGGAAGATTTATGACCTGTTCGACTGGTGTTCGAAAGCTGGCGTTTACCGAGGCACTTGCTTATGTTGCCGCTTCATCGAGGAAGCGGACGTGTGTCGTCAATTTTATCAGTATCAGATGAATATACCACATTTTCGAGACCAACAGACTTGGACTTAGTGGACAAAGCTTTCAGAAACGGCTGAATAAGCATCGACTCACCTCATTTCTCTCATTCTGTTAGGGAATGATGGAGACACATTGGGATACGTTGCGAATGGTTGAAAATACGCTAATATTGCGGCTGACAATGACTCTGAGTCCGACCGAAATGGGTCCAGAAGGTGAGGCAGACCGATGATCTGGTTTAAGTATGAAGTGATCACGGTCACAGGTCAAGTCAGGATATTATTTACAAAAAAAAAAAAACAAAAAATGGGAAAGAGTACTGGCAACTACATGGAACATTAGGGGGTGTCATTATTTATGTGATTAATATCAGATTTAATCAATAATTAATATCAGTCTGGGTACAGTGGGATCTCAGTAGGAACGTGCCGAGAGTATACATCCTCTCCCGATAATTTATCTCGTGTGTAAGGTCCTTTCCATTTTTTTTCTACTTTGCCATCGCGTCACGCCACTTCGTGGGCTGTAGGTGTCCCATAATCCCACCTCTGATATGTAATGTCCAATTGTGAATGAATCCAATATACAGTGGACACCCCCTAAGACGAATGGTTACGGAATACCATAATTTTTTCGAGTTAGAGAGAGTTTGACTTAGGGAGAGAACACTGCATTTTTTTTTTGAAAAAGAACAATACTTTTTTACATATACACTTCCACTTATTCCAGTATTGCCATTGCCGTAGCCCCTTAGTAGTGTAGCAACTCATGGCAATAAGGATTACGTGACATGACATTGAGTGGCCGAAGTACCTATGTGTGTTCGTTCGTCGGCGTCTTGCTGTCGAGCTTCAATCCCCGGCAAATCGAATGAGTTTCATAATCCACCTCTGTCGAGTTAGTGACAATGTTCGAGGATCGAGCCTCCCAAGAAAAAACTTCCCAAACTTCTTCAAAAGTTTAGAATGCACAACACGAGTGGTGGGCTTATGTTCATTACGCCCTGCAGCATCATACATAGTGAAGATTGTGGTTTTGAAAACTGACATTCATGATCCTTTACTCCTCACCATTGACTGTAACTTCTTGACATTCATCATACTTTGAAGACATATGAACCTATGTTCTCATGAAGCCAACTCCGAACTCCCAAGTGTGAGAAGTTTTTTTTTTTAAACAGGTATACTTTTTGAACATCATTTTTAACTTTTGGTTTCTCTTTGATAACGAATATAATAATAATATTGGTGGCGCGGAAGTCCGAGGCGGACCTGGGCCTAGCTTCTCAGCAACCACTCGTGTTGTGCGTGCTATAGTTCTTTCACGAGTGGAAGGGACCTACAGTCTTATGCCGACTCCGAACGGCGAAATTGAGAAGCTTTTTCTAGACAGGAATACTCTTTGAGCATTGTCGGTGACTCGAAAGAGGTGAAAGGCGTGAATTATGAAAGTTTAGCTTGGGGATTCGAACCTGGCACCCTCTGCGTAGGAGTCGACGCACTAACCTACTACGCCACGGCGGCTCACCTTTGATAACGAAACCATAACGAAATTTTATATAAATATCCTGAAATGCACTGTCCTTTTGTAAAGTATTCATCGAAAGCCACAATCATCCGCTAGCATCAGTTTTCCAGGCTCACAGACTTCTTCATTATACCACATGGCAGTCGATTTTTCAGTAACATGATACACGGGTCGCAGAGTTGCTTATCTAAATTAACATTGATTCCTAATTCAGTTTCCAGCATTTCGTTGACGTGTCGCTTATCTTGATGTCCCCATCTCTCATGCGACGTTGAATTATCTGCCATTGCAACATTTACACTTGTCTCTTTTTCTGGGATAATTGCCTCTATTTTTTTTTTTGCTATATTTAGTGTTCCATTTATCTCACGAATTCCGCATACCATTTGTAAAGTTAACATCATAAATAAACATAAAGAAAAATAAAACAAAAGTAAATTGTGAATTAATAAATAACAAAACAAAAATAATTGTGAATTGGTTAAGGCTAAATGGTATAACATTTGAATTTCGCGCCAAAGCGGCCATATTTAATTTTAAATATTTCCAGTTCATGTTAACCCACCTAAGAAACCGCAAATAAGACTTTCACTTTGAATCCACCCGAGTCGTACGTTCATTTTGAATCCGTTTTCGAACCCACGTTTTATAAGTAAGTAAAAACGCGAACACTTAAAGTAAATTAATCTGCAAAAAATAGTGCAGAATTTTCACCATTGTCTTCAGTTTTTTCAAGTGAACACGGGGTTGCTGTCGACATGAACGCACTATTTTGATTTCTACCCTGAGCTGTTAGAACAGAAAATGAGTTTCTAGTTACACTTGGACCATAGCATACGCCATTTAATGTCAATATTATACTATTCTTATTGGCAATTGGTGAAATTTTGACTGTTCCTTTCCCTAATGCATGAAGTTGTTCCTTTCCAGCCCCCCTGATAAAATATTCTCAAACTGATTAAATTCTACGAAGAAGTCTTTCTCTCTTCATGCTTCCATTGCCAACCCAAGCCGACTCTGACGAGATGTCACGTCAGAATTAGTCTTCTCCAAGTGATGAAAATAAGACAACTGATGTTAATTGACTATAGTCTTCATCTCAGCCCCGGCCCTATAGCCAGTAATAGCTAAGCGTATTATTCATTAAACTTGGATCTTGTAAAAAAGATATAAAAAATCATCGAAGATCCAACAACTGTTCCAACACATGCACACTCATTAAGCAGGTGGTCCTTTGAAAACAACTGTCAACCAGATTTCGGGCAGAATATTCCACTCAGTTTCATATCATAAACGACAAACATTAGCATCGGATGAATGGAAAAAAATATGTCGCAATGTTTCTTCCCATTGCGTTGGTGGGAAGCCCGGCAAAATTTATCGTTAATAATTTTAGTACTATTATTAAACATTTATGAAGCCAGGTGGAGAAAATCTTTGGAAAAGCGGATAGACAAGTGCCCGGCTAGCTCAGTCGGTAGAGCATGAGACTCTTAATCTCAGGGTCGTGGGTTCGAGCCCCACGTTGGGCGAAATATTTTTTTTCTTAATTTATTCTGTTTGCGATATAAATTCGTTATTCGATTGTTCTAAGGAGAGCAACAACGAATCCATCCAATGTCTCGTGGCAGACCCAATTGAATGTGAAATTGAATGGAAACTTGAGAAATTTTGAAAGGAAAGCATATTCAAGTGCCCAAGGTAATGGAATCTGGAAACGTAACTTCAACAAACTTGAATGGAACCTTGACCTATTTGCCAACTTTTTGAGTCGGTCACCGTACGAGATAGACGAGACGATGAACCATTACTCTAATATACCCGAGTTTCTGTATATGGGCTTATTGTGATTACACAATTACGAAGTCTAACGCTATGTTAGGTTTTCTGAATAGAAATAGAAAATATTTTTGGGATATGGCGGGATATGAGTCTTAAGTCCACCTAATATCCGTTAGTCAGACCAAATTTAGAATACTCATCCATCAATTGGCCTACCCCCTATTGATATACATGATCTCAAATGCGAAAGAGTGCAAAAGAACTTCACGAGATATGCTGTCCGGAAATCATATTCCTTCGAAGAATTGCCTAAATATGACGATGGATAAAACGTAGTGTTTTGTGTGCTCTGTGATGGAAATACAGAAAATAAGGAAAAATTGCGCATAGGCTTAGGCATCTAAGGCAAAGTTGTAATATTCAAAAATGTAATAAAGGCACAGGTCAAGTTGACATAATGCCGCCTTGTGGCGCCCTCTGGATAGCCGTTACAGCAAGCGCTTGAAGGTGAACCAATGATTGCAGCGGCCCCTTATCCAGGGGTGTACACCAGGACCCGGTCCTGCAGGTTCGGGGGTTTCGAGTAGGTGCAACAGCTGTTCAAGACTCGGATATACATAGATGATCCTCCTGTTAACAACCATGGGCAACGAAATAACGAGAAAGACATTCCTTTCTGCACGTGGAATGTGAAATCCCTTAACCGATCACTTGCAGCCAATAATCTTGTGGAGGCCCTAGAAGGCTATGAGGCAGATACTATCGCCATTCAGGAGGAGATTGATACGAAGAGCGAAGGCAGCGCTTATGTATGTGCGGGATTATTGTTCGAGACAGGTTTAGGCAAAATATCTAAGGCTTTAAGTAAATAAGCGAGCGCCTCATGACAATCCGCATCAAGGCTAAATTCGGGACCGTCAGCGTAATATGCGCCTATGCCCCAACGGAGAATAAATATGGCGACAGCAAAGACGACTTTTATGGTTTCATAGACAGGACATACGGTGAATGTTAATCAGTTAATCACATCGCAACCGACGCCAAACACTCCTCTTTCAGCATAATCGATGTCCGAACGTTCCGAGTACCCAACATCGACTCGGAGCATTTCCTTATTGTACCCAAGCTAAGAACATTGATATCGCTACCACAGCGAAGTAGAGCAAGACTACTACGATTTGGCGTCGGAAAGTTGCAATCGAGGACCTTTGCGGATCTAGTCTGCCTGAAGCTCTCACAGAGTTCAACCCTGCCAGGTGAAACAATCGACGAACAATGGAACCGTTGTCAAAACGCTATCATAGAAGCTGCCTCTGATGTGCTGGGGTTGAAATGCCACCCACAAACCACCGGTTTAACAAAGAGTGCAGGCAGGCGAATTTAAGCGAAGCAAGCAGCATATAAGGCGGCTCTGGACAGAAGGACGAGAGCGGTTCGTGAGATCTACGAACTTAAAAGTTGGGAAGAGCATCGCCTTCGAGCATGAGAGGCGCACGATCGAGGAAATGGCGAGGTGTTACGGCAGAAATGATGTCCGAAAGTTCTATCAACGGGTAAAACAGATACCCAAAAACACCGGACAGTAGCCTGTCAGAACGAAGACGGACAACTCGTAGTAGAGTCGCAGCCGATACTGAGAATGTGCAAAGATCACTTCTATAGACTGTTAAGCGGCGAGGAAGAACACCAGTATCGCTGACATGCAGAATGTTCCACTCCACACAACTGACGATGACAGAAGAGAATTTCGTCTCCCGACCTAGACGAAGTCAAGATAACGACATCGAGACTAAAGTCGAATAAAGCTGCTGGTGGAGACCGCGGATCTCTTTAAGGCAGACCCCTTCAACTGCGCCAACTTTAGAGCTATAAATTCCTAAGTACAGCTCAAAAGATCTTCGTCTGAAACCATTCGACAATAACCTAATAGGTCCTCATCAGTGCGGGAATTCCACCATCGACCAAATCTTCACATTAAGGCAGATCTTGGAAAAAGCCTAAGGGATGAAGATCGTCACCCACCACCTATTCGCTGATTTCAAGGCCGCATATGACAGCGTACATAGAGATGAGCTATACAACACCACGTTTAGTGTTGATATTCCTGCCAAACTCGTCTGGCTGTGCAGGATGGCGAAGGAGAATTCTCGCTGCTCCATCAAGTTCGGCAACAAACTCACCGAGACCTTCAATGTTAAAAAGGGAATTAGATAAGGTGACGCGCTGCCATGTGACTTCTTTAACAAAATCCTGGAGAAGATCGTGCGAGACTCACACGCCAACACTAGAGTCCGTACAACTGTTAGCATACGCGGATGACATTGACTTGTTTCGCAGAACACAGCCAGCGGTCAATGAGGCGTTTTGCTGGCATTGAAGCGGAGGCGGCTAAAATGGCTTTAGCGGTGAATGAGGGCGAAACGAAGTATATGCTGTCATCAAGAAAGAATACACAACGTCGACGACCTAGCCAGAACGTCACCATAGGCAGCTATAACTTCTAGGTAGTGCAGGACTTCGTGTACCTCGACTCAGTGATATACAGGCGGAATACCAGCAAGCGAGAATGAACGCAGAATAACTCTTGCCAATCGCTGTTTCTTTAGTTCATGAAGAGATTGAGTAGTAGAGCACTCTCTTGAAGGATCAAGCTAACATAATACAACACCATCCCTGTTCTGCTCTTTGGGGCGGCAGCCTGGACAATCTCAAAAGCAAATTAAGCCCTTGGTATTCTCGGCAGAAAATTTCTGCGTTCAATCTTTAGTCTTGTTTGCGTTGATGGTTATTGGAGAAGAAGATTCAACCATGAACACAGCACAGCGACATGAGCCTAGTCAGGCGGCTACAGATTCAACACCTATCATGGCTTGGTAATGTAAAGCACATGAAAAACACTGCTCTAGGCCGACGAGTCTTCGACTCCGAACCATTGGGACAACGCAATAGAGGACGCCCACGGAACCGATGGCGCACACAAGTGGAGAATGACCTCAACCAACTTGACGTATAAAATTGAAGGCACCTGGCTAAAGATTGTGCCAGTTGGAGACGGGTGGTAGCTAAGCCCCATTAGAAGAAGAAGATCCCTTTGAAGAGTACATTAAACTGAATAGGCGTCCAATTGTATGTAAGATGCATCCACTAAATTCGCAAATTTCAAACACTATTGCGTAGTCCTTACCACACAGCGGCACATCCTCCATAGTATTCGATTTCGATAGAAACTTTTGAATGTGTTTTACGTCACAGTATCGACTCAGACTTAAGGTCCCACTAAGAAGCTTAAGCCTGCAACATTCATAAGTCTCTTAAGCACACATCCTCACATCCTCCGCACTGGACGAATACGGTTTCATTTACATTCCCCTTCAAATCCTTGAAAGGACGACATCCTGCACGAACTCCCTTTCAATCCCACACACCATGAGAAGTGACTGCATTCGGTGCTTTTGGCAGATCAAACTGTTCAGGATTTGAAATTGGATACCAAGGATGTTGAAGCGCCACAAGTCATCTCGATAAGTTTACGAAATTAACCACCATTCCATACATGTGTGCAGTGGCCTTGGGCATTACATCAATTAATCGCCGCTGTAATCCCCGAAGTTGTAAGCAATATTGAACATGAATTATGCCAATATGTGCGTTGCTCGATGCTATTACGTAAGCTTGTGGGTTGGTTATGTAACATATCGATTCGGGGCTCTTGCTAGTGTGATGGTAGATGGAATGCGCATAAGAAATAAGGGATGAGGGACTGGCACAAATTAAGGACAATCGATGTTCGACCGAAACTCGCAGAGTACACGGAGCTGATCAAACGCATGTCCATTTTAGGGGATGCTGTGCATGAAGCCGTGTTCTACTGGGGGTGCATGGTGTGTCCACAAGTGTGTGGATCTACAGGAATGAAGACAAAAAACAATGCACGGGTGCTTGCCTCATTGACTTGGAGAAAGCGTTCGACACCGTTGGAGGGCATTTTCCTCAAGCTGGTCAGGCTCGGCATAAGAAAACCATTGCTATACATAGGCAATGGTCGTCATGAAAAGTGCTAATGTAACTTCTACCACGGTCTTTGAGAAAAACATTGGTCTGATCCAGGGGCCGGTTGGTTCGCCGACCTTGTTTTCAATATTCACTTCAGATCTTATAGATTCCATGCCGCAATTAATTGCGTACGCCAAAGATCCTGATCTATTAGCGAACATAACAGGTCCGACGGTCGAAGTGATAAATAACTTGTTGCAACCCTTTTCAGGACCAACAACTTCGAACAAATTCAACGATTTTGCGACGACTGGAAGTTGGTTATCAACTTCCTGAAGTGTGACACAACCCTTTTCAGGACCACGTTTTACATGGCATCTTGGGATACACGCATAAACTTACACAAGTTCGGCATAGTTGTTCCGCAGGGACGGCCGCTGGATGTGAAAAGTTTAGTTAGGTATCTTGGCATCTGGTTGATTTTGACAAACATATAGATATTGCTCTGACAAAAGCTAAGAAAGCCTTTGCTGTGTCAAGAGGGTTGTTTTACAGCAGTCAACTTGAAACCAGGATGAATGTAATCTCTTCTCCTCACCCGGTCAATTATGGCGTACAGTTGTCCCTGTGGTTCAACGCGTGTCCTTCCCAGATGGAAAAGATGAGGTTGTACGAGAGACTATATCTTCAGACTAGTCTCAGATTTTATCGTACACCCAAGTACAAGAAGTTCTATCCTAACGAGGTCCTGTACAACGAGGCAAGTTTGAATAGGAAACATCATTTTATCATTAATCTCAGAGTGCACACTGCACGCGCTATGACTTCTGGACTCATCTCGATCCAAAAAGATCAAGTCGCCTGATCTGCCTTAAGAAATCTTAAATAAGCAAGGAATAATTACCGGACACTGGCTATAAGGCCTATTCTCCAACGACTTCTGTAGAAGCTTTCTAGACGAGGATGAGGAGGAAAGCATCCACCATTTTCTCTGCAACTGTCCTGAACTTGCGTCAACTAGGAATGCCACTATATGCTCCTACTTCTATGAAAGTGACCCCAGTAAAATACAGGTCACCGATAACTGGCCGTAATCCTCTCCAATTTGAAAAACCCACATGGCCGTAGAATGGTCTTATTTTGGCCTAAGTGCATTGCCCCTATCTACCGACTAGATACGTTGTCTTTAAACCAAATTCTCGGATATGCTGCCTGGCTTTGACGGGAGCAACTAATGGACATCGAATCATGTCTCTGGTGCAATAATGGTTAGTTCGTCCTTGCTTTTACCATTCCATTCCACCGCATATTCTGTTGCTCGCTGGTGTCGGCTTGACGGCAGTCCAGGACCCCCGTGAGTTCTTTGGCCGCTCGTAGTCTCTTAGGGGACCACACACGTCGGTGGTTATCTTGTTACTGGTGAAGTTTTACAACTTAACAAAAAGGAAGAAATAACCATTTCCTAAGAAGTTTAGAGCCCGATCCTGTTTGGTAATACAAAAATTGCATCGAACGTTAATTATCCAAATCGCGCAAATGAAGCCAGTCTGTGCCCGAATTCCATTCGAAATGAGTTGTCCTCTCAGGCTTCTAGCGCAAGCCTAGCGGCTGATAATCTCCCCCCGCTTCTTTTAAAAATGTGTAAGGTCAAGCAATTAGTCAAGCCCTTCACTATCAATTTTAATACGTCACCGGCTCCCGGAGAATCTTTGGATTGATTCTTTCATAACCCCAATTAGAGCTAGAGCTAGAACAAGAGACTTATAACTAAACTCCAATAAATCCCGAAATTATTTGAGGCTATTGTTAGAAAAGAATGTATGCTGAAGTTCTAAGCCATGTATCACAATTTCAACATGGCTTTGTGAGTGGAAGACCAACTTCAACCAATTTGGTTATTTTTACAAACTTTTTCCTGAGTTCCATGGAAGTCGACTCAATTTAGACTGAATTCTTGAAGGCATATGACCGGGTTCAACATAATGTGCTCATAAAAAAGTAAGCGATGATTGGTTTTCATTGTAAAATCTTAAAATGGATTACTAGCTATCTTACGAATTGTATACAGTTTGTTAAAATAGGAAATGTTCTGTCACGGGTTATTTTCAATTTCTCTGGGGTTCCTCAAGGTACTCACTTTAGCCCTCTACTGTTTCTTCTTTTTATAAACTATTTGACTATGTTTCCCATTCGAATTGTCTTTTATACGCTGACTGCTTAAACATTTTTAAAACATTGTAATCATTGGCGGATGCAATGGAGTAACAAACGAATATCTCATCTGTGGATATTTCGTGCGATTTGAATGGACTACAATTTAATATTAATAAATGCGTAGTTATGACATTTTCTAGAATTTTATCTCCTATAATCTATGAATTTATGATTCATAATACAATCTTAACAGGAGTATCTTCGCATAAAGATCTAGGCTTGTATTCGACATTGAACTCACTTTTTCAATGCACATAGACTATATTATTTCAACGGCCAACTCCATGCTGGGATGCTTGTTTCGAAATTCAAAAGATTTTCAAGATCCTTACACTCATAAGTCTGTGTATATTTCTTTAATGCGCTCTTTATTGGAATACTGTAGCTTAATATGGAATGGTTTATATAACAATAGCGCCATTCGTATTGAGAAAGTGACTTGTTTTTGAAAATTTACCACTAACTAGTGATGGGTTCCAAACGTCCTCCCTAGGGGCACATTAAGCCGAAGCATCGCCATACATTGCTCATTGCTTGTCACGTTTCCTGTCAACCGCAAGAACATGCGACTTACATCACAAGTAGACTTTCCTCGCGTGTTAGTAAAGGCAGTTTATTTAAAATGGCCACAGAGGTACTCAATTATTTAATTCCTTTCGATTTAAGGAGACGCTCGTATCATGCACTTGCTGTCATGTCTCCTTTTCTGCAAACAACGCCTCTGCTCCAGAAGAAGACTTCGCTTTGAGGTAAAAATGTGACTTCTCAAAAAAAACACAAAAACATGCGAGGTTTCGATGGCTCTTTGTCTTCCATCCCGGACCTCATGTGACACATCTCATTCGACATGACATCAGCCCTCACGTCCTGGTTTTTCCCAGGCAGCCACCCAGTCACGGATGTACCTTCAGTCAGTTTGATCGATGAAAAGCATGCATCGTTATTTAAGGACCAGCCGCATCCAGAGCACGCCTCTACCCTTTCATCGGTCCCGGCATGCGATTCAGGTACAATCACCCCGCGTTGTCTAAAATTCGCGCCAGTCATGCACCTTTTGCATTGATTGCGATGGACGAATCCAATGAACAAATGTCGAATGTTCGATCGCATGACAAAGGAAATCGATTTCAGAGTCAGCCACCGTGGAAAGTGTTCTGCTGCTCGTCTCTCCCAAAAAAACAAAAAGAAAAGAAAAGATAAACATAAAAAACATTGCCAACTCCACCCGACGTCCTGGGAACGGGCAGGAAGGAGTCCCGCTGGCGGAAGGACTCTGCTGACAAAATTTTTCTGAAATACTAAATGAATGATGAGAAGGAAATGGATGTCCCCTGGACGGGGGATGAGGACAGAATTTACTGGCGACTCCCCGATTCGTTCAAGTTTTGAACCATAAACGAAGCAATCGCCCATCCCTGGCTGCCGAGCGGAGCGAAATGAGTTCATTTGAAGGATAACATTTGCTCAGCCGCCCCCGGGGTGACTCCCACAAATGGGCAAACCGATATCAATGGCAATCGACACAGGCATGTCCTGGCTAAATGCTTGATTTGTCCGCAGAAGGGATGTGTAACGATTATTGAATTACTCCTTAGTATTTCTGTAACCGGGCTGGCATGCCGGACAAGCGGCAGGGAATCCTTGACAAATTCATGAATTGCCATTTGACATGCATAAGGGGTAACGATTTTATTGGTCACGAGCATGAAAGAGGACAATGTTCTCTTGGTTTAATTTGAACAAACCTCGTCCAGCCCCTACTTAATGGACGCCCGAGTCTTGGCATCGGCCGGCTGAGGAGGAACGTGGCCATCAAGTGCTCTCGATTGTTGATGTGCGTAAGCTATTCAATTATCGATATCGATATTGTGCAGAGCACGTGGAGAGGAAGGATGCCCGAATGATGATGGCGATGAGAGAGAATGGCCGTAAGCACTTATTTGGTTCAGAGAACTGTGATGATTCCTTGATGGAGTCTGTCAAACTGGCATTGAAGTCTGCGGCTGTGGAAGCGTGCTTCAAATGGACTCGAACGTTAATGGATGTGGAGAGATTTCCTTTTGTCTGTTATGCTTTGTTATGACATCACGTGGCCGGAGTTGAGGCGCTAAATGGACGATGCTGGATGATGGATGTTTTCTCGAACACGAACACGAACACGAGATGTGTTTCCAGCTCTTGAGATGAGTTCAATTTATGTGTGACGTCTTATCTCGAGTGCCGGCTTTTTTGACGAACCATTAGCAGCTTTTGTTCAGATACAGCGCGGACATGGTCCTGAATTAGACTTCCGGGAATTGAAGTTAGAGTTATTTCGGGCCGAATTTTGTTGGTTACTATTTTTGACGCCATATTGAACTTCTGGCGCGCGTATGTTGTTGTACAGCCAAGGGATGTCATTTTACTCTGAGGAGCACAGCACGAGTAATGGTGGAAGTTGTAAAGAGCTATTTATCTGGTGCTGAAGAGCGATGAATATTCGCATGGACTTAGCTACATAACACGCACTCAACCTCAACATATTGCCAGCCTGCTTTTTTTCTTTCCACTGTCACTGTTCATTATTAAGTTCGTCTCATCCGCGAAGAATGAATACATTGAGGACCATTTCTTACTTCTGAGCGTGAGCAATAGCTGCCTTCCATAGTTGACGATCCTCGCCACTCTGCTTCCTGTTGTCGATATTATAGCCGATTTTACGTACTTACTTGCTTATCAGGCTGGCGACCCATGCAGGGTCCGCGCCTGAGTAATAGCTGCTTTCCATTGCAGACGGTCCTGGACGCGCTGCTTCCAATCATCAAGACCAAGCTGTCTGGAATCCGCGATTTCTTGGTCTTTACACCGGAGATTCGGTCTGACTCTCCATCTCGAACCAGGAGTCTCGGATTCGAAGACCCTCTTAGCTGTAGCATGTGGCCGAGCCAATGCAGCCGACATCCCCATCCTGGCACAGCTCGTAGACCTCGGTTGTATCTTCTCCTCCACTCGCCTTCCTCGTAGAAGGGACCACGTATCCGATGCAGAATTTCTCTTTCGCAGGCACCAAGAATCAGTTCAGCAGTTTTGCTTAGCGTCCAGCTTTCGGCTCCATAAAGCAAGACCGGCAAAATAAGAGCTTTGTAGAGCATGATCTTTGTCCTTCGAGTCAGGAGTTTTGACGCCAGTTGTCTTGGCAAACCGAAGTAACACCGGTTGCCAAAGTCGGTTCTACGTCGGATCTAAACATTGATGTTGTTTGGGAAGCTCACTTTTGCCCCGATGTAGACAAACGCCTTCACTACCTCAAAAATGTATCTGTCGATTGTGATATTTTGCCCTAGGTGGTGTGCTTGCTCGATAGCATACATTTCGTCCTATCCTCTTTGATCTTAAGGCCAGCTCGCTTCGCCTCTTCTTCAATTGCCATAAATGTTTACACTAGGGTATGTTGGGAATGCCCGACGATGTTGCTTGATTATAGCAGCAGTTATTATTATTATTGTTAAGGGTATGTTACACCGCGACTTTTAGATCTATTGTGCCCCGTATTCATACCTTTGCTTTCTTAAGAGCTCCCCTCCCATGCAGCTCTTTTCAGAAATGTATGAGACTAGAGTATGAGCATGAGAGCTGGTTCTAGTGACTTCAGTTCTTCCTCTGATATTAGGTGCTTGCCCAGATATCTTTGCCTTTTGTGGACTAGTGGCAATTTCTTTAGATTCTCCGCAGAGAAGAGAGCTTCTTCTGATACTCCTTAGGTACTCTCTAAGTCTACAATTTCCCCGCTAGGAAGCCTGTTAGGATAAGGATAACTTTGCCTTTTGTGGGCTATTGCCTCACAAGATCCCAGTATATGTCCTGAAATTTCTTTAGATTTTCCGCAGAATCTACTAAGACCTCCTTCTGAAACTCCTATTTTCCTTAGTCTACAGTGCCCCGGAAGCTTGTTAGGATACGGAGGTGGTTCTTGGTCATTCTGATACATGCCTCAAACCTCTTCCGGTTATATTGACCCAAGAGTTTCTTGGCCAGCTTCATGCCATGGGCATTGTTCCTGGCATCTGATCGGTTCCTTCTACCTAGTTCCCTGAACTCTTCCCTGAGGATATGATCTGTTACAGCGCAGAATGGTTCGTAACCTATAAAAGGATGCGTTGCTCCTTTCTTAGCGAGGGAGTCGGCCATTTCGTTACCTTCTGTTGCTCCTGCTCAGCTTCTTAAGCTTCCGTTGATATTCCCACACAAGCATGGATTCGATTATATAGGAGTCTAGTGCCAGGGTAGCGTCACGTCTGTCTGACATTAATGTCATGTCGCAGTTGGTATAGTTTCTGTCAAGATTGAGTCGAACTATGGTTAAGACTCCTGCTTGAAAGATGCTGGTGCGTTTGATCATGGGATCGTAGTACTTTGTCCGCTCTTGATCCATCTGTATACCATTTTAACGTATTGCTGCTCAGTCTGTGGACTATAGATTTATTGCTCCAGTCCTTTTTGGTGCTGACCTTCATGGTAAACTCCTTTTGGAAGTTGAATTTCCTTTTCATGTGATCCATCGGAATGGCCAAGAGTGGCTACTGTTTGACTAGTGAACCGAATTGTCTCGATGTAATGTAGCCATTCGTTTCTATCCCCTCTTTTGTTATTCTCGAAATTGTTTAGCTTGCACATTCTGCAACCACTAGATACAAATTCGGCAGATCCAGTAGCACCTCCAGGGCAGCAGTTGGGCAGATACTCATAGCCCCTTTAATACAGAGGCATGTCAACCTTTGGACTTTGTTCAGTACCTCTCTTGCACTGATCAGCTTGGTTCTTTTGGACTATGCTATTGCATGTTGTATGTAATGGTTGGTCTGACAATGGCTGTGCACATCCATCTTAGGATACTTGGATTACATCCCCAGGATTTGCCCGCCAAGCTCCGACAAATCCTTAGAGCGTGCTTCGCTTTCCTGGTTACCTCTTCTGTGTGTTTTTTCTAAATGTGTTTGTTGTCCAAATAATAATAATAATATGGGTGGCGCGACAGTCCGAGGAGGACCTGGGCCTAGCTTCTCAGCAACCACTCGTGTTGTGCGTGCTATTGTTCTTTTACGAGTGGAACGGACCTACAGTTTAATGCCGAACCCGAACGGCGAAGTTGAGAAGCTTTTTCTAGACAGGAATACTCTTTGAGCATTGTCAGAGACCCACCTGTCCAAATTACTCCTAAGTAGTTAACTTTGTTGACTGGAGCCAGTATTGTACCCGATAGACTTATGGGTTTTAGCCCATCCAGTGAAAGGTGCTATGGTGGTTTTTGCCGGATGTAGGTTGAACCCAGCCGACAAACACCATTCCTTAGTGAGTTGGTCCATTGTAATGCCCACAGTCAGACTACTACTACTGATCGACCACGCCGGTGATAGTGCCGTTAATTTGATCCCAACCGCAAATGGTGAGTGGATCAGATATGAAAACTAGATAAAAGCATATTAACTTTGCTCTCACTGGGAATCGAACCGGGGACCCCACTAACCAAGGCAGACACTCAATCAACTGCGCTTATTCATGCGTTAATTAGTGTTAGTGCCCATTTGATGATGTCGCATAGGGTCTCCTCCATTTTGCCCCTGACTACGTCATCGGCGTATGCCTGGCTTCTGATCCCATGGTTTGTTAGTCGTAAATGCGGGTAACTTCGCCCCTCATTCAAGAAAGCTGCAAAAATATGAGGACATTTTTTTATTGTTCATGCAGCTCTTTTTTTGTCCATAGTTTTGTGTCGTTTTTCTAATGTGGATGTGTTTTTATATTAATAGACATACCGGAACGGATTAATTTTTATTGGGACACTTCGGGTTCATTTTATTTGTCCCACAACCGCATAGGATGTCCCAATAATACGAAGTGAGAAAAGAACAAAGAGAGAGGTGATGTGTGCTTCAGTTCTTTTCGCCCAGTTAAGCGGCTGTCAAACGATGTCCCAATAAAGTCGTTTTTAGTTATTTGTAAAATAAATTTAAGATCTCCAGTTACTTTAGTAAGTGCAGCAGATCTCCTGCTTTTTCACAGTTTCCTACCGGCAACACTGTCCGAGAGGCTTGGAAAGGAAGTCCTAATCGGGGCATCTCATAGAGTTCCCGGTTTTGTCAATCAGCTCTGCTGTTTCGCTCGTCTCACCGTCTGAACATTGTTTTTAGTCCTTCGAGTCGAAAGCCCTTTTTTTGACAGAGCGTGGTTGCAACGGTTGCAGATATAACTAGATTTGTTATATTTATCCAATCCACATTTAGGAATGTTTTGCTTATGCTTTGACTATGCCACAACAACTATGTATCATCGATTAGGGTCGTTGACGGCAGTCTCTAGTGGACTTAAGTAGCTTCAAAGCAACGAATCGTTTCGGATCTCGTACCAAAGTCAAAGCTTCCCCCTTCTTTACTAATTCATCGGTTGCTTCATTTTCCGGAATAGCTAGGTTCCGAGCAAAAGATATGGTTGCATCTGACGGCTGGTCTTCATGAATGGAAGGGACGTTGTTTTCATCGCATTCTTCTCTGCTAGGTCTATTTGGTCCTCAAAGATAGTTATTTAGTCTGTATGTCTTGGGATCTTTGTGTTTTTGGTGTACTTCAAGAGTTGCATTCTCTTAGTCCTAATCGCGCATCTATCTGAGCCTCAACCAACAAGTCTCCATATGTCACGGTCTTTAACCCGCTGACTCCAATTTTCTACGCCAAGTTGGCTGAGCTCCCTCTCCACTTGCGTACGCCATCGGCTTAGAAGACGTCCTCTATTGAGTTGTCTCCCTGGTGCAAAGTAGTCAACCAGAGTCTATCCAGTCGGTCTTTAAGAAAAGCAACCATTCAACGCATGGGCTGTGTCTGGTGAATATCACACATTTGAAAAATAATAATAACATTGCTCGCAGTTATCCGGAATTCGCAGCTAATTACATCGCATTGATTATTCATGAAACCCGACGCCAAAGCACCCGAAGGCAAAGCGAAAAAAAAACACCCAATTCCGTTTTTCATTTATGCGATAACCCGCGGCGGCGTGTCCACATTCATAATTGCTTTATCTGCCAATGATCTATTAATGGCCGCAATTGCAAGCGCCCCTCCGTCCATCGCAGCAGATAATGGCCGGCACATGGCACTCGCTCGCTCAGTCCCTTCTGCCAAATGACTGCTCACAATTTATTCCAATTACTGTAAACAGAAAACCAATTAGTTGTATTGAATTTCAAAATTGAAAATTCAATTAAATCCAACCACTGAGAGGTGTATGGCTCCGTCCACCAAGCCAACTGACATCGCCATCATCATCAACATCGCGGCGGTGCTCACATCGCCCCTAATGCGTTTGTTCTTGCCCATGCCCTGTGTTCGAGAATTAATAAATCTGCTGCTGGACCTATAAACAGGGCTTTCAATATCGATAGCCACCACCAGCACCACCACCCTCAGCAGCAGTGGATTTATATTCGAAATTAATTTCCTCATCCCCCCTCCGAGCACCGGAATTCGCGCATGGGAATGCCTGGCTCACCGACGAAGGAATCGAAGGAATGCCACAATGGGTCATAAAGAGTCTTCCCGCCCTGCGTCTACCCCGTGGAGAGAGAATTCCGAAAATAGTCACGCCCACATCCAGCCGCCACCTCGTTCGGAAACTATCACGTAGGGGTTTGTTCCAAAAATATGCAAAGCGCCTCAGTCTTGAGTGCAATTTTGTATCTAATGACGCTCGTAATGATGCCAGGGAGCGAGCGCGGCGCGGCGTGGTCCGTGCAAAGTGCAAAAGTAAATAAATTTGTCATCCGCCGCCCGCCGAGGCAAGCGTGGCTGCTAATAGTTTTATGAAACCGCCATGCAAAGTGCTTGGACTGAGAGTTGTGATACATTTCACACTTTCGGTTACGGTCCTGGCACGGGGCCAATGCTGTCCGACGTCTGCCCCGTCCGTGGGATTACAGCGTGCGGGCTAAGAGGCGGCTTGTCTGTCAGGAATTGGCGATGATCATAATTGGTCGAATGAATCTGTTCGGTTGCAGAGGTGCCGCTGGCGAGGCCTTTGCCGGAGTGTGGACAAATATTGCAGTTGGCAGTTGGCAGCTGGGGTCGGGTAAATATTTTGATTGTGTGCAGGTTTACGAAATGAGCGTCGCTGCTGTCGATGAAATGGGTTAAATTTGACGCGTTGTTGTGGCGGATTTGGAGTGCTGCTCGCGATTTCAAATATATCTCAATCGCGGCGTGGGCTGCCAAGAACACATTCTCTCATCGAAGTGTCGACATTAGATTATTTGTTTTTTTTTTGTTCATTATTTTGGATCAACAAATAAATGTGGGCTGTTGAAATGGGCGACACTCTAGCCGGGAGTAGATACTTGAAGTGGATGGGATTCAAGTTGTTGTAGCTAGGGGGATTTATCGTCTGAACTATTGATTGAGAGATGGATGAATAAATAAATGGATGCTTAGCAACAGCTTGTGGCTAGTGACAGCATAGTCTGCATTTGACAAGATGGGACAAACTCGGGATAGTTAAGAATGGCGCACACACTGCAGGGGTTCAGCCAACTTTGTGTGCGAAATATTTCAATGCCTCTGAGTCAGGACAAAATTGGTGTGATGGGGCGGATTATATTGGCTTTGAGGGCACCGGTAGATTTTTCATTTTAAATAATCGAAAATAATTTACTTTTTTTCTTACCTTGGTTTTCGAGGCAATGTGTAGTGACATGAAAAATAATCCGGACATGGACAAAAACTTTACCAAGAAAGCCCCGAATCTGTTCCTTGAATTTTGAATCATGTCTTATCTGATTTGATTCGCTATCTGATAGCCAGAACTGCGGAAATGTCTGTATAGCATTTGGAGAATGATGAAGCTGTCTAGATCCGAAGCAACGCCGGCACCAATTTTTCCAAACGCCGATAGCTCGCTGTACATATGATGCAGCGATCTACCTACTTTCTTTTCTTTCGATCCTTGAGAGGGTGAACGATCGAATAGCTCCGGATCTAGACGGCATACCAAATCGGGCTTTAAAAATATCCATGAAGGCCCGCTCAGACATTTTCGTTGGCATGTATAATGTATGCTTAAGAGATGGAATGGAAATACCAACGTTTGGTATTATAACTGAAAAAAAAAAATAAACCACCTGAGGAACCTTCATCTTATCGACCGCTCTGTATGCTCGATACTATGAGCAAAATTCTAGAGCGAATTATATGTAACAGACAAAAGCCTATCATCGAGCCCATGATGGACTCGCGGAATATCGGTAAAGCTTTAGAAAGGGCCGATGGACAATCGACGCGATTAAAGTCGTAATAGACAAAGCCCAATCGGGCACAGAAGGAAGACGATGGAAAGGAGGCACTAAAGAGTACTGCGTCGTGGTTACACTTGACGTGAAAAATGCTTTCAACTCGGCGAACTAGATACATTGCTTCAAATATTTAAATGTAGCGAAGTACATATTAAGATTAATCAGAAGCTACTTCACCGATAGGTTGCTCCTTTAAGACTCCGACGACTGGACGAGATTGTATAAATTACAGGGGGTGCCCCTAGAATCAGTGTTAGGCCCCTTACTGAGGACTCCCAGTCTTCCATGAAGTCTCCATTGTAGGTTTTGAGAACGATATTGCTGTTTTAGTCGTGGCGAAATGGTTTGAAGAATTCGAGTTGTATACCAACGAAGCAATAGCACTGAAAAAGAACTGGCTACGCTATAAGTGTAGACCTCGCGGATCACAATACGAAGTCCGCGCCCATTACGAGTAGACAGGTGTTAGAGACGATAACGATAAAAGTCGGAGAGCACACCATTATTTCCAGTCCACTTATAAAATACCTGGGAGTGATGATTGATCGTGGAAAACGATAGCCGCTCTTTCAAGACATATGTCGAATATCGGAGGCCCGAAGCAAAACAAACGATTGATGCTTGCGAGAGTTGTGGCTTCGATACAGCTGTGCGAACAAAAAGACACACATGAAGGCAATCAATTGTGTGTGCAGGCTATGTGCACTGTGAGCTAGCATTGCATTTCGAACGGTATCCCATGACGCGGTATTGGTACTATCCTCTATGGTACCAATCGATATCCTAGCTTTAGAAGCTAGACGACTCTATGACAATCGCGCTCAAAGCGGGCCAAACACAAATCATTCGAAGAAATTCGAAAGAAGCCGCAGTATAAAAGCGTGGCAACAAGAATGTAACGAGTCCCAAAAAAATGAGATGCACGTACCGACTAATACCACTAGCTGGGTAAATCGAAAACACGGCGAACTAAACTATTATCTTACACAGTTCTTGACTGGTCACTGTGGTTTCCGGGAATATCTAATCAAGCGAAAACGTTCGTCCTGTCCTCACTACACAAACGGGGTATAGAACTTGGAACACGTTTTCCTCGAATGTGCTCGGTATGCAAACGAAAGAGCTGTATTGCGTTGGTGAATGATTTTGCATCCATAAGTATGCAACTTTTGATATACGTAGCGTGTCTGTGCTAAACATTCCATTAATGTTTTGTAATCCATTCTTTTCATTCGATGAAAAATCTGTTTAAATTTATAATAATTAAGTGTTTTTGCACCGAAAATTATGCCCATTAACATTCAACCATCACCTTAAACGATTCCACCCCCTGACTGATACAAATGTCATTAGGTGTGTTTTTTTTCAAGCGTGTATACGCTTAAATTTCAATTTGCATGTAAAATACACTAACAACAAATCCTTTATCCAATTACTCATCATTTCACGGAAATATATATATATATATGGGTGGCGCGACAGTCCGAGGTGGACCTGGGCCTAGCTTTCTCAGCAACCACGTGTGTTGTGCGTGCTATTATTCTTTCACGCGTGGAAGGGACCTACAGTTTAATGCCGACTCCGAACGGCGAATTTGAGAAGCTTTTTCTAGACAGGAATACTCTTTGAGCATTGTCAGTGACTCGAAAGAGGTGGGGCCATGAATTATGATAGGTGGTAAATTCGGGTATCGAACCTGGCACCCTCTGCGTAGGAGTCGACGCACTTACCCACTACGCCACGGCGACCATATCACGGAAATAAGCGCGGATAAAAACAATGCTTCCAATCATTATTTTCTGAGTGTTTAATCCTGAATTTATTCATTCATTGCTTAGGTTGCTGTATGTGGCTTACGATATTAGCCCCTGGTCGCTTTTGTTCGCGTATTTGTAGGTGCGGTTGATGTTTTAGATAATTTTTAAATGTTTTTGCATCCATAAGTATGCAATTTTTGTCCATGCTCTACTTTCCATTTATGATTCGTTATCGATTCTTTTCATTTTTCTATCATTCGATGAGAAATGTGTTTCAATTGATAATAATTAAGTGTTTTTGCATTTAAAGTGATGGCCTCGCTGCACAATCGCCAACCGAAGATTGTGCCCAGTAACATTCAACCGTCACCTTACACGATTCCGTGACTTCCACAAAAGTCATTTATGTCGTCGGTGCCGCCAAGTTTTTATGATACATTTTTAAGCGCCGATGATCGTTTTTCTGTGCTTACAATTTAAGCAAATTTTTCGCATATTATTTTCGGTTTGTTGTTTATTTTGTAGATCCTGCAAAGGCTGGGTCGGGCTACATCGGGTTGTTCAAATCCGTGTGTCTATGCTCAAGTAGGGTAAGCTACCCTAGTTCGGAGGCACGTTACTGGGAGGAAAAAATGAGGACGAGCCCGGCGGAGGGGGGGGGGGGGCTGGCTGGTTGGTTAACAAAAAATAATCAAGTTCCAGTAGCAAGCCCGGTCATTTTTAAACCAAAAATTAAAATACGGCATTTTATGTAGATAGATTGTTTAGTAATTGCATTTCTTATTAATGTTTTTATGCAATATGTGATATGTATTTAATTATATTAATTCCAAGCTTTGCTATAAAATTTGTGACATACAGAAATAACGCCATTTGAACTGTAAAAATCTGATTAGGTATATTTTCACTACCAAGACAATGCAATTTTTGTCCAACCGTCCTAGATTGATCGTCTTAAATTCAAGATCAAATTAGATATTTATAAAAACCAGTCAACGGGCACATAAACTTTTAATGCTTGAATATGAAATTCTTTATGTTTCCGAATTTTGACTGTCCTATTTGTTGTTTTGTACAGCATCGCATAGGACAAGCTACCAATTTTTTTGGATACCTTATAATTATGTTTTATGTTATACTTTTTGAACGTGTAAGTACATATGTATAAATATTTTCATAGTTAATATTTCAAATAAAATTAAACTTTGGAGCTATGGCTTTTTCATTCCTTCCGTTTGTTATTCATTCACAACCCATCAACAAGAAAGGAATATTAATTTTCATTTTTTTTAAATTTTTGTCATTAATTTATTTAATAATGTTTTCCTTTTTACCTTTTAAATAAATTAACTATATTGTAACGACGATTTCATGCTTATCCTATGATTTATAAGGGGGGCTACTTACTGCAACGCTAAGGGCTCGAATTAGAAACAGGGGGAGTTCGTACTGGCTCATGTCTCATTTTGTACTTTATTTAAATTTATTAAATTTGAGTCCAATACTTAAAAAAACTTATTATTTATATAAAACAGTAATACATCAAGCTTTCCTTAAATGATAAAGTTGTTTTCATATATTTAAGAAATTAATTTTACGTGAGCAACGAAGTCAACATTTTCCTATTAAAAAAAACCCCCTATGTTATGCTTGGCTGATACGTGGATGAAGCTTTTCTGATATTTCATGGTTCAATTTCGGACTTAAAAACGTTCATTTACAGAGAAGCACTCGTTTTCTTTAAACTTTCAGGAAAAGCATCCCCAATTCCATCGGTGATGGCATATAATTGCAAGTTATGTCCACTCGTGAGGAAAAAAACACACGTACGGGCTATGTGTTTCATTTTTAGAGCAACACGTGTTGTTAACTAATTGGAAAACGTTCTTCAGAAATAGGCGCTTATTATTTGTCAATCGCTCAATCAAGACTGTATCTAGCTAGTACTGTAGCAAAATCGTTATTGTCTAACGAGTATTCAATAAAGTACCATATAACGAAACGTTAACAAAGCTAAGAGACAGCTGTAATGAAGGTGAAGGTTTTTTTGCTTTGGATGCTGAAGATTTTGGAGTCCTAATCTTGTTTGACTTTTCAAAAGCATTTGACAGTATTGATCATTCTAAACTAATTTCGAAACCTAAACAGAATTTTAATTTTTCTTCCTCTTCTCTAAAATTACTGCAAACGTATCTGTTAAGCCGTGTTCAAACTGTGGTTACTGAAATAGGTGTTGGTGATCCTTATACCACTAATATCGGTGTCCCACAAGGTTCTGTTCTGGGACCTCTCTTATTCTCACTGTGCAACCATGATCTCCCACAGGTAATTCAGAGCTGACTCCCCATAGACTAAGTGAGGAATGCATAGCAAGATTTAATGAGGATCTGAATAACATTGCAAATTGGTCAAGACTCAAACAAACACCCTCGATTTATGTTACGATAGTCGGATAGTTCTGAATGGTGACATTATCCCAGTTGAAAAAAGTGTGAAATAACTTTATAAATAAATATAAAATAAATTTCAAATTAACTCTTCCCTTACCTGCTGTAATGCAATTGATTCTACAATTAAAACTACCTACACTGGTTTGCGGCTCTTGCGACATTCAGCCTACTTACTAAGCGAAACATCGAAAATACGTCTTGTCAAAAGTTTACTGTTGCCATTATTTACTTATAACTGTTCTGTGTACCCATATGTTGACTTTGAATGTAAAAGAAGGTTAAAAGTAGCTTTTACTGACTGTATTCGTTTTGATTACAATGTGCTTAGACATTGCAGTGTATCTCATTTAAAAATAATGTTCTGGGTTTGAGCTTGGATGATTGTACAAAATTCCTGAATATTTGCACGGTGCGCTAACATTTGCACATTCAACGCCCAGTCTGAAACTAATTCTAGCCCACTTTACTCATTGCGTTGGAGAAGATTCCCTTTTTGTGTGTGCAATCCGCCTGTGGAATCGTCTTACTGACGAATTGCAGACGATAAACTAACTGGCCAAATGCCAAAGAAAGCTTTTTACCTATATTTCCGATAACAGCAGCAAAGCATGTTTAAAACCACTTTCAATTATAAAAAATCATTTAAGTATTATTTCAGACTCCAGTTGCTAATAACGGACGGTAACGGTTAATTTATAAGTGCACAAAAAAACGATCTTCGGCGCTTAATGATTCATCATAAAGTCTTGGCAGCACCGACGACATTTAGGACATTTGCTAAGCAGTCAGGGGTGTAGTCGTGGAAGGTGATGGTTGATCTTTGATGGTCACTTTATAACCAAAAACACTTAATAATTATAAAATAAAAAAAAATGCTCATCAAATGTAAAGTATCGATTACGAAACCTAAACAGAATCTATGGCAGATACACTCTAGGTATACCAAAAATTGCATACTTATGGATGCCAAAACAATTAAAAATGATCTAATACACGAACCACACCTGCAAATGTAAGCCACTTACAGCAACCTAAGCAATTGACCTATCGTCATTTGACTTCAGCACCCCTGGTGGCATTTTTTACTACCTCATTTGCGAACCCGAATTCTGTCAGCTCATTCGCTCGAAGCAATTTGTATGGGAATCTAAAATTCGGTGCAGATCTATATTTGTTAAAACTAATATAAAATAAATGTTTTTGAATATTATTAATGGTGGAATACGGGGAAAAAGTGTGCCAGTTTTGGTTTATAGGTGCTTGTCAAGTTCTTGGAAGTGATAGTTTACTTGGCATCGCATAATGAAAAATGTAAACAAACCACTTATGTACCAATAACTCTTCATTGTGCATTTTATCATTATGTGAATAGTTAATAATATTAAGAGTTGATTTACTACATATTCATTGTATTATAATAGAACAATGTCTGAAGTAGTGAAATACAGCTGAAATTCACACATTACATTATTCCACAATACGTCCTACTACTATAGCAACAATTCCAAGGCGCTTTCTTTATGTAATGCAAGTGAAGAGTTCAGAAATTGATTTCCGTTTAAAGCAATAAGTTAATTATATGATACAAACAATTTCTTATAATTAATTCGAGCAATGAACGCAACAAACATGATGTATTATTCTTTCATTTTGCACAAAGCAAATGAAATATTGTGCTACTGGAGGATATGTACATACATACATACATATGTAAGAATGAGTGAATTTTCAGCAGATTAAACTGCACTGAATAAGTTTACATTAATTTGTTTAACAAACTATGACAAAATAACACTTAATATTGTTCACCATTCAGTGTATCTTGGTTGAAGAATGATAAAACAACATCAATTTCATGTCGAACTGGTGCTTTGTTTACACTTTTCAAAGCAGTATTCCTCAAAAACTATCACAAATAGACACTTGACAACAGCTTAAATCAAAACTTCTGCATTTTAACTTACTAATACAGAATACTATTAATAACTAATAACTAACTTTATTAGAATAAAATATAATTGTTTAATATTTTTTCTAATTTTTTAAATTTCCCACTACATTTCACCATTTGTACGTAAATTCCTATCCTAGTTCTGACAGCTCAGAATACATCACGCATACAAGGTACCAAAATTATCCGCAAGAGGTATAGGTCGATCGGTCAATGAATGAATAAATTCAGGAATGAACACACAGAAAATAATGATTGGAAGCATTGTTTTTATCCGCGCTTTTTTCTTAAGGGGCGATAGATATGATGAGTAACTTAAGCGGAGATAGGATTTATTGTTAGTGTATTTTACATGCAAATTGAAATTTAAGCGTATATACGTTTGCAAAAAAACAGCTATTGTCTCCATATTGTTTTTGATGTGTTGTGCCACATCACTCATCGATATGGCTTGATGGTCATGGTATACCCTTTCCGTCACATGTGTATGTTATATCTCTCTTGATTGCGAAGAGCTTATTTGAAAAGTATATGAAAAGTTTTCTTCAAACAGAAACCGTCGTTATCGTCGAATTTTGTGACTTTTCATATCATACTGCCATGATGAGTGTTTGCTTCATGTAATTAACAAAAATCATACAATGTTTCTATTTGAGGACTTAAAACAAGTATCAATTTTAACATAAAACTATCAATTTTAAAGAAAGTAACGAAAGTAACTAGTGGCGATAATGAAGTAACGAGTATTCAGATAAAAAGGAAAGTATACGTACTCAGTTTGTCGTTACTTTAACAGCCCTACATCCAACTGAAATCTAACGAGTCAGTTGCAAGGCTTACGTAAAACAGACGTAGGAAATTGATAAATCGGAATATAAAATGTGATAGATACTGTTCACTGTTCAGATAAGTAGAAGTACTACTAAATGGCAATAATGTGAGAATAATGTTTGGGATTCAGGTTGTTTCACGTGCTGCAAAATGTTCCCTATACCAGGATTAACTTTTGCTGTAATCACCTCATTATCCTCACAAAGAAATCTGTCCACCCGAGTGTACAGAGTCTTGCTGACTAATTGTGCACTCATCCCTCCTCTCAAATTATAAAAAAATACACAGCTATTTTACTTTCTCTTTTGGCCCACTTCTGCTGCACGATTTTAAACAGAATATTTTTCTTTCCCATTTTTGATGTGGATCTGCAAAATGTTTGAGGTGAAACTGCACAATTACCCGCCGCCGGCACAAGTATGTTCGGCATTCATTTCAGGTACCATTCAGGTAATTTTAATGAATTCTCGTCCATTTCTGCTTCGCAGTAAGAGTTGCAAACAAATGAGAAAATACGGCCTTTCGACGGTTAAGTGAAAATAAATGAATTACCACTTTGGGATGCTCTGTAGGCCTCTTAATGAGGCTTAATATGGTAGTAAGTGGATATCTGCAGCACGGCAAAAATACCGTGAATTGCAACGGTCAATAGTAACTTGTCGGTTGGTTTATTTCGATGCTGTTGTGTACTCATTGTGTTGTTTTGGTTTTCTTTTATTTTTTCACTTCATTCTCCAAATGAGACACTTGGATTATTTTATAGTACAATAAGCTCACGAGCAATTTTCGATGTTTACTGTTCGGTTGGCCTTCAATTTGTATTAATAACAGATGGCGGGCGGGGGATGGGGTTCATATGCATATTTATTTTATACAGTAGACGCTCGATATAGTGAACAAACATACACCGGGTCTGTTCACTGTAGCGAGCTTCGACTTCTAGAAGCAAATTGTGTATGATTTTACGTACAATTTAATTGTTTTCGCTTTTACAAAAAAAAGTCAGTATCTAAAACAGAATATTTTACTTAGAAAAAAAAAACTCATCCGTAAACATAAATAAAACACAACAAAAATTCATTCCATGTACTCAAAAAACAAAAATAAAACAAACTAAAGCTATGCTAAAGTAATAAGTCGCCTCATCATCATCATCATCATCATCATCGTCTGACCCGCATGATCCACGCACGATAGATCTCAAGGCAAGTCGATCCTATGCCATCAACTCTCACTTATCAGGAGTCAACCAGGCGAGATTATGGACTTGGCTTAACCACCTCATCCTGGGTCTGACAAGTGGTCGCTTACCTGATGGGATTGCACTGAACTCCCGCCTCGGAAGTCGTGATGATGGGGACATACATGCGGCGGGACAAAACCATAGAAGTTATGCTCTTTGCTCCTCAAAGTTGAGTTCCTCGCGCACTGTCGTGCTTCTCACCCTATCCCGGCGAGTAGTTCCCACAACAGCATGAAGAAATCTCATCTCAGCAGATCGTATTAGCGATCTTATTCTTTGGACATTATTCAAATTGTATGACCATAGGTGAGAGTTGGAAAAAATACTGAGTTGAACACCGCTGACGTGGCTATCGCACCAAGCTTGGCCTTCCTGATTTCAGATCTCCCAAGCTGTGTCAAAACTGAGCCAGCTTGACCAATCTTACAGGAAAGTTCAGTATTACTCCTCCCATCACTCGTGAGGAAGACTCCGTGATAGTTATACTTCCCCACCTGCTTCAACGAGACTCCACTAACATTAGAGTGCATTGAAGAAGCGTTCTGGAAATTACCATGTCGCCTGATTTGTCCAACTTCATCCCAGAAATCAGCACATACGGCCACAAACATATCGAGTGCGCGCTGGAGTTCCTTCTGGGAAGATGTGAGGATATATAAGTCATCCGCAAAAAGAAGATGACTTAACCCCAACTCCCCCAATGGGTAACATTCCTCGCCTCGGCTGCGCTTCAACATCCAGTCCATAAAAACAACGAAAAGTAGAGGTGACAAGACGTACCCTTGGCAAAGTCCAAAGCCCACGAATGGTGTTAATTTGGCACCGCTAACCCGAACGCGGCTGCTACAGTTTGTGTATAGAGACTTGAGGGCCCTCAAAAGAGGACCTTCTGCTCGATACCTGGCCATACAGGGATAGAAGGGAATGAATTGGCTGACTCTTGAGCTATAAAAGGTACATCGGAATTTTTCACAGGCCCTGAGCTATCGTGCGTTGCAGAAAACCGTCTCCTCAGAGAAGAATTCAGGGAACTAGAAAGAAGGAACTGAGCAGTACCCTGGACAATGCTCGTTAACCGAAAGAGGCTTGACACGTGTATCAAGATGAGCAAGAAGCCTCCGTGTCCCAACATGCTTCTTTAAAGGTCATTGCAAACTCAGGGAGCACCTACGGAAACTAGGACTGGCAGAAAAAGGTCTTAGCAGATTCTGTGGAGAATCCAATGAAGTTTCAGAACATGCACTGGGATTTTTTGAGGCACTAGCCCACAAAGGGAGAAGATATCAGAGGAGGAATTGACGTCACCAAGAACTATCTATGTTTCTCAGATTCCAATAGGAAACTGGCTTAAGGCGAATACTCTAGAAAATCTTTTCCACTTTTCTGAAAAGGTTGCGGTGCATTTATTCCCTCAAATATTGTTGATAAAGCACATAAACCTAAGAAGTGATTAATCTTCTGAACCATGTCTTATTACATCTTAGCACATCTTCATCTTTTTCATGTGGCGCTACAGTCAGAGGTGGACCTGGACCTCACCCAACATGCCTCTGCAGCCCTGCCCGATCTCTTGCCAGCTGTCTCCAGTTGAGCACACCAAACCGGCTGATGTCTCCTTCAACTTTTGTGCGGCACCTTATGCGTGGACGTCCTCTGTTGCGTTCTCCCTGAAGCTCAGAGTCGAAGACTAGGAAATATGGCATCCGATTTGAATGATTGGTATGAAAATCAGATATTTTCAGATATTAAAGATGACGGAAGCAAAGGGGAAAAGGAACAAGAACCAGATGTCATCCGCAGTGTCCTCTTGAGATGCTATTCAAGTATTTGACAACTAGCAATAAGGTTGACTAAACGGATATTTTGATCCAAAGTTACAAAAAAATGCGATATTACTTGACATGAAATGAATTTAAAGAAAAGCCGAACGAAGGCGGCTCATTTAAGTTTCCCCGGGAAAAGTCTACGCCTAGGGTTTGGAAGGTCCTAGAGCTATGGTCGAGCCGAGAATGGGGGATCAACATTTATGCTTTCGTCCCGGCAGAAGTACTACCGACCAGGTTTTCACTCTAAGGATGGTACTTGAGAAGGCTTGGGAGTATTGAGAAGGCTTGGAAATATGACCGAGTTCCTCGGGGTAAGCTCAGCAGAGTTCTGCAGGAGTATAACCGAAAGAGGTTGTTCCTCATGTTCAAGCTTGGATTTGATGATATAGGAGTCTAGTACCAAGATAGCGACACTATTGTCCGACATTATCCGTGTTTTTTTCAAAAATGCATAAGTAGTGAAGTATTAATTTGCTCGTAAAGCACATACAATAATATACTGCCTATAATATCGGCAGTAAAAAGTGGCTCCCGATAAAAATTCGACTTCGAATTTTTTTCATACATTTTGACATCAATTTCGAACAAATAAATTTCTTTTGCATATATTTTGACAGATAAAAATCAAAGCCACAGCGAATCTTTTTACTGAATCTTACTTCACTTCACTATCGATAGCGATGAAAAAAAAAACAGGGCTATTATTGCTATGTCACAGTTGGCATAGTTTCTGTCAAGGTTGAGTTGAACGCATCTGTTTCTGGCATAGACTTCAGCTTGAAAGATGCTGATGCGTTTGCCCATGTCGTCGTAGTACCTTGTCCGGGGTCCAAATATTCTTTCCTCTGTTACTTCATGTGTTAACCATTTTACTCTATTGCTGCTCAGTCTGTGGACTACGGATTCATTGCTACAATGCTGAGGTAAGCTTAATGGTGAACTTCTCTTGGAAATTTAATTTCCAGTTCACGTCATCCTTCGGAATGGCCAAGAGTGGTGGCTTTTTGACAAGTGCATCGAATTGACTCGATGTAATGCAGCTATCCCCTCTTTTGTCATTCTCGCGATTGCTTTGTTTGCGCATTCTGCAACCACTAGATGCAGTGGAGTCATGGTTTTCAATTGAAATATATTTTGAATTCTGAATTATTAATCGTTTACTTTATGCCTATTGTCAATATTATTTCACACTGAAATATAAATTATTAATCTGTAACTTAATGTCTAGCTACTAATTACCTCGTTGAACGTCCTCACTGTGATGGCTCACCATTCTAGAAAGCCGCTGTACAAACCCATTAGATCGCCGCTGTGCGAATCCATTAATTAGCCAACTTCGCTTTACATTCATGATTTCCGTCATTCGCGCCATTTTCCATTTGATTTGTTGAGCACTAGGGTGATGAGCCACGAGGACCACGAGAGTAAGTATTTTGTATCGTGTTTTGCTTTAAAATTAATCAATATTAAATTCTCCAAACAGATTAAATATAACTCCTTTAATCTATAAAAGATGTTCATATTTTGTGGTCCGGCCAACACCAGTGCACAACAGTCATAGTACGACCTTTACTCATTGCACGCTCCTTCTGTTTGGTTCTTCGAAAGATATTAGCTAAGTGAGCTTAGACTGAAGGATAATTTCATTTTGAAAATGGAAATACGACAGACCTTAGGACTACATCCTATTTCATCTCTTGAGACTCGCAAACGTTTAGATTGTCGTGCGAATGAAGTCCACCTTCTTACAGTTCCATACTCATTATCAAACAACCAATAAATAAGAAAACCCAATGGAATACATTTCCTTTGCGACCACACTCTTCTGAATCATTCCGCAAACCACTCGATTCGCAGCATTCTGCTCCTGTCAGGCACCCGCCTGGATGGCCAGTGAACAGTCACAACCAGAAAGAGCGAAACAAGACCAAACAATTTAGTAATTACCGCAACTACTCATTTCCATGTCGCCGTTTATCATTTCCCGAAGCAAATAATTACATTAAGCGAAGCTGTAATTGAATATTTATGAGGACTTCCACTTCGCAACGTTTACCGATTAAATAGCCTCTGCCAAGACCACATTCGGTCGGATGGCGCCCAGCCATCACGACACAAAAAACATAGTCCACCAAGAAACGTATCACAAATATCGAATCGAAGGAAAGGCAGATTGAAATGAAAATTAATGTGTGTGCAATCGGAAAATCTCCTTTGCGCCACCCAGCACACACACACAACCAGCCATCGGGTCCAGAATGCAAATTAATGTATCGATTGTGGACGTTCAGCTGGAAGAACGCTTCTGCTGCGAGAGAGCACGGCTGCCGTGCCGCACACTTGCATACCAATTGGTCTGCGTTCGTGTGGCGCGAATGGATGCCAGAGTGCGTTCTATCTGCTCGCATCAGTTCGATGTGGAATTTCAATTAAAGCGAGGAAACGTTTTTCTGTTGGCTGAACGCGTCATCTTTAAAACACGTGCGATCTGTGAGACTGGTTAATTGCCAATTGATTTTGGTTCCCATCTTCACGATGGGCAGTCTCTACTCGGCCTGATGGCAGATTGTAGAGGCAATCGTCACTCGGGGGGAGTGAGCTCCTCCTTCTGCTCGAAATGACCATCTGTGTCGCGTTTCCAGTCCATTTTCATTAAATAATGAAGTTATTTAACCGCGATTGCATTTGCCGCAAAATTTGTTTTGCTGTCTATCCCACTCTGTGAGCAGTTCATGCCCCTAATCCATTAACCATCCCCGAGGTGGTTCTGCCGTTTAGCCATTCAAAACGCCAAACCCGCAATTGCTAAACGATTTCTGTGGTTGCCGTGCTCGCTGAGGCTCCGGCCACGAAAGTCAATCGATAAGAGCACACATGCTCCAAATGGGATGCACAGCCCACACCCACGCCCCCAGAGATAAATCGGAATGTAAATCAACAAAACAGAATAGATGAAATAAAAAACAAGCTTAACACTTACCATTGAAAAGCCGAGCAGCACATGACAGCGGAGCGGGCCAGTGGGAGACTGAAGGCCAGTCTATCGCCTGTAGTGGTACATCCCATAGCCCATCGGTGTACTACCCATGGCGCGTTCGGTCGCCTTCTCGATGCTGGCGTGAACGCACCGATAGCAGCACACGTAGGCCAAACATCACTTGAACAGTATGCGGCGAAACGCTCGCCGGAAGTCTTTGTTGAATATCGTGTAGATGGCAGGATTCAGGGCCGAGTTCATGTAGCCCAGCCAGAATGCGATGGCGAACGCTGACTCTGGTATCGTACAGTGTCGCTTGCAGGCCGGCATCAGGATGTAGAGGAAAAAGAACGGCAGCCAGCAGGCGATGAAGCTGCCCATGATCAGGCCGAGTATCAGAGTGGCGCGTTTCTCCTTCTTTCGGGCTATCCGACGCTTCTCTTTCTCGGGATCGCGCGGCTTCTGCACCTTGGGTATGGCCGGCTCCAGTTCGGCCGTTTCGGAGCGTTTACTCACTTTCACGGCGGCGGTTTTCGCCTCGTTGCGTCGCTGGTTCTTTCGGCCGAATATCGGCTGGCAAAGGCGGAACTTGAGCGGCTTGACGACCGCACAGCGGCTCACCACTCCCGAGTCCGAGCTAGACGGGTCGAACTCGCTGACCATGTCGGTGTCGATGCCAACTGAGAGCGCTCTGCAGCGGCCTGCTATCACGGGTGAGACCTTCAGCTCGTTCGGCGATGATGACAGCGGGGCGTTGTTGTTCAGCGACAAGTTCCCCACTTTTGTTGAATTGGACGTTGCCGTTGCAGATGGCAACAGCGTAGATGTTGGCGGCAGGGATGCGTTCAGTGCGTTATGCGTCGTCGCTATGGTGCTGACCTTGAGGGTCTCCTTGCCGTTGATGCTGATTCCGTTGTCGGCGTCGTTTGAGTAGGGCGGCGGCGGCTGATGCGTTTCCACTTCGGCGGCTTCGCTCGTCGATATGTCCGACGCCAGGTCGCACGTCACCGTTGGGATCGGCATGATGGCGTTCGGCTGTGTCTCGATTGTTGCTATCTGCCGCTGGCTGTTGTTCGCCGATGACGTACCAGGCACACTTGGCATCGGAATTGTTCCCTTGTTTGTGGATGTCGTGAAGCTGGTCACCTGAAAAGAGAAAGAAAACCAGAATTGATTTTTCTTAGACACCACTGTGAGATGTGAATGAATTCAGGCATGTGCAAGACGGGTGACATCACATAATCACCGCTGAGAATTTTATTAAGACTCCTGCAGCAGCTGACACCCACTGATTGGGGCAGACAAGCTGCTGTCTGCTGCTGCTGCTGATGGCTGATGGCGTCTCTGTGTCGATGCCTGTCAACGGCAGCTTGTGTGTGCTCGAAAGCCGATTAAATTCCATCCGGAGTCTCATCCTTCGGCGGGGCAAGTCATGGGAATGTGAATAATTCACATCGAAGTGGGTGTGTGTGTGGATGGCGGGTGACGTTGAAGTGCATTTCTCACTTGAAGCGTAATCAGGTTAATTCCTGAAAGCCTTACTCGTATCGATGTGTAGCTCTGGGGTGGGTGAACATTTTCGGGTAACGCCTTGATGGGAAAAATGAGTTTCTGAATAACATTGTCACAATAATCCTGCGCATTCATGTGACATGCATGAATCGGGAGGGTTGAGAAATAAACCAGTAAATGGTTTGCAATGAGTGCTCAAGAGGGACTGGAACGTCCAATTGGAGGCGACTGCAGCATTGGCCTACGGCGCGGAGCGCAATGGAAAGGAGCGTTTTGTCTCTTCCAAGCAAAAGTGCTACGTGCGATGTTTCATTCCGTTTCCGTTGATGGCAGGTGGATGGAAAGATTGAGGTATCCACTGCTAAAATGAATGGGTTGTGAAGAGCTGGTCCATTGTGTCAGCCCGTGGCTCAGGTTGGTCCTGCTCTGTAAATCAGTTTACTCGGATAGTCTCTAAATGGATGTTTCCCCGAGGGGAGAGGATGTTGCAAGCACAGAGAAAATGCATGACAGTCTAGCCCTTTTTTTTACTTTTGCAAATTCTGCAGAGGTCATTGTAGAGAAGTCGCTTCACGCAGGCTTGTGTTGAAATGGCGCCGTGCCCAGTGATGACGAAGATGAGAGTGCTAAGAGCAGGGCTATCTGATCAGACCATGTGAGTGTTTAGAGCTGAGTTCTATGATTTGTGAAAGGAATCGTTTCAAGCATGAAGTAGTAGATAATGCAGTAGAGAATGGAATAAATGGCAAACCTTTATCCAGAAGAAGCGATGAACTAGGACCCTTTCTATACAGATACTCAGGCTTGCAATTTTCTCAACAGTCTCCGTGTCGACCATCTCATAAGGAGATAGGTGGCAGTTAAGGGAAATCTTCCAATTAAGAGTGGCTGCACCCTTGTCTTGCTCGCCGCCTGGCGTCAGAAAGTACGGCAGGATGTGCTCACTTCTGTGTCGGTTATGAAAATTAGTTGGAATCAAACCACTTGGCAATACAAGAGGACCTATTGAGACCACAATCCATACTACAACTTCCGACCGATCAACCACGTTGTTCTTGAGGCAAGACGTAGCTTCCTTAATCGGTTCCATTTCCTCATGAAAGTCGCTATAGTGGTTCGGTGACTGAAATAATTTGGAGTAGATTTCTGATCCCATGCCTTCGTTTATCTTCAATCCGTCTGTGAAGATTCGCAGAGGACCATCGTCCAGGCAGACTTTCAGTAGGATCTGGAGAAGATGCTGGTTGAGAAGTTCTTCTCCAAGAGGAGGTCATGCTGAATCTAAATACGTCACAAATGGTATAATGCCAAGAACGGAATTCCGTCTTCATTTGCCGTCACCTCGACCGTAATGTTGGCTTTCATCTGTCTGGCCATTATATCGAACGAGGAAAGGTTGTGGAGTAAGTCATTGCCCTAAGCGCTTCGGCAATTGCTAAACATAAATAAGCTTGTTACAATTGACAAACAACCACTGACTGTTGTTGGTGAAGCCAAGCCACCAGTGAGCATGTCAAACGGAGGTATGTATAAAGAAGGTGTATGAGGCGTTCAACACGAACAAATGTGCCTTGGGGCTCAAGCCACGGGTGATATACTGTCAACACACAAAGATAGTAAAATCTGCCTTGACTTTTGGGGGAAAGCACTAGAGTAGAAATACAATGTAACCAAAATCCAGCCAAGGAATCCAGTCAAGGAATCCAGTCAAGGTCTTAGAACAACACCGACCGCAGAACAGTTACCCTCTTCCTCCCTCCTCACAGTCTATTCAATGACTTATCTTCGTCGACCCTGAAGCTCAAAAAGGTAGAGTTTTTTAGGTAAAAACCATACGGTCACGCTGCTTTGCTAAAAAGTGGGACAGCAGTACAGACTAATTACCACCACCCAAGCCCGGGAGAAGAGCTTCCATCAAAGCCTTCCGGACTGGAAACAATGGCAGGAACAAATGGTAAGAGCAGAAATGGAGGTCGCTATATGCCCTAAAGGCTCAAAGACGACCACAAACACGAGTTTTTACGCACTAAGGGATGACTGCAGAGTCTTTCAAGCCAAAGTGACTGGCGCTAATAGACGTAACCGATAAATCAATCGTAAAGCCGTTGGCTTTGCATCTTGATTTGATGATACACAAGAATTGGACATGTGCAGATGAAATCTTGGTTTGCAGAGACTGTAGCTCTGTAGAATATCCGTGAGGATGGAGATGATTTTTCCAACGGCCTTATAGCGCCATGTTGCGCAATCCGCATACGCAATAACCCTGCACCCAGTGCATTTCAAAGATAGCGGGTATTATTCACACATGCATTCCACAGAAGAGGAGACACTACACCTCCCCGCTGGGTGCTTCTTCAGATGCTCTGACATACTGCTATCACTACGCTAATTGTTTATCGCTCTGCTAATGGTCGTCGTTGTTGAGCATTAGGTTACCATGGAGCCTTCTATCGGAAGTATGTGCGGATTATTTGCCCCGATTCGATGTTATAGAAGGCTCCCTTTTGTCTTATTTAAATGCCAGGCATTAGCTCCAACCCAAAGAGTCTTTCCCGAACCTGTGGGACAAGAAAATAGCAGACACTCGCAATCAAGATGATGAACGCTAGTGGAGAAGGATATCAACCAACTTGGTGCATGCATCTGGAGGCGGCCGCTTAGACATTGCCCGTACGTAGGTTGGATTTCGGGTGCACATGTGGTAATCCGCGGGTAACATGGACGGATTGTTCTTGGAACTCCTCCTCTCCACACAATGGACAATCATAGAAGAGAATTCCGTCCCCCCGACCCAGACGAAGTCAAGATAAGGGTATCGAGACTAAAGTCGTTTGAGGCTGCTGGTGCAAATGAACGTCTGTAGAACTCCTTAAGGCAGTTGGAGTCGAGCTGGTAGATATCGTCAGAGGAAAGCATCCGCGACGAGTGGGATCTCAGTATCGTTCCTCAAGAAACGAGACCCCTTCAACTGCGCTAACTTTAGAGGTATAAATTCATAAATACAGCCTATAAGACCTTCTCTGCCGTTTTGTGTGAGTGCCTGAAACCATTCGTCAATAACCTGATAGATCCTCATCAGTGCGGTTTCAGGTCGGGGAAGTCCACCATCGACCAAATCTTCACATTACGGCAGATCATTGAAACAAACCCAATGGATGAAGATCGTCACCACCACCATATATTCGTCGTTTTCACGTCCGCATATGACATCGTGCATAGAGACTAGCTATACAACGCCATGTCTAGTTTTGACATTTCTGCCAAACTCGTCAGACTGAGCAGGATGACGATGGAGTGTTCTCCATCAAGCCCCATCAAGATTGGTAACGAGCTCACCGAGACATTAAATGTCGAGAAAAGATTTAGACAAGGCGACGTGCTGTCATGTGACTTCTTTAATATCATCCTTGAGAAGATCGTGCAAAACTCAAAAGGCAATGTAGTAACAAAAAAAGTAGCCGAGGGTGACTCTATATAAGACCTTGATCATCCCCGTCCTGCTCTGCGGCGCAGAGGCGTACTTTACATTTGTCATGTATCCCATTGCGCGTCCTATCGCCTCTACTATGCCTACGCGCCATCGAGTGCGGTTTCGGAAAATATGCCTCAGCACTCCCCAACTTTTTTCCCAGTTACCGTGCTTCCTTCTCAACTGTTCTGCACAGAAGCAGAGGTCTTGGTATTTTCGAGAGAAAAGTTCTGCTATTTGTGGTCCTGGTTGCGTTGATGGCATATAAGAAGGTTCGACCACGAACAAAACGGGCTGTGCAGCGACATGTGTCTAGCCAGGTGTCTACGGATTTAATGCCTAAGATGGTTGGGCCATACAGAGCGTATGTACACCTTAGCTCCGGCCCGAAGAATCTCAGACAATGAGCCTGTGAGACAACGCAACAGAGGAAGTCCGCGTACAATGTGCCGCAAACAAGTGGAGGGCTATTTTGTGCGAAACTGGAGTCACCTGAAGAGAGGGCCGGCTGGAGAGGCATTTTGGGTGAGGCCCAGGTCCATCCCTGGGATTGGGATAGGCTTATGGGCCTACAGCCCTTAGCGGTTCTGTGACGAGGCTTTCTCGCCTTAGGTATAAGAATCAATGAGACTTCTGATCAACTTTTTGGAGCATAACCTACCTTAAGCTGCAGAGACTTGTTGGTTGAGGCTCTAGACGGGGAAGTTGAGCAACAGAAGCAGGGAGCACTATTCAATCAATTTGTAAATGAATCGATGGCTAACACCAGCATTTACTGAAAAGAAATCGGCTCTAAAGAATTCTGTTGAAAATACATCGCACATCTTTGACCTGACCTTTTGCCGTTCACGAATCATTTGCTTAAGCGAAAAGGATCCGAATTCATTTCTTCTCGAAAATGTCCACACTCACCGGATTGTTTATTAAATACCCAAGTGCCAAACTGTGCATCAATATCGACCGTATGTATAGTTCCCAACGAGTTTCTCTTTATTAAGGGCGCCCTCCCACGTCCGTGAATTTGGGTGAACAGCAAAAGGCAGCAGATGTTGGCATTTTTATTGATTTTGGATACTTTGTCCTTGTTTTCGTTTTATTCGTTTCTCGTCCGCCTCCTGGTGCCCGTTTGTTGTTCTTGTTGTTTGAATTTAATCTCAGAGTGATTGAAGGAGAGTCACCCCTCGATTGAGTGTGGAAAGACGAACTTACTGGCGAGGAGATATTTGCATTTTTATTAGCTTCAGCTTTTCCTTTGGGGGTATTTTATCCAGCTAAGATAAGCGGATGGTGGATGAGAGGTCGATGGGAAGTGGCACATTCGTGAGGGAGACGGGTGACATTTTTAAAGCTTCATATACAACGACTGTTAATCAGATAAACGATGGAAGGTTATGTCACTTTTGACATTGATTAGACCGGACGCGAAATAAACAAACGAATTAGGATACGACAATTTTGAAAAGTTTTCCAAGTGAGGGACTCTTATTTCTGGCTGTCACTCAGTCAAAGATAATTAAATTTGATTACTGAGAAGTTTGGCATTTTGTTGTAGAATGTATCTTATCTATTTCCTGAGGAGGCTACCGTATGGGAGGAAGTTACTCCCGTGTCACGACCTTTAGTTAGGAGGACAGTTCATTGGAGACTTGCTAGTATTTTTAGAAATCTGCTGCAGACTAGGGTCGAAGCTTGCCGTGATCCTGCAATGGATAGACAACAGTGCTTTGAGAGACTTACATACATAATTCAAACGCACAGATTTTGACGTGGGTATCACTGAAAAGTTTACTGATAGCTAATAACGAGCATATTTAATACGAGAATGCTGGTGAAATCAGTTAATACTGAACGATGTCGACGACAAAAGTTCGATTTGATTGAACCTCTGCGCAAAAAGCGACTAGAATAAAAACTAAACGCATAAAAACGCAAAGAATTAATGCTGCCAATGCTAAGACTTTACCACAATTGTGGTGAATTTAGTTATATTTTGCAAGATTAGGAAATAGTTGGCTACACTGAGAAAAAATATGAACAGTTTGACAGCTGTAATAAATAGTGAAGTATTATGGCCCGATACTTTTTTGGAAATTAGTCTTGTCAAGCAGTGACTGTTACTGGTCGCCGGTATCGTGACGTGATGACAGAGTTCGTTCTGCTGAAATTTGATAATATTGGTGCCAATATGTGGTTTCAACAAGACGTTGCCTAGTGGCATACAGCCCGTGGAACAATTCAATCACGGCATCTGACTTTTCTCCAGTCGTGTACTCACTTCGGTGATCAGAACATTAACACCATTAGATTTCATTTTATGGAGTTATTTGAAGTCAAGTATTTAAGCCAAGCCAAAACGCCGAAAATCAGCCGTGCATTACAGGAGGAAATTGAGCGCTGAAACAACGAAACAGAATGTGTCAACAAACCCGCGAAGGCCATTAGCCAGATGTGTTATTCCACAAATAACCCTAACCAATGTATATACTTTATGATCAAACAAAGATAATAATCCAAGCACTAAAAACTGTTCTTTCTATTCAATTCAAATGGTGCATGCAAATGGTGGAACGTCCTTTGTATCCAAAATGCAAACCTTGCAATTCGTCTTCAGTATGCCGTTTATGGATTTTTCTAAACCCCTTTCCATTAAACCTCTTTCAGTGTATTTCAGGATAAATTCCGCATAAAATTAGAAAAAAATATTGCAACTGACGATTGTGATAGATGCTGTGGATGTTAAATTTCTTAGAAATGCATAAATCCAGTTCCAACAATCTGCAACGCTCTTACTTCGGACCTATCACATTTTGTAAATTGTAAGTCAGAACACTGATTGCTTCATAATGAAGCTAGGCGTGCTTATGCGTTTTTTTGATCGTAACGATAGAAAAATCGCAGTCGCAAAATGTCGCGCGATTATTCAGCCGCAAAAAAATAGAACACACAACTTTTAATGTCAATACACACATGCGCGAAAATAATCATAACGGTGAACGAACTGGGATTTGGTGGTGATTTTTTTCTTGCCGCAAGATAAACAATTATATGGTTAGGCATATTTGTGGTCACAAGGAAAAACCACTAAAGTCATTTTTTTTTACTTTTCGGGGGAAGGAGCCACAAACAACAAAGAGCCACAACCCAAGACTTCCCGTGAAGTAAATTTTTCCGCTAGCAAAGTCGCAAGTTTGCTATTTATCATGCAAATAAAAATTGCCTTTAAAATGGGCATTGTTGAATTTTTTTAATCGCTGCGATTATTTAGTCGCATATCTGTGCATTCATATTTAAGACAATATGTCTCACTTTTTTGCGACTAAATTGTGATCCGATAGGAAATCGCAAGTGCTTGCATAAATTTTGTTGCGACAACGACTTCTTAATCGCAGCGATTTAATTCGCAAGTGTTTGTTGGTCTTGCCAGTACTGGTGATTCATTTTGAAAGCCCAAACACATAGAATCCGTTGTATGGGTTGCGTCTTGCCAAAAAATGTACAACTGATAAGGCCTTATGAAATGGAGAGAGACAGGAAATGCAGCCTACAAGTGAAATTCACCACGACGGATGGAATTGGACAACTTTTAACCTTCTGTGCGTTTGACATATGTTTCCATGGAAATTCATTCGTGTGCTCCTTATGTGGTTGTTTTTTTACTTATTTAAAATTGTTTATGAATGATTCCTTATAATCCACGAACTTTGCAATTTCGAATTTCTTAGATTTATGCAAGAGTGGATTTCGCACGCAACGTAGTCATTGGACACCTCTTTGCAATCCGGAAACTACAATTTTTGCGGATTCCAAACGCAACGCACGCGAAGGATTGTATGTGTTTGGACCTTTACTTAAGACAATCGCGTCATAAGAATAATGAGACAAATTGCAGACTCTTAATCGTTGCGATTGTGAAGTTATGTGCGACTTTTTGCGACTAACAGTCGAGCGATGGAAAAGGCGTGTGTGAGCCTAGCCTAATGGATCAGCAAAACCAGTCAAGGACACGCTTGCAGTACTTTTAATCGCGGCTAATTCTTCGGACTTGGCTCCCGCTGATTATTCTCTTTGAATACGCTTCACTTCTTACGAAAGAGTGTGGTTAATTGCATCAATTTCCAGAATGTAATTATTGGGCTGTTTTGGTTTCACGTTTGGTTCACACTTCATTCTTGACATGTGTCGAATACAAACATGATCAGCAAGTATTGCTATTTCCCCCTCCTTATGAGGATGAGTGCCCTACACGTGAACATCGCAACTGCACTGCAATTTTGTGGGAACTTCTGAAACCACTTGAGAATTATCGAAAAGACCGTAGCCCATGGCTTGGTTGTTCCACAAATGCGCACAACCTTTACACTACGGCAATTTCTGAAAAAAAACCCTAAGAAATGCAGATCAACAATTCACTACGTATTTGCCGATTTAAAGGTCACATACGACAGTGTGTATGTAAGCGTCTGTAAAACGACACATGTTATTTTGACATTCTTGCCAAATTCGCGGGATTGAGCAGGATGGTAGATGGGTAGATGTGGAGGTTCGGCGGAAGCCTTATTGGCACTATGTGCCACATCTCTCGTATCTTATATTTTAAGTGTATTTTGAAATATCTCTAAATCCAACCTGAGGTATGTAAGATGGACCTTAGTTCTGTAATATCGATCGCAGCAAACTCATCAAGTGATTTGAAGAAGGGTCTATCCAGCGCTCGCTTTCTGGTTCTAGCAAGAGCCGGGGAAGTGCAAATGAAATTGGTTAAGGTCTCCCTCGCAGCTTTGTTGTTGCATCTGCGACAATGTGCGTTCCACGAGATGCCAAGCTATAACGGCATGATCATCTATCGACCAGTGTCCTGCAGAGAACCCTAGTCTAGGAATATCATGACTAGTTTGATGAAGGAGATCCTCTGTTTCTGGCCATATTTTACTTGGTGTTGCAGTTTGTCAATCTGGCGGGCCATATAATGTTTGCTATTTTTGTTTGTATTAGATTAGATAATATTTCAAGGAAGCTTGAAGATATATTGCAGCAGAATGATAATGCTCGCTGCTTCATGAAAGACCGTCGTGAACTAAGAGATACTCTTAAAAGGATTAAGACAAGGCCACGAGCTATCATATGACTCTTCGCAGCTCATTCTTAGAAAGAACACTCACCTATCGCTCATGGCTTAAGCTCAAGATGCAATTGAGTAGTAGACCCCTAACTCGAAGGACTATGCTTCGCTTCATGCTTTAGTCAAGACAATTGAAAAACTTTCATGACATGGAAATCGCGAAATCGAAGGACCGTTCCAATTTGACATCCAATTTTATTGACATACTCCAGGTAAATGACACCATTCGAAAAGAGATAACCAACATCTTGTTTGATGTAATCTGCACACAAAGTTCTCAGCCGATACCAACACCACAAAATACATATACCACCATGGAATGCAGAGCTGTCAAATGAAGAGGGTTTAAAAACGAGTGCCGGACTTAACGTGCACTTTTTGGACATCATCAAAAAAGTCACGCCGTTGCTGTAACATCTTTTATTGAATAAATATATATATTATTAACATACACATTATTCACATTCAAGCGACGAGGATAATGATCCAACAAGCCTTGTAACAGTTACTGAAGAGTCGGCGGGAAGTTATAGAAAAAATTCTCAAATCGATTGCAGAATGCATTAAGAAAGCTTTTCGTGGATAGTCCAGCAACATTAGTTCTATTCCCCCATTTCGCTCTTTTGAGGCAAAAAAGAGAATTGGGACAATTGGATAATCACTTCCAATTGCAACAACATTTCTCTGCAAATTTTGGTGGAAGAGGACAGTTTGAAGAAGGCACATTTCCTCCCTACGTGAGAGAATTTCATCAACCAAGTGCTACAAAAATTGTTCGAGACAGTGTGAGTAATCATACATATAAAGCTCTGACTTGTTGCTTGCATGTGCTTGCATCGAGATGCAAGTTTCTGCAATAGAAAATGTTGCCTGGAAAATCGTACTCGGAGTGGTGTGCTGACCTGCGTGGTTCAGCGAAAGACTGCGAGTTCGTCTGCTCTCCTACGTTCGTATTGCAACTCCTACGGTGACTCTATGACCTGAAACATGGTTATTTTTCAAACTCCACAGGAATCTACGCAATGGAAAAATCCTACCTTAGCAGAAGTCGAAGAATTGGTCACCGCATACGAGTCTACGCAAATAGCATCGGAGATTTTTAAGCAAAACAGCAGCACAGCCAGTACCCCCGCCGAAATAAACCAAATCAACCATTCTAAGCAAGGTGAACCCAGTTCAAGGATGTATTATCCAGTCTGTCTTATTTATCACGATCGCAGTCGATGTAAACACGTAGATTCAGTCTGCAATAACTGTCATCCCCTGGGACACATTGCTAAAGTATACATGTCAATGCAGCATTTTCACAAGAAGTCTCGAGCAACATCACGTCAGAGGAGAAGTAGCAGAGGGCGGAATCGGTCCGCAAGCCAGGTATCAGGTGAGAGAAAGAATTCCAGACAGGCATTTTCATCGTGGACGCAGTTATACGGCGTACTCCATAAATATGGTCGAAGAGTCAACTCATTTGCCCGGAGATTAAGAAGATTCTGTTTCATCTCACTGTATATCGAAACTCGATAGTTTTCCAAGTCCACACAGGAACTACATGTTCCTTGGTGGGACTTAAGGGTTACAGGAAGGAAGTCCCAGTTGCGAACCAAATTAGCGCGTGTTAAAGGTCCATTTATGTGCCAGTGAAAGGTTCTGTGATGGTAACTGTTTGTTGGAGAGGAAAAGCCTGCATATTACCGCTCTTAGTTAGCATGGATTGGTTGGAGGCTTTCGATTTCAAGGCAAACTTCGGTAAAGAAGACAAAATTTTACAGGTTCTCACAGAGCCAGCGCAACAACTGGAACGTAATGCAAAAGCCCTTTGTGAAAAGCACAGTGCTATTTTTATTGGTGGTATGGGTTATTTTACGTTGCTCACCATACTTTTAAGCCACTCTTAAACAGTCGATGAAAGTTCCACAAGTTTCAACCCGTGCCCTTTGCACGGTTGAGGAGTCTAAGCATCATACAGCCAGTGCAGGCGAAATGGGCAGCACCCATAGTTATGGTGAGGAAAGTCAGTAGTAACTTGCGAATTTGCGGCTACTTCAAAGTCACAATCAACTCCTACATAGAAATCGATCGTCATCCTATTCCCCGCATAGAGAACAGAGAATATTTTAAGTAAGCTCCAGGGTGGTAGTTATTTTACTAAAATTGACCTGTCCGAGGCTTACTAACAAATTCCTCTCGACGAAGAGTCGTGTAAATTGTGCTTAATAACCACAGAAATAGGTATTTTTCAATACCCATCCTCGTCACCAAATGCTATAGTCATGAGTCGAATTTTAATGATATGTATATTTATTTAATAAAAGATTAACAATGTTATGTCAGATGTTACAGGAACGGCGTGACGATGACCAAAAAGAGAATTGGTAGTAGTATATTTATTAATACAGTATGAGTTTTTAGTTTTACATTGTCGTCGCTATTGCACAATTTACAGAGATTTGGTTAAATAACCTTGCTACTGACAATTTATATATTTATTAACAATCTACATAAGAATTAATTGTTTATGGCAGAGGAAAACCTGATAACAAAAACCTCTATACAGTAAAATAAAAACATAAATATATGAATTCGATTAAAAATGGACTTAGAATGGGAAGGTGGTGGTGTTCTTCCTTGATTTCAAGTTTCACACTTAGTAAAATAAATATATACATTTTTAATAAAATAAATAAATTTTTAATTAATTAAATAAATAAATAAATAAATAAATAAATAAATAAATAAATAGATAAATAAATAATTAAATAAATAAATTAATAACAGTATAAATAAAGGCGTATTATGCATCATTATACAAACTTGAAATCAAGTAATTGTCAGATTGATTGCAAGACAATTTATGTCGTTCGAATAACTTCATCAGTCTTATAGAAACTCTTTCAATATTAGAGACTTCATGAAGCTCATATATGTTAGTATCTCAGAAAATGTCACGGTAAATTAAGCATCATTTTTAACAGCTTATTCTGTGCGATTTGTAATTTCCTTATGTGGGTCTTTGCACAATGGCCCCATACAGGAGAACCATAAAACATGATGGGTTGAAAAAAAAATTGTTTTAAAAATAGTGAGCTTATTTTCTATACTCATCTTAGATTTACGACTTATGAAGGGATACAGAATTCGTATTGCTAAGTTGACTTTTTTAATTGTTTCCTGGACATGAATACTGAAGTTTAGTGTTTTATCCAGATGTACCCCAAGACCAAAAAAGAATGTTAAATCAGGCAAGCGTTTTTAAGCCCTCTTCATTTGACAGCTCTTTATTGCGTGGTGTTCCATGTATTTTGTGGTATTTGAGAACTTTGTGTGCAGATTAAAATTCTTGAGAGATTCCCCACAAGGAGGTGTGATATCGCCTCCGCTTTTTGTGGTTACCACATGGAGGATGCACTAAATTATTGCCGTACCAAATACACAGAATAGATATTCTAAGCCATCAATGATGACATTGGACAATTCGACATACCGCAACAACCTCGTTAGATGCAGCCTTACATGTGGATATGTTAGTATCTCAGAAGAAAACGCACCTATCGGTCGAACAGAAAAACTATAGGCATCCACACTGGATATTGCCTCATGAACAAGAGAACGGTGCATCGAATCCAGTGCATTCACCACTACCCACTCTTACCAACCACTACCTACCTCTCACATGCGTGCAGTTCAGAAGACACTCATTTAAAGCTGGGTTGTTTTTGAACCGAATGCATCGACCTCTTGCAGCCAATCATTCGTAATCCCTACCAACGTTGCTCCCTTCGACTCAAGTCAAACCTTACAAAATTTCCAATTACGGTCGATTTCCCTCGACCCTGCGACCAAGCACACCCACACTGCGCCATCCAACGTTGATTATCCACCGATCGAGGTTGCATCAACAAAATTTGATTCAATTTCCAAGAACCAACCACCAAGCACCGTAACTCTTTGACGCACCACACAACGCGACCCACAGTACGTACCGACGAGGAACTGGAAAACCACTTTCTCGTGGCACCTCGCTTCAGTGGCGGTTACTCTATTTCGCAAATTGCTTCAAGTGCACACTGCTGCAATCTTCTGAAAATTGCGGAGGTATCGACAAACAACATCCCTTCTCAGATTGAATGGTGGTTCCTGCTGTGTTTTTTGTTTTTTTTTTTGTTTTTTGATTGAGTGCACGCACGGGACAAGTGTGCTCTGTGCACACTGTAGCGGAGGATGCGGTGATTGAGTTTCCTGGTGGATTGATTGAATTCAAGCAACCGAAACGGAGGATGCTCCCGAACTAGCGCACGGCGCATCATCCTGCCACCGTTTGGGGTTGATTGGGTGAATCGTTTTTATTTGCGAGGTTGTGAGAGAGGTTCTATAGCAAAGAGTGATGGATAAAACGCTGTAAGCAATGTAAACATGATGTAAGAATTTGTAGAACACGTCTGATGGTCTAGGAGGTGGAATGGAAATCGCCAGACGAGTCTGAATGTGATGAAGTTCACGAACGACGAAGAAACTTTAAGAGCGTTGACTCCAGCTTTTGGTCGTTATTCTTGTCTCAGCTTACTTGTCTTTTCTTCATCTGCGCTCATAGTCTAGTGAACACATAAAAAAATAAAAAGTCAAAATTTCTCCTGCTGGATGATAACGTGCCTGTGAGACAACGGGTTAATCGATGCAACGAGAAACTCGACGCCCCGGCACAAATAACGTATCCCACTGTGTTTTCAAAAACTGGGCATCGCCAAGAACACACCATGGCAAGACCAAAATGATGTTGACCTGCATCCTTATAACATGAAGTCAACCCAAGAAGTTACTAGATCAAGTGAATCGAAGTGTGTTCTCGGAAAGGAGTCGAGAAATGTTAGTAGAAGATGACACCAATTTCATCGTAAAATCACCTTCAGTTATGAAGCACATTTAATACTACTAGGCTCTCTCGTTGTTGAACTTTAACGACCATCAGGGGTAACGCGAACAGACAACGTGGGGGGTTACGTAAAATGTAAATATGTTGTAAAATAACTACTTACTACTCAACCAAGCAGAACAAATTGTGCATCTACGCGAAATTACCTTTCCAATGGTGTAAGTATCATGCCATTCGGTTGAGTATAAAGGTGTATAAGAGTACGACAAAAATGGGCAGCATGCATTTCTATATAGATATACAACTCACAGGCTGTAACTTTTGAGTGGAGATCCACACTTATTGGGCTGACATCGAAAATTTTAGTTTATGCCATTATCTCGACATCTAGTCAATTCAAAGAAGCTCATCAAAACTAGTTAACTTTACGATCCATTTTCGAAAATTCACAATAGCCGTGTTTTTTCAAAAATCTATAAACAGTGAAGTAGGATTTTGCACGTAAAGCACATACAACAACCTACTGCCTATAACTGCCTATAATATCGGCAGTGAAAAGTGGCTGGCGATAAAAATTCGACTTCGAATTTTGTTCATACATTTTGACATCAATTTCGAACAAATAAATTTCTTTTTCATATATTTTGGCAGATAAAAATCAAAGCCACTGCGAATCGTTTTTCTGAAACTTACTTCGCTTCACTGTCGATAGCGATGAAGAAAACACGTCTAATGCTTTTTCAAGAGGCGAGCATGTTCGAATCGCTTTTACACTCTTCGAGTACATCGGGACACAATTTGCATATCAAATTCTTTCATGAGAAGATCGTGCAAGACTAACACGCCAACACTAGAGGCATGATCTTCCAGAAGTCCGTACAACAGCATGACATTAACGTGATTGGCAGAACACAGCCAGTTCTGCATTGAGACGGCGCGGCTAAAATGGGTCTAGTGGTGAATGAGGGAAAAACAAAGTATATGCTGTCATCAAGAAAGGACACACAACATCGATGTCTTGGGCAGAGCGTTACAATGGGCAGCTATAACTTCGAGTAGTAAAGGACTTCGTGTACCTCGGCTCGCAAGTAAAGGAGAAGATTCAACCAAGAACTGTACGGGCTGTAAAGCGGCATGAGTCTAGTCAGGCGTCTTCGGATCCAACGCCTAAGATGGCTAGGCAATGTAAAGCGTATGGACGACTCAGCTTCGGCCCGAATAGTCTTCGACTCCAAACCCGTGGGACAACGCAACAGAGGACGCCCGCGTTTAAGGTGGCGCACCCAGGTGGAGAAGGATCTCAACCAACTTGGCGTGCGGCACTGGAGCACGGTCTGTGGCTAGCTGGAGAGGCTTGTTGGTTGAGGCCCAGGTCCAACCCGGACTGTAGCGCCAAATAAAGACGAATAAAGTTTATGCTCGTATTCGCCCAACCTACGACTGCTAGTATATACTTCTTGTGGACATCTTAAGCATTAGAATCGACACAGACCACTGAAGAAGAGCCAATACCGATGTTACTCAATTCGTTTATGAAAATTTAAAATTCCACTAATGTATCAAAGAGAGAACTGGAAAGTCTTTTCTAAGAAGACTTGAGTAGGAACTGAAGACAACGCGTAGTTGTGTATTAAGTATCCAGTGATAAAGCGGTTCGTGATACAAGTTAACGCAAAGTAATATTTTGTAAGCGTTGCCTATTCAAACATGCGCCGCCGTCAATTCGACGTGCCAGCAAATTTCGCACATTCAACAAGCAGTCAAACCCCCACTCATTTAGGCGTGTCAGCGTTACCATGTTCGGCAATGTCCAACCTGAAATCGATTCTCAAGACATGCGGAAACAATAATTGCAGTCGCAGCTTTTCAAAACTTGGCCGTTCGGAGTGGGCATAAAATTGTAGGTCCCTTCCATTAGTGAGAAAACAATAGAAAGCGAAAAAACAAGTGGCTGCTGAGAAGCTTGACCCTGGCCCTGTACGGGCTGTAGCGCTACCCATTTTATTATTATTAATATTGATTAGTTTTTTGTTACTAATTTTGCTTAATTACTTGTGTCTACTTTCCTCGTTACGGTGTATAAAAGCTATAACCTCAGCAAATTTCTGAGGAGCTACCGGATAGTTCTCAACATCACAAAGTCCAAACAATTGAAGAGAGTCGATCCGAGAGGAACCTATGAGGAATTATAGTCGAGTGCCCAAATCTGACAGCAAGAATATATATAATAACGAACAGGATCACGTCAACAGGAACAGAATATCAGAACCAGAGACACAATTGAATCAAAAGGGACCCATTTGTTTTAAGCCTGACTCGGGGACTCATATTTCTAAGATTTGACGGTTTTTTTTTTAAACTGCAAATAAACACCTAACGAAATCTTATTTCACCTTTTCCAGAATATAAATCATTCTCATAATTAGCAAAGTGTGAACTACGCTTCTTGTTATTTCGTGGGTAATGATATTAATAATAATAATAATAATAATATTGGTGGCGCGACAGTCCGAGGCGGACCTTGGCCTAGCTTCTCAGCAACCACACGTGTTGTTCGTGCCCTTTGTTCTTTAACTAGTAGAAGGGACCTACAATTGTATGCCGACTCCGAACGGCACAGTTGAGAAGCTATACACTTTGAGCATTGTCAGTGACTCGAAAGAGGTGAGAGCCGTGAATTATGAAAGTTGGTAGATTGGGGATTCGAACCTAGCACCCTCTGCGTAGGAGTCGACGCACTCACCCACTACGCCACGGCAACTCACACATTTCGTGGGTGCTTTCATTTAAAACCTTATTAATTTTTAATTATTTTTGTTAATTTTTCTGTATTAATAAAAGTGTTATCAGAAAGCTTTTTTTGGGACTCAAGTATTTTCAAAATGACTAGTTTTTGAAGCTTCTTGGACTCATAAATAATTTAACATGTGGTAACACTGATCAGGACATTCCATCTAGAGAGGTCATCAGATTTTTCAACGTCCTGAATAGAGAAAGGTGGTACAATAGATCTATGGTCTATCTAACGTATGGATCTCCCAGAAGCCAATTCTGAACAGTCCGGTGGTTGGAATACCAACTCCTGTTCATCATTTTTCAACGATAGAGGACTCTTGCCTTGACATTGTGACAGTGCTGCGAAATAAATTTAGTTTCGTATTTTCAAGTTAGTCATCGTATGAGTCTGCTAAAAGCGATGTTCGACAACGACTTCGCTCTCGCCTACTTCGATTGGTCAAGAGACTCCCAAAAATTGAAAATTGACAAAGCTGAAATGCGAACAACTCCATTTCGATTGACGACACGATCCTAACTATGAGTGGGCCGAATTTCAGACAGACGGCAACAGAATGCGCTCTACTGGCGACTCTCCTGGGATCTATGTGATCCTAATGGCCACGAACTATATTGCGAAGTGGAAGGCGCGAAGTTTTTGTGTCTGAATCGACAGCCAAGCTATGCTTAGGGCCTTGCTCATCCCTTTAACCTCTTCCAAGATAGTTCAGGAATGCAAATATTCTCTGAATTCGACAAGTGGTCGGGGGTCACGGGCAATGTGATCGCCGCTGAACTTCCCAGACAAGAACGAGATGGGACACTCACAAGACCTAAACCTGCGCTGGGAATACATGGGCCCTTCTTTAGGGCTTCTACAGACGGTTGATGATGAAGGCGCCTCATCACAGAATACCAAGAAACTGGAAGAACAAAGAACCAAAAACAGGTTCTTTGTGCTTCCAGTTTCTTGGTATTCGCAATTAGTCGGAGTGGTCCAGTATAGTGTTAAAAACCTCGTAAAAGAAGAGCACGTGGAGTTCTTTCTTTGTTTCTACCTTCCTTCACCTGCAATTTCACCACCGACTCTGTGGTCCCACGTAGATGTTTAAAACTAGGTCGGTCTTTGATACAGTCAATCGCTGACCACCGATACGTGTTAAGGAGTTAAGTCTCGCTATGGCATGAAAAAACAAAGATACAAAGCGAGCAATACATTTTTGTTTAACGGACGGACAGCTTCGATGTCCGTCTTTTCCAACAAGAAACACCAACTGAATCGTTTCCCACCTCAGTGAATACTTTGGGCATATCGTGCAACTCCCCATCCACCCATCACAGCTCACTGCTTCCACGTCAGGCATCATTCACTGAGACCGTACATTTCCCGTGATCAGCAAAACAAGCAACAAACAATCGACACCACTCACCGACCGACTGCCAGTTAAGTCCCGCTGCCCGTGTTTTCCGATCAGGATGAAGTATTCAATATTCACCCCACAGGTCCAGAATCGAACACGTGTCGCATCAGCAATGCGCTCGGATCCACAATAAAAGGGAAAAACCGGACTAAGGCCACAAAACATCTTAAGATGTGCCTGCCATCCGGACCGGTGGTTGTTCTTGGAGCTGAAACATACCACCGGATAGTGCATTCTGTAGTTGGGAATATAAATTCGTTCGCTGCCCAGTGCCCAGTGCCCAGTCCATGTACATGTGCCTTGTAGTCCATGTCCATGTAGATAAATAATTGAATGCCTTTGAATGTGTGATGCGGGTCGGACGGCATCAGGGGCCGAGGACGAACTAACAATTGCTCGCCTCAGAGGCAGACGGACGCGTACGGACGAGCCGAAAGCAGATTGAATTACAGAGGAATGAATAAATAAAGGGGTTTTCCTGCTTCCTTCGGCAAGGATACGGGCGGCTTAAGTGTGTGATGCCGTGAATGAAGTGATAAGGGGAAGATTATATCGAAGGGGGTGAAAGAAAAAAAAAAAGAATTGAAATGAAACAGGTGGGCTTTCCAGAGGCTATTTGGCATGAAGAGGGCTACATGCTTGAATGAAATATGGTCATGGGGTGGCAGGGGGAGGGTGGAGCACAGTGATTTGAAATAGATGAAGATATGAAATTGTTAGAATGGCCCGACGGTTATTGACGGATGAAGGTCGGCTGGGATAAAGGATTTCTGGGCGAACCCAAAGCATCGACAAACCGGTTAAAGTAAAATTAGTTTCTTTTTTCTTCAGTTTCACTGTATTGGTGGCGGCCAGCATACACTCCCACGGTTCCACAAACGTATTGAATAATGCCTCGAGATCAGGCCGTGATTTGTGGTGTCCATTGAGCAGTCGAAGGTTACATTCGCACCCGTCACGGTACACTAAATTCACGTGATTTCGTGCGTGGTCTAAAAATACATGCAATCAATTTACGTTTACGTTACGTCATTAATCTACGTGAAAAGTTACTTTATGACGTGAAATTTCCAAAACATAGTACTAGACTGCAGAACAGATTTCAGAAGTGTCCACTGTGTGTTTTTAAGACGGCCACAATTAGTTAAATCACGTGTATTTCGAATGACGTGAAATGCTCTCAGGGAGTAGGCGGCATTTACTCTTTCACGCACTTTGAAAATTTACGCATACCAAGTGATCACCCGAGTTCGTGAAATTGTGGATGATATGTCGAGAAAATGTGGAAGTAGAGGCCTATCACACTCAAGTCGTCGTTCAACTGAGAGACAGTCCCACACACGACCATCGCACGAGAAAACAGACGAACGTTCGTGAGACAGTTTCCAGATTCTTGAGTATTATAATCAATCTGAAATATGGACATAATCAAAAGATTTAAAATGACTTGAGACTTACCTGTTCGTTGGGTGGTTTCCTTGGCTGCTTTTTGATTCCACGTCTCGCTCGGGCCTTTGCCGCAAAATAAATTCGAATATACACGAACACCATTATACAACTAGGAATGTAGAACGATCCTAACGCTGAGTACAAAACGTAACCGATGTCTTCGCTTAGCTGCAAAACGAAAAGGAGAAACAGAAAGAAAAAAAAACAGAGATGAATATTTCATTAAAAACGTGCATGTACCCAAAGTGAATAGGGTCTTCGTTTCCTTCGTTTATTTTATGAATACAAAATATACATTGATGGGGATATTGAATGTGCTCTCATGGAGATCTGGTGCAAATGTGTGGGGACGAGTTGTGGGCTAGGAGGATGGTCGCGGCGACCACGACTGTGGGTTGTGTACATGTGGCCATTGTGAAAGAGATAATTGAAAACTAAATTGAAAATTCTTCTCGAGTGTCCAGCTGAATAGTGTTTATTTGTTCAGGGGTCTCCTCCTGATTTCCGGTGTAGCTTTGGATTTGAAGGGACATGTCATTCGTGACAGCCAAAGTGACGCGGTTGGGTTGTGTGGTAAGCGATGGTTGCTGTTGATATTGGAGTTCATTTAATATTTGCGTTTACTCTGCGTTATTTTGTTTCGTTTGTTCACTAGTTGGTCAATGAGGTGGTGGTTTGGTTTGGTTTGGGTTTAATTGAATTTGTTTTGCATATGCTACATGTGGCCAGAGCAGAGGAAGATATTTTTCAAGGGGAAATGGATTTGATTGGTTGCTCGTTATTAGACGACAACGACTGGTGTAATTTAAGATGTTAGATAATCTTGCAGAGGAATGTTATGCTGTCAGCTGTTGAAAGAGGACTGGTGAACTATTCAGCTTTGTCAGTTTGTTCGGTTAATTTGAAAAGCTGGAGTTAAAATTTCTGTGTCCAAAAATCCGTATGACCCACCTGGATGGGTCGTAATTTCACAAACATTTTCTGTCTATTACTGACCTATCGATTATGGATTAATGACTCATAAACATAAATGCCGCCTAGAAGAGCATATAAACTCAGCAGTTTACCCGATCCTTGTGGAAACTAATGTCTAGCATCGACTTTAAGGGACAAGACCAGTTGATCTCGTGCGACAGTCTTCATCCGCGCATGGTTGCGGTATTAGAAGGAACATTCATTGGAGAGTAACCTGCCGATCAGTACCTAAATCATGAAATTCAAACCACTGCTTAAGTGCTTAGCTGTAGTCTTAATAAATTCAGGGAAGTGGTTTTAGTGAGTTAACATCTCACACTTCTATATGCGAAGGTTCGCCATAGAGAAAAAAAAACCAAAAAAACCAAAGTGCGAACTGGAATCGAAAACAAGAGCCATTCGCTTGATGAAACTCTGCCGGGTAACGACTCCGAGCAATGATGCGCAGAGATGAACATTGGGCTATTAGGTAGGGAACATGGCATTTAATCAAAGTCTCCATAGAGCACGTATAACGTCGATAGTCGCTTGTGGAAAAACGAGGGAATTGTAGTCGTTTGTGACCCGCCTAAACCATGGTCTAGACAATCCTTACTAATTTTATAAATTCGAAAGTAACTCTGTCTGTCTCTCTCTGTCTGTTACCCTTTCATGTCAAAGCCAATGAACCGAATTTGATGGAATTCGGTAGAGAGATAGATTAGATCTTGGAGATGTACTTCGTCTACTTATTCCGGGTCTAAGGGGGAAAATGTTGCAAAAAAAAGCATTTTTTTTTCATCTTCACACAGTCCTGGCTCATTAATGGCTTAACGGATTGAAAAACTAAAAAAAATCTTCTTAGTAAATGTGTCTCTTATTCATTTGAGTTATCAACCTTTTTTTACATTGTCCTGAAGCTGAGCAATGCTCAATAGAATGCAACTAATTATCGTTTAAAGATTTCTATCTTTAGAGCCCATCGGCAACAATCAACCAGCAGTGACGACTATTGACATGGTGTGTGTGTGTGTTTGTGGTTCTACGCATGCAGTAGCATATATATAACAACAACAAAAACAGAAACCACCCTTCTACGAAATACTCAAATTGAACATGTAACTGCGAGCTTTAATCTACACACACACACACCATGCCACTGGTCGGTCGCCACTACTGATTGATTGTTGTCGATAGTCACCAAGGCAGACGGTGGCGCGCAGTGGAAATAAATACCCGAAGTGACATATACACCAGGCAAGGAAAAGACAAATTCAGCAGAAGTTCATACAAAAAATGGGTATTAAAGTAGATATAATAATGAAAGGATTTGGCACAAGCAACGATGGGAACACATCTAGAAGATTTTTTAAAGACCCACTATCAAGGGCAGAAAATAACGGAAATAGACGTGCAACTCATAAAAAGATTCAGTGTTATCCTGGAGACAATATGCAGCAATTTTTGGATTGAGCCCGACAAGTTTGGACCTTATGCCCAGGAAACCGCTACAATGGCTACAAATTTATATCCCTGGTATTATATGCCAGCAACGGAGCAGAAATAATATCATCAGCAGCCTTGCCCGTCGGATCATTATCAGAGGAGGCGCAGGAAAGTCGGAATAAAGACTATAGGTACTATCGCATTAATAATAGTAGAACATTTTTTCGATGATGATGAGATTTTATTCATCAAATGTTGGTATCATCAGATCCCTGGATTGCGTATTTAAGGCCTGCACCAAAAACAAAACATTCGCTGCCACTTAGTACTGAAGCGCAAGCCTTATTATACTGAATTGCTTAGTTTCTTTAATTTCAAATAATGTGTACGTTACTAAAACTTGTTAATTTGAATTTATATATATATATATATATATAAATAGTGATTACAAATTTACTTGAGGTCCCAATTTCGAGTCATCGACAATAATAAATTATTATTTTATGCATTTAAACAAAAAAAAGTATTTTTTTTATTTTTTAACTTAAGATTACTCCGTTAGCTTATGTGATACATCAACCAATTTGAAACATAATAAGATCTCGTAGTACTTGCACTATGTTTCAAATTCATTAAGATCGGTTCACGGGTTCAAAAGTTACAGATTTATTTCCAACTCTCCTATACAACGGGACCACTGTGCGGCGTGGTGCGACCAAATATAATTTCTTAATACGGCCTATTATAATTTAATTTACAATAACGCCTTAACAAAGGTTGAAGACCAAGTGATAACTATTACTGGAAAAAAATTTATCTGATTTTGGGAAGAGCAGATCACAAAGAATTGGGGAAGTAAGTAGTGATTTAATGCGAGAACTAGGTTGCGATACTGATTCTTTAAAACGCCAAATAATGGATGCCGTTCCACTTTTGAACACAGGACAAAGATTAATCTTTAATAAAGTTATTCAACAAATTGAAAGTGGTGAAAGTGGTTTGTTCTTTTTGGATGCTTCAGGAGTCACTGACAAAACCTTTCTTTCAAATTTACTATTAGCACAAGTCAAGAAAGATAAACAAAGTGCTGTTGCAGTAGTTCCTCTGGAATACCTGCTACGCTGCTCAATGGAGGACGAACGGCGCACTCAGTTTTTAAACTGCCTTTAAACTTAGCTCATGAGGAAATGCCAGTTTGTAACATTAACAAAAACAGTGAGCGTGGACGAATGTTGCAAGAGTGTAAACTGTTGGTTTGGGATGAATGTACGATGTCTCATAAGCGAGCAATCGAAGCACTAGATCACACTATGAAAGATATTAAGAGCACACAGAGTATTATGGGAGGGATGGTGGTAATTTTAGCTGGTGACTTTTGACAGACCCAGCCAGTGATTACTAGGGGCACGCCAGGAGAGGAAATAAATGCCTGTTTGAAAGCGTCTATATTATGGGTACACGTAAAAACGTTAAATTTGACTATAAATATGCGAGCTCAGCTGCACAATGAAGCACAATCAGGGCAATGTGAGACTGCTCTGCGACAGGCAGTAACGACGGACGGAGCCGTGAACTCTTTCAAATTGTCGATAATATATATGAAAAATTAAGTCTATCCCGATCTGTAAATAAATATGAGCAATCGAGAATGGTTGTATGAAAGGGCAGTTTTAGCGCCGACAAATGAGATAGTGTGACAGATGAACGACCAATTTATGTCATACGTGGTGGGGATGTTGTCGAGTATCTCTCGGTAGACAATGTTATGGACACTGAACAAGTAACTTCGTCCCCTTTAGAATTTTTGAATTCTTTCGGATTATCAGGAGTGCCTTTTCATAAGTTGAGGTTAAGAGTTGGTGTTCCGGTCCAGTTAATGAGAAACTTTGACGCACCGAGGCTATGGTACACGGCTACAAGTTAATTAATTGGGACGCAATAATTATGACTGGAATGACAAGACGACTAAATGCTTAAATTCCCAGTATTCCAATAATTCCGACTGATTTGCCTTTTCAGTTTAAAAGAGTGCAGTTACCCCTAAAAGCAGCATTTGCTATGTGTTGCAGAATTGGGCATTATTTGAATTACACCGAACAAATTATTGGACAACGTAAATGAAACACACCAAATGAAAGAAATCAGAAAATTTATCAAATGTGCAAAAAAACAATATTTATTGATATATGAGAATACACTTATCTGGGCTGCGGTCAAGATCCAAGTGAACGAGAGCTTATCAAATTTGCAGCCCGATGCCGACTCTCAACATACGGATTTCATATTGTACATTTCAATGCTAACACAGAGAGAGAGAGAGAGAGACAGAGATAGAGCTATTGCAATTCTATGTTAAGAGCAGAGACATAAGAGCATAATATAATGTTGAGAGCATGTGAGCATTTGTACAGTGAGTAACAGAATATTTTTAGCAAATATAACACAATAAGAAAAAAAATGATTGCATTTAAGAATTTTAACATTAAGGAAACAATATAACGTTAAATCCTCAACACTATGACAATAAATAATGCTCATGGCTTACGCTTAAAGTAGCAGGTATACATTCAGAAAAATCCAGTTTTTCGCATGGGCGACTCTATGTGGCGTGCCCGCAAAATTCTTATGTTTTAGCAGAGGATGGAAAAACAAAAAACGTGGTTTATAAAAATGTGTTATTATTAAGATATTTACAGTAAATCACTGTAGTTTGCAGTTAGTATGCATTGTATTGCATTATTCTGAAAATCAGTATCCTAAAATCGAGAAAGGCTACCCAAAATAACTATTCCACGAGGACGAAGTCGCAAGTAAAAGCTAGTCATCATCATCATCACTTACTTTTACAAAAGGAAGTTAAGATTTGATGTATATATGTATCTGACACAAAATCTCCGAATCTACCCAACGGATTCGAGCGCAGTTTTCTCCTATAGCTTCATAATTCTTCTGCGGAGTTTTTTCTACACCACATATTAAGTTTTTTTCAACAAAAACCCTTTAAATAAATATTTTTTTTTTATAATTTGCGCGTGCTCAAGGGATTGCTAATACCCTTATGTGTCTAGGGTCAAGACACAGCACGGGCCGAAGGTATAGAGGGAGAAAGGGAGAGGAGGTACCTGTGCACATTGATCTTAAATATCTGCAGGTTGTAGTCTGTGGGAAATATTAGGTTGGGAAGAGCATTCCATATTCGTGTAGTGCGCCTGAAGAACGAGTCTCTGAATTTAACTGTGCGTCCGAAAGTAGGCTTAAGGGTATACTGATGGGCATTCCTGGCGAGACGAGTATTGCGGGTGAATTCACGGAGAAGAGGAATGCAGTTGGCTAGCTCACTTGAGCATCGTTTGTTGAAATAACGATAAAACACGGACAAAGAAGAGACGGTACGTCGATGACCAGATATGAGCGTTATACTCAAGCTTGGGGCGGCAAGCCAAATTAGAAGGGGCGAAATATTTCTTGCATCGATTAAGAAAACCTAAACACTTCGCAACATTTTTGGCGACCTCAAATATGAGATCGCTCCAACTAAGTGTTGTGTTCATACACATATCAAGAATGGAAAGTTTTCCGGTTTCATCGACACAAGCCCCATTCATGGATAGTGGCTGATTATCAAGGGTTCGCTTGAATGACAGCAGACAGCATTGAGTTTTTGAAGCATTGAATTCCACTCTATTGTTCTTTCCCCAGTTAATTATGCTGTCAAGATCGGAATTCAATTTTAACTTACATACGTTGCCATTCCAATTCTACGGCCGAAGGGCGGGTTTGTGAGTCTTGGAACGAATATGAAAAGCTAATGGTGCCGTCATCAGCGAAGGAATGGATTGGATTAGAAGTAGCAGACAAGAGATCATTTATAAAAATGAGAAAGAGTGTCGGAGACAGAACTGAGCCTTGGGGAACACCAGCATTTATTTGGTGGATATCAGACTTGAACCCATCCAAAACAACTTGAATTGAACGGTTCGAAAGGTAATTTCTAATCCATAGAAGAAGAGATTCATCGATACCATAGGCACGCATTTTCGACAAGAGAGCTTGATGCCAAACTCTGTCAAATGCTTTAGAAATATCAAGCGCAACGAACTTGCATTCGCATCGCTTGCATTCGGTGAGATAAGCTATCAGATCACCAGTGGACCTGTCGCTGGCGAAACCATATTGTCGGTCATTAAGAAGCTTCCACGATTCAAGATATTTCATAAGCTGACGATTTATCAGCGTTTCCATGAACTTAGAATGAAGGGACGTAAGTGCTATGGGTCGGTACGAGGTGGGTGACGAAGATTCGCCCTTTTTGGGGACTGGCTGGACAAATGCTGTTTTCCATCTGCTCGGAAAGAGACCTAAAGAGTAGGATAGATAAAAAAGCTTACGCAGTGGTTTTGCCAGCACAGAAGAACACCTCTTCAGAAGTATAGGGGGAATACCATCCGGGCCAGCGGATTTGTGCACGTCGAGATCTTTCAGTACTCTTGCTACTGTACGAGTGCGGAAGTGGATTTGTCCCATGGTGAATTCAATGCTCTCAAGTACAAGTGGAGACAAATTGGAATCTGGCAGTGTTGAGCTAGCTGCAAAATGAGCCGCAAGCAGATTAGCTTTGTCTAAGAGCTGACAGCTGGAATGTAATTGTAAATGAGCGTGGGATTTCAAGACGAGGGGGAATTTGTGTCCTCCAAAGCTGTGCAATGGAACAAGGTTACTGGTAACAGCTTTAAGACCTAATGTAATTGAAGCGATTATTTTAACAGGATTAATAAAACAATATTAACGATTCGGAACAGCCATTTCTATGACATTTTCATTGACTAGCAATAAGGCTCAAGCTCAAACAGTTAAATTTACCGGGATTGATTTGAGCAATGAATGCTTTTCCCATGGACAACTATACGTAGCCTGCTCACGAGTAAATAAGCAGGGAAATTTGCATGTATTAATTATTTATTTTAAAAAGAATGGTAACATATGTTTGCCTTTTATTTAAATCCGTTTAAGGCTAATTCTAATGAAAATTTGCACACTAACTGTTTATGTTTGTACTTCATAAAAATGTTCTCAATGTCAATACTTTATTTGAAGGGTGGTGTTTTTACTGTGTAAAAATCCCTTTCGTTATGTGGGAACGGTCCCCATAGTATCTCTTGAAGATTTTCACCTACCCTCGCACGAAAAAAGAAAAAAGCCAAATGGATCATCACTTCATCAATTAGATTGTCGGCATTGAATTGTCCACCTGTTTTTTAAATATATTTTCGTGGGAATTGCAATGACGAAATTGATCAAACGCGCACCATCCTCAAGAAATAATTGCTGACTTGCAAGTTTATTTTCATCAGCATAACCAATTGCTGCCTGTTTTAAAAGGCATTGGACAGAATGCCGTCGGACGATCATAGAATTGTCATAAGAGCTGACAAAATGCCTGCTGGACTCATAAACATGAACGTAATCTTACCAGGAATCGCATCAGGAAATTCGAATGTCTACGCGTACGAAGTCGCGGATACAGCTAGTAATATATAAACCAATGCTACGTTTTCGCCGAACCGAAACCGGGAGCTTCGGACGAACCTTTACTGAGGGTGAAGTGGTTTCGCTGGGAATTTTCGAATCACTCGCTCTCAATGTAGAAGTGCCGCCAAAGCAAATGTCACTCGCTCTCAATTTTTAAATGGCCGCCAGAACAGCTGTCTGTTGACAGGAAATAATATTTTGACACCAGGAGATAGAAAAAGAGTGAAAAAATGATCACCAAAATAAACTGTAGTTCACTCTGGCTTCTTCGATTCGACAACCTCTAATGGACGGATGAATTCAAGGGGGCTGCGACGAGGTCTATCAGAAGCCACGAAAATGTATGGCGGAACCTGGAAAGGTTCGCGAAAAAATTAATGAAACCTCGCGGTTTCGTTCGGTGGAAAAGTGGTATAAGACAAAAAAGTATAAAAAATAAGTACTATAGATAAACACAATTGTATGTTCATTTCATGGTGAATAAATGTGAAATTGCGAAGGGCCAGACGAATATTCCTGACTGCAGTGCATTTGTGTACTTGTATGGCGCACAAGGAGCAATATGAATATTAATTAAGGTAAGTCCTTAATGCTGGCAGATGTGGAATGAACTGAACACAGAGACCCACGTCCATCGCATGGAACGTTCTTTTGCTTATGGTATGGACAATTGCCAGCAGATCCGCTTGGAGGAAACAGATTGAACAGCTGACCCGAGCTTCTGAAGAACATTCAAGCATTCTAGCCGGCAGCTAAACTCTATATCTCCGTCTGTCTCATGTGCCAGGAGCCGCATAATTTCCACTAAGGCATGATGGGATACGAAGGACCGAATGCTAGCTGAATGCATTCAGAACGTTTTTGCATAAATTTTAAGAAACCTACTCCATGGATCCTCGGGAATGTGGTTCTCAGATTGCAAGGCTCAAGGGCAATCAATCATCATCCCTGCTGGCTAATAATAACATACTCATGTCTGAGCACATGTTTGAGCCCCTACTCGTGGCCGTCATGTCATCGGGAATATCCCAGCTCCAGCTGGCACCGGAAAAGTGCCTTCGTACTTCTTCGTACTTCTCTGCAAGTTGCCATCACTTGCTCACACATCTCCGCCTGACTGATGTTCCCGTCGGGAAAGGGCACTCTATTAGCACGTCCACTGTGCTCAGGCAAGCATGCCTATTCATTTGCTGTTAAATTAAATGCATCACGTTCTCTGGCCATGGTTGGCAAGGCTGTTATTTCACAACCGCCCTGGATACGTTCTTATGGCAATTTGTCCCTTCAAAAGCGCACACTGCCTTACCGGCCACAAGAGCAACAGCAAACATAATTTCAGCACTTTCACGGCGAAAAAAGGACGAAAACAGGAAAAACCAACTTTTTTTTTCTGTTCACGAAAATGAGGAAGAGGAGACAACATTTGCGAGGAGAACACGTCGGTCGTTGTCGTCGGGTGGCGTGTCCTTCGGAGGAGCATACGCAAACATGTTCATTGGAAGAGGAAATTTCATTTCGATACCCACACGGTGGGCGATGGGTGAGAGCGTGCCACTGTGGGAGTATCGGAACTACGTACGCGCCATGGTTACGGTCGGAGTCTGCTCATTAACATGCCACGATTATGGGCACCCACTGGAGCAAACCCCCACGTGTAGCGAGCTACGCAGAGACGATTCACAGAGGGAGTCAATTTTTCCGGTTGTTCTTTTATTATCTTACGCGTGTGTGCCATGTGTTGGGTATATCGTTTTGACGGGGATCCATGACCATGGATACAGAAGCGGAGCAGATCCGCAGCTTTGTTGCACTCTGCCGGGGTGTTGCCTGAAGGAATACACATCCTGCTCCACATCATTTTCGGTTGTTAGACATTTCATGCGAGTGGTGCTGAGGATGTGGTTTGCTGGTCATGGGACATTGGGTGTGCCGCTGCTTGGAAAGGAAGGAAATGTGTTTTTGGTGAAATGTGCTCACAACAAGGTCGAACGAGTGCAATCAGCGCGAATTGGAATCGAAACCAAGAGCCATTCGCTTGATGAAACGCTGGCGGATAACGACTGAGAGCAATGGTGCGCAGATACGAGCAGAGATGAACATTGGGCTATTAGGTAGGGAACATGGAATTTATTCAATGTCTAGACAGTCGATAGTCGCTCGTAGAAAGACGTAGTAAGTGTAGTCGTTAAAGATTTTTTTTTACGCCGCTAGATTCTCGTCTAGTCAATAAGGCTGGATTTATAAACGGAAAGTTTATTCAAACTAAATTAGGACAGCAAGGATAAAAAAGGACGTGAACTGTTTGACACTCACGAAAATTGCAAAGGTGTAAAGATTTCATCAAATAATTATTCACGGACGAAAGAGAAGTACTGGAACCCTACCACAGGCCAGAGGACCCGTGCATTTTAAGAGGAGAAGCTTAGGAGAAGTTCCCTCACCTCAACATTCACAACGGACCTGGCGGTATCCTGATCAATCAACCGTCAACCAGCTTGATCACATTGCAATCGACGTCAGACCAGTGTTATCGATTTCCGAACATTCCGAGGAGCCAACATCGACTCGCATCATTTTCTTGTGTGGCCAAGGTAAGAAAACGAATATCGATAGAACAACGGAGTAGACCCAGATCAAAACAGCTTGACGTCGGAAAGCTTTAATCGCAATTGACCGCTAGCGACTTTGCCGATCGAGTCTCCCTAAAACTCTCAGAGAGTCCAATCCTGCCAGGCGAAACAATCGACCAACAATGGAACCGTTTTCAAAACGCCATCAGAGAAGCTGGGTTTGATGTGCTGGATTTAAAACCGCCATACCAAAAAACCCCTGGTTTGACAACGTTTGCAGGCAGGCACATTCAGCTAAGCGAGCAGCATACAAGGCGACGCTGGACAGAAGGACGAGAGCGGTTCGTGAGCTCTACGAACTTAAAAGAAGGGAAGAGCACCGGCTCTAAAAAAAAAAGAAAGGGCATGAGAAGCTCGCGGTTTTGGGATGTAACGGCAGAAATGATGTCCGTAAGTTCTACCAACGGGTAAAACAACTATCCAATGGATACAAAATTCGGACAGAAGCCTGTCGTGACGAGGAGGGACAACTCGTAGTATTTTCGCAGTCGATACTGAAAATCTGGAAAGATTATTTCTGTAGACTGTTAAACGCCGAGGAAGACTCCAATACCGCTGTCAGCCAGAATGTTCCACTCCACGCAATTAACGAATTTCGACGAGAATTCCGTCCCTCCGACCTAGACGAAGTCAAGATAGCGATATCGAGACTAAAGTCGTATAGAGCTGCTGGTGCAGACTGACTGTGTGCGAAACTGTTTAAGACAGCTGGAGATGAGCTGGTAAGGTACATGCACCAACTCATCTGTAAGATATATTCGGAGAAAAGCATGCCCGACGAGTGGAATCTCAGTATCGTTTGCCCGATCCACAAGAAAGGAGACCCTTTGACTGCACCAACTATAGAGGGATAAGTCTCCTTACCATCGCCTATAAGATCCTCTCTGCCCGTTTGTGTGAGCGCCGGAAACCATTCGTCAACAACCTGATAGATCCTTATCAGTGCGGTTTCAGGCCGGGGAAGTCCACCATCGACCAAATCTTCACACTACGGCAGATCCTGGAAAAAACCCAAGAAATGCAGATCGACACCCACCACCCATTCGTCGATTTCAAGGCCGCATATGACAGCGTGCATAGGGACGAGATATACAACGCCATGTTTTCACATTCCTGCCAAACTCGTCAGGTTGTGCAGGATGACGATGGAGAATTCTCGCTGCTTCATCAAGGTCGGTAGCGAACTCACCGAGACCTTCAATGTCAAAAAAGGTCTTAGACAAGGCGGCGCGCTGTCATGTGACTTGAGCAAATCATGCAGAACTCACACGCCAACACAAGAGGCACGATTTTCCAAAATTCCTTACTATTGCTATCTTACGGGGATGATATTGACGTGATTGGTCGAACACAGCGTACCGTGAATGAAGCGTTTGGTGGTATTGAAGCGGGGCTGCTTAAATGGGTTTAGCGGTGAACGAGGGCAAAACGAAGTATATGCTGTCATCAAGAAAGGACACACAACATCGACGACTTGGCCAAAACGTCACCATAGGCAGCTATAACTCCGAGGTAGTGAAGGACTTCGTGTACCTCGGCTCGCAAGTAAACAGTACGAACAACACCAGTACCGCGATTACACGTAGAATTACAATTGCCAATCGCTATTTCTTTGGGCTCTAGAGGCAATTGAGTAGTAGAGCCCCCTATCAAAGGACCGAGCTAACATTATATAACACCTTTATCATCCCTTTCCTACTCTATGGTGCGGAGGCATGGACAATCTCAAAAGTGGATGAAGAAGCACTTGGTCTCTTCGAGAGAAAAGTTATGCGTTGAATATTTGATCCTGTTTGCGTTGATAGTTCTTGGAGAAGGAGATTCAACCACGAACTTCACGGGCTTTACAGCGGCATGAGCCTAGTCAGGCGTCTACGGATTCAACGCCTCAGATGGCCAGGCCATGTAGAGCGTATGGACAATTTAGCTCCGGCCCTATGAGTCTTCGACTCCGAACCCGTAACAGAGGACACCCGTGTTTAAGGTGGCGCACCCAGGTGGAGAAGGACCTCAACCAACATGGCGTGCAATACTGGAGATAGCTAGCCAGAGACCGTGCTAGCTGGAGAGGCTTGTTGGCTGAGAAAAAGAAGAAGAAGCTTCGGAGAATGCTGTTGTAAAATCTGTAAGCCTAGACAAAGACATTTTCAAAAATTATTTACAGGCGCATACAACTAGTAAGAGGAAGACATTAGCCATTCACAAGTTGGATTGAGAAATGGTCTGGTACCTACTCGCGAAGCACTCTTTGTTCTTAACGTGTGAGTCCAAAGGAGCCTAGAAATGAACAGAAATGGTCTTTGCTTGCTTTGTTGACCATGAAAATGCATTTGACAAGTACACCACACAAAAATGATCCAAATCCTAAGAAATAAAAACAAAGAAATGATCAAAGAATACTCGAGAATTTATACTGGGGTCCAAATGCTACCATCACTATTGAAGGAAAGGATTCTGATTAGATAGAGATATGGTTCAGCAGAGCCATATGGGCCCCGAGCCATAAGATTATATGCTGGCTGGCCAGGATGTTTCGGATCGTCTTAATTTTTTTTTAAATAATCTTTTATTCGTTAACTACATTTCGTAAACATTTGTTCATAAAAACGATAATAATTAAAAACTCTACTTACTCTCATTTTTTTCTTCTTTTTTTTAATCACAGTCACAAGCTGTGAGCTTACCAGAGTAAGCTTAACCGATGTCAATTTAATTTTATTGTGTCTGTTTTACTTTTCTCTTAGTAATGCAACTGCGACAATAGCAATTGGGACGAAACTAAAAATTGCAGGTATCCGGAAAGCTTATCATTGCATGCGGGTCCATATGGCGCCACTGGTCATTGATGGGTTAATCAAAATGATCCAGTGCGGCAGCACAATGGACCAACGGACGTGTGCAGTTCATCGACCATCTTCACTACCATAGGCGGTTATTTCAAAACACTTCCAAAGTTTTAACGTCTTGTGAAATAACAGATAGTCCCTCTCAACCACATCATTCCCGACTTCATCTGACTATTCTGCTGCATGTATTTCACCAGTTCTGTCCAAAGTTTCCCCAGCAGCGGGATAATCATCAAACTCTCATTCATCATCATCGCTGGCCACCTACACTCCAACAAGAATGAACCACATCTCCGCTTGTATTGGGCCCTCCACGGACAATGCTTCAATTGGATTTGGCGTGGAATTTAAACGGAATATTTCGGGTAGCATTCCAGAAGGTGGCCTGTTGCCGGTTCCCCGTCAGTTGGAAAACTTGAAACGTCGAACTCTGGTATTTCCATTTGTCTATAAATGCTTGAACATTTTTTAGTTTTTCCAATCACTATCAGAATTTCCACTCCGGCACAACTCCTCTGCCAGTCGCTGTGTGGTAAAGTTGTGCAATGTCGAAACGAAAGGTGGGGGCCGGCACAATGGAAATTGTTTCTTCATAATCTTGGGCACCTCGATTATTTTTGAAATTATGAGTTGTTTAACTCACTGAACTGAACTGTGTGTGAGGGATTTGTTGGAGAAAAGTTTTTTAGTTATTCCATCGTGGCATGAGTACTTAAGAAGTCTTGTGCACTGGGAAGTTTGAACTTGTAGTCGACGGATGTCGGTGCTCAGTTGGGGAATGCTTTTGAAAGGGGTTTTACATTTTTGTCTGCAATTTAATGAAGATATTTTCTAATCCTTTGTGAAATGGCATGAATTTTTCATTACTCAAGCGAAAGTATTTACTAGGGAGAGGAAAGTTGTTCGGTTGGACTTAATACTTAGTTTGCAATTTTTGTTTTTATTTAAGCTAATGCATATCCCAAGTTGATCTCATGCGATGAACAGGGAGGTATTCGCCCCGACAACCAAACAGCTTTTCAATCTAAGAATGGTATGCCTAACTGGTCTACAGTTGTTTTTGAAAAGGCTGGTTTCTGTATGGGTTGATGGTCTAAGCACAGGGCTGCATAGTGCTTTCTTAAGCCTAAATAAATAAACGCTTTCAGTATTTCATCTGTACACACAAAAACCTAATCATGTACAAGAAAATAGTTCGAAAAAATCCAATCTGCAGTAGCACGAGGATATTCGCCCCCTCCCCAGCCAGTGTTCGTATTGAACAATTGTTTAGTGCTGCGGGACTAATTTGCGGCCCTTTGCGAAATAGTATGAACCCAGAAAATACAGCCAAAAAGCACCCCTTCCTTAAAAGTAAAGCACCTGTGTATATGTGCAGTTATTTAAATTTATTTTCGTTTAAATAAAAATGACTAAAATAGTAATGATAAATATTTTCATGTGCCAAACCTTACATATGGTCGGAGGAAAGTATGCCTGACGAGTGGAATCTCAGTATCGTTTGCCCGATCCACAAGAAAGGAGACCCCTTTGCCTGCACCAACTATAGAGGGATAAGTCTCCTGAACATCGCATAGAAGATCTTCTCTGGCGTTTTGTGTACTCGCCGGAAGCCGTTTTTAAATAACCTGATAGGTACATATCAGTGTGGCTTCATTCCAAGGAAGTCCACCATCGACCAGATTTTCATACTACGGCAGATCCTGGAAAAGAACCCAAGAGATGCAGATCGACATCCACCACCCATTCGTCGATTTCAAGGCCGCATATGGCAGCGTGCATAGGGACGAGCTACACAACGCCAACTCTAGCTTTGACACTCCTGCCAAACTCGTCAGGTTGTGCAGGATGACGATGGAGAATTTTCGCTGCTACATCAAGGTCGGTACAGAGCTCAAGGCGACACTCTGTCATGTGACTTCTTTAATATCATCCTTGAGACGATCGTGTAAAACTCACTGGCCAACACAAGAGGTACGATCTTCCAAAAGTTTGTACAATTGTTGTCATACGAGGTCGACATTGACGTGATTGGTCGAACACAGCGAGCTGTCAATGAGGCGTTTGTTTATATTGAAACGGAGGCGGAACGGGGGCAAAACGAAGTATATGCTGTCATAAAGGAAGAACACACAACATCGATGTCTAGGACAGAGCGTCACAATGGGCAGCTATAACTTCGAGGTAGTCAAGTACTTCGTCTACCTCGGCTCCGCAGTAAATAGTACAAACAACATCAGTACCAAAACCAAACACAGAGTAACTAATGCCAACCGCTGTTTCTTTGGGCTCAAGAGGCAATTGAGTAGTAGAGCCATCTCTCGAAGGACCAAGCTGACCTTATACAAGACCTTGATCATCTCAGTCCTGTTGTACGGCGCGGAGGCATTTACAATCTCAAAAGCGGATGAGGAAGTCAGAAAAGCGCCAAATAAAGAAGAAGAAGAAACCTTACGTCTGCATATGTGGATGTGATCCTTTTAACACTCACGCATCATAAATTCTAGACGGTTCGCTGATATGAATCCATATCAACACAGAACTGAGTTGAACGTTTTGAGTCCTTCGACACTTGCTAATATGCCTCATTTAGGACACGCATTGAAATTCTACCTCTTGTGCAATCTGGAAACGACTTATGCTAAAAAAAAAATTAAGAAGGAGGCGCACAATCGTGGGGCTTGCATAAAGCGGTCATTTGTATCGGGCCGGCCCTGTCTACACAAACTTTAGTAGTTGTATTCGGGATAACGGGGCTATGTCAACCTTTCGCCATGGCTGTTGGACTTGGCCAAGGGTATGTGATGTCACCTCTGCTTTTTATTATAATTATGGACTGGATATTGGAGCGCAGCTTAGGCTGTAGTCCTTGTTTTTTACAGATAACTACGTTATCCAGTACTAGCTCGTTAGGTTTGTGACCGTATAAGCCGATGCTGGAATGAAGGTTAATGTGAAAAGTTACTCCTCATGTGAGTGGAGACTGTAGGATTGGGCAAGTCGGATTGATTTTTAAACAGCTTGAAAGATCTGTTCCATGTGCGTATCCTAAGTCGATGCTTTTGTCCGTTGCCGTTTGATCCTCGTACGCACTGTTGTGAGCAAGCTGGGTCAGTTTTGACACAGCTTGGGAGATCTGTATTCAGGAAGGCCGAGCTTAGTTTGAGACCCAAGTTAGCAATTTTCAACTCAGTATTTGTTCCAACTCTCACGTATGGTCATGGAATTTGAGTAATGACCGAAAGAATAAGATCGCAAATACAAGCTGCTGAGATGAGATTTCTTCGTGCTGTTGTGGGACCGCTGGGATAGGGTGAGAAAAACAACAGTGGGGGAGCGCGAAGAGCTCAACGTTGAGTAGCTGCTTCTTCGAACGGAAAGAGCTATGCTTCGTTGGTTTGGTCACGTAGCACGAATGTCCCCACCATCACGACCTCCGAGGCGGGCCTTGAATGCGATTCCATCAGGCAGGCGACCACTTGGCAGACCCAGGATGAGATGGTTGGACCAAGTCCATAAGCTCGCCTGGTTACGCATGGGCATAACCACTGATGAATTAGAGTCCATGGCGGAGAATCGAGTTGCTTGGAGATCTCTCGTGCGTGGCTTACCCCCGCGACCCCTTTAATGGATCAAGCGGGTCAGGAGATGGTGATGATGAAAGATCTGTTATCAGAAAAACCAAGGTTTCAAGGAATACGATGGCGAATACAATCCGCTGTGATGCGATTTCTTCATGCTGTTAGTCGCCGAGATGGAATGAGAGACATTGCTGTACACAAGGAACTCAATGTTAAGCAGGTGCTTCTTCGAACGGTCGAGGCTATGATTCGATGGTCTCGTGGTCACCATCAGAATGACTTTCGAAGCGTGCATTGAATATGATTCCATTAGGTAAGCGACCGCCTGGTAGATCTGCGGCAATGGATTCAAGTTGAAAAAGGGTAGATGTTGTTGAAGGCACCGAAGCGTTTGACTGCAAGGATACAGCACCCACTGGTAGATGTAGTGTGCAAAAAATGGGTGGAGAGAGGTTTTAGAAAGGGCCGATCGACATCCGACGCTATTAAAGTGATGTGAGCGATGCTATTAAGTGACAGACAAAGTCCAATCGGCTGTACAAGCTAGACGATGGAAAAGAGGCAGTAAAATGTACTGCGCCGTGGTTACAGTTGACGGGAAAAAATACAATTAACTCTGAAAACTGGTCGCGTATTTTACAATGAATCGAATGCCTCAAATATATTATATTAGCTGTGTTTTTTTGCAAGCGTATGTACGCTTAATTTTGAAGTGCACAAAAAAACGATCATCGGCGCTTAATGATTCATCATAAAATCTTGGCAGCACCGACGACATTTATGACATTTGCTAAGCATTCAGGGGTGTAGTCGTGGAAGGTGATTTCTGACCTTTGATGGTCACAATCTTCGTTTTGGGACTGTGTTCTTTAAACCACGTACGTGACCATCACTTTAAAAGCAATAACACTTAATAATTATAAAATAAAAAAATGTTCATCAAATGAAAAGAATCGATTACGACACATAAACGCAATGTATAGCAGAGACTCTGGATATACCAAAAATTGCATACTTATGGATGCCAAAAAATTGAAAAATGATCTAATACATCAACCAAACCTGCAGGTGTAAGCCACATACAGCAACCTAAACAATGAATGAATGAATTCAGGAATGAACACACAGAAATTAATGATTGGAAGCATTGTTTCTATCCGCGCTTATTCCTTAAGCGGCGATTGATATGATGAGTAAGTTAAGCGGATATAGGATTCGTTGTTAGTGTATTTTACATGCAAATCGAAATTTAAGCGTATATACGCTTGCAAAAAAACGCAGCTATTATACATATTACGAATGATCAGGAGCTAACTTGCAGTTAGGATGCTTCTTTACGACTCTGACGATGGAACAAAATTGTCTAAACTTACAGAAGACCCCAAGGATTAGTGTTAGGTACTTTATTGTGGAACGTGATGTATGACGCCATTCTACGACTCCCAGTCCCCAGGGAAGTCTCCATTGTAGGCTTCACGGACAATACTGCTATTGCGGTCGTGGCGAAACGGCTTGAAGGAATAAAGTTGTTATTGAGTTTAGACCTCGCGGATCCAAAAACCGATTCCAGGCTCATTACGAATAGATGAGGGCTAGACACGATAATGATCAATGTCGGAGAGTGAACATTATTTCCAGCCCATTTATAAAATACCTGGGAGTGATGAGTGATCGTCGAAAACCATGCCGCTCTTTCGAAACTCAGGGCGAATTTCGGCGGTCGGAAGCAAGGCAAAAGATTAATGCTCGCGTGGGAGCAAAAATATGGTCTGACGTCGATGCGAATAAAAAGTCGCACACGAAGCAAATCAAATCAGTGTATAGATTATGTGCAATACGAGTTAGAAGTGCGTTTCGAATGGTATCCCACTATGCGATATTGGTACTATCCTATATGGTCCAAATCGATATCCTAGCTTTAGAAGCTATGCGAGGTTTTGACAAACGCGAGTAAATCGGGTCAAGAGCGAAGAAATTCAAAAGAACCCGAAGCATAGAAACCTGGAACGAGTCCCAAAACGGAAGTCGGACGCTAAGCACCACGTGACGAACCAGAAAGCTCGAATTCGTCCCTCGCGAAATAATACCTAGCTCCAGTTCCGCAAGGAGATGAATGGAAAGACTCACCGATGGTTTTAGTCAGTAAGAATCTGACACTACGAGTGGATGTCAGACCATTGGTGCCTATGTAAGGTTTCCAACTTCCGACGCAAAAAAAACAAAAAAAAAATACTAGAGAGACCCTCGAGAATTCCCTGGCCCATATTTCAACAGGTGGGTTGCCTTGGCGCAGTGTCTTGGTGCGTCGACTATTACACAGATGGTGTAAAGTTCGATACCCAAATTTACTAAATTTCATAATTCACGTCTCCACCTCTTTCGAGTCAATGACTATTCTGAAACTCCTGTCATGTCTAGAACAAGCTTCTCAACTCCGCCGTTCGGAGTCGGGATTAAACTCTAGTTCTCATCTATCTCCGTGAAAGAACAATAGCACACACAATAGAACTGGCTGCTGTAGAAGCTAGGCTCAGGTCCGCCTTGGACTGTCATATCGGCATTATAATATTATTATAATATTTAAAACAGAATAGTCCATATTAGCAGCGCTTGTTTTACAAATTTTAATATAAGTATTTTTTTGTGGTTGGTTTTTTTTCACTTCTCGCACTCTTGTTTTATACCATACGCTTTTATACCTTCGCTTCACTTCCACACTTATCACTGTATTTAGGCAACCAAGCCAGATGCTGTCTTTGATTCGTATTTACAGTTTGGCGGGAGTACTCTCTTCGTATTGTAGTAACGTGCGAGCTTGTGAATTCTTTATTCGACAAGAATCAAGCGGAACTTTTCATCCTTATCCTTGCGATTACCTTCCAAATGCTTACGAATGGCAACAGCCCTCTTGATCAAATGGTACAAATCTTCTGGGATGTCGGGTTTCAAATGCAACGACCTCATGATGCTAAAGATTTTGTTTCCGTTGACGAAATGCACATGAGCAATGCCACGGGAATCACGCAACATATTAAAGATTTTTGATGGGGTCATACCCTTCTTGCCCAACTTCTTAATTTGCTCTCTAACACCCTCGGCGTTCAGTTTAAGCCATGGGGGAACAGTCCTTCTGTATGGTAGAGCGGCTTGGAAGACTTGCCAGGAGCATGCATACGACACATCTTGTCAGATTTTTAATTTACACCGTGTTTTTTTAAAGGTTTGCTTTTGCTTTAAAACAAGCATTTTTAAGTATGGGAGGATCCATCTCGCCCTTATTTGAGAAGAAAAAACTCGTTTTATTACTCAAGCTTATAATCGTTTATTCATTTTCTTATGACACAATATTGCCACAGACGCCGATGCGTAGATCGGTCTGAGCAACATCTTCTCAGAGAGAAGATATGGGAGACCGGTATTGTGTTGAGAGAGCACCATCTCACGCTCAATGTTGTATAGCTCAAGCAATTGAGCGTCGCGAGTGTACAACAACTCGCATTTGCACCGGTGTGGGGGCGAGTGTCAGAGTTACGCCTCAAAATTAAATTTAAAAATTTTAAAATTATTTTTAATTAATTTTGTTTTCAAATAACATTTTACATTTTGAATTTACATTATTGAATACAGTACCTACAGAAAACAGTATAAAATATAAATAATTTAAGTGGCCAATGGAGTTGACGTCTGCTTGATTGACGCGCTAAAAAGTTTAAAAATTAATTAATATACAATTTTAACAATTTAAATGATTGAAAACCATGACATATTACTATTTACTATTTATTAAATTTTTTTTAATAAATTCGGTTAGAATATTATTCCTATGCCCAGATGCAGTCTCAATAAATTTGTGAAGTGCTACCCAGTTATCACCATCAAGTATGTTTTTTGTTTGCTCCATTGTTATTGACAACTTCCCGAAGTAAATAGGCCTTAAGTCTTTATAAATTGGACATATTGCCAGGAAGTCTAATGTATCTTCTTTCATTTGAAGGTTGCATATAGTGCAAAGATTTGTTGTTGTTTTTTTAAATGGATCTCCATTCAAATTTAACATTTCGTATCTTGCCCTACATATTAGAGATATCGACCTTATGCTATTACTGTCATTAAAATAGTTTTTATCATTAAGATCATAGTTAAGTTGAGGGTACATCAACCTGTTAATGGAAAATGTCGCTTGTATTTTGCTTTCATTTCTGTGGATAATATCAGATATTTTCAAAACTTTATAGAGTTGTTGTTTCAGAAGTACAGAATCATCATATTGAACACTTAAGCTGGTGTCACATTTCTCTGCCAGTTCCATCCAATCTTTAACCCATCCTACTTTGTTATTGAAATTATATTTCGTGAGTATGAGGGGAAGCCTGTATGAGGGGTATTTTTTTTTGAGCACGTAATCGAAATGTAACTTCAACGTAAAATTGAATAAATTGGGCAGTTCCGTTTCTAAGGTGAGTACGTAATTGGGCGTAGTTAACGGAAGGTGAAAAAGTTTTTTTCAAAAAAAATCGTAGAAGTTTCCTCGTATTGTTTGTACCCCCAGCTTTGCGCACTGTAACACATAACAGATCTCATGACAGATTCAAATACCCGGTATTTTGCAGAAATTGGTATTTCCTGTTTGCTTATTATATTTTTCCACGAGGCACTTATGAGACTTTTAGCTGTTGTAAGTTTATTTTCAAGATGAACATTTAATTTCATGTTAGGCGTTAAACATAATCCAAGATATTTATATTGTGAGACAATTTCTATTGATTCGCCATCACTGTTAATTAGCTTAGTTTGTCTGTTTTGCGAACTATCATAATCTTTGATTTTTCAGGATTCACTTTCAGGTTTCAGTATTTGCAGAAATTATTAAGTTTGCTTATCATCAGCTGTAAACTCTGAGGGGATTCTGCTAGCAGAACAATATCGTCTGCATAAAGCAGCACTTTAATTACTTCTTCGGCAATTCTTATTCCTGCAGGCAGATGCGCTGTTATATCATCTTTAAATATGGCGAAAGGCAGCCCTGCTTGACTCCAGATTTAGTTTCAAGCCATTCGGACGCATTTTCCCCATCCCATACTCTTTGACGTGTATTTGTGTACATGCTTTTGAGGACATACCTTTTTGTGACAATTTATAAAAAAGTGCATTGCGGTCAATCGAATCGAATGCTGCTCTAAAGTCAACAAAAAACACGCAGCCTCCTATTTTGCCTAAGGAAGTACTGGGCGACGGCTGTTAACGTAAAAATGTTGTCAACAGTAGAATACTCTTTGCGGAAACCAGCTTGAAATTCGCTCAATATATGGTTTCTTACCATGAGAATGACACAAAGCAGTTTAGCGATTGAACTTATGAAAGAGATTCCACGATAGTTGCTAGGTGTATTGACATCACCTTTTTTATAAATTGGGTACACAATAGCATCTTTGAATTCTTGTGGTACCTCTCCTGTTCTATAGATGTGGTTGAATGCATCCAGAATTTTGTTTAAAAATTCGGGAGAAGCGTTTTTGTAAAACTCATTCCCTATGCGATCAGATCATTTACCACTTATGCAACTATCTATATAATAATTCCGAAAAGTGAGAACCCTCAGCTGAGTGGGAAAAGACTCCATTAATACACACAGACGGCTCAAAGCAGTATGAAAAGGTCGGTGCTGGAGTATACAATGCATATCAAGATATCAAAATCTGGTACAAGCAGGACGAAAGAAGCGTCACCTTTCTGGCGGAGCTGGTAGCCGTCCAGAAAGCAGCTGAGAGCCTGAAAGGCAACGGTATTATTATATTAACGCACTTATAATATAATAAAATCCCAAGGGTACACAACTGCTTCGATGTGCTGCAGGACCTCTGTAGTAACAAAGCAGTCTCCCTCATATGCTTTTCTCGACAAATGGGAATCCAGGAAATGAAAGATTTTAATAGATAGCTAAGTGTAGCGTCACAATGTCATCCGAAAAATTAAGCATCCCAGCTACAATCACATTTTTTATTCAACGAACTACGTATTACAGCAAACATTTCGTTTAATAGTAGAAATTCATGCCTGAAAACCAAAATCTTTTGGCTCAAAAAAAAACAGCGCCAAAACAAAACTAATAATCTCGTTACCGAGAGATAGCCGCAGTATACTTGTAGGTATCATTACAGGCGACTGCCTGGTGGGCCACCGTTCGCACAGACTAGGCCAGATTCCCACTGATAGATGCAGACACTGCAAATAATAGGCGCTGGTCGAAAATTTGGAGCATTTTCTTTGTTTCTGCCCGGCTTTAGCCAGAACTCGATGTAATAGTCTAGGTCAAACATTTTTTAAAACCCTAAATGATGTGGCCATCGTGAAACCACATCTTATATATTTCGCAAAAGCCCCCAACATTTTGATTAAATAATGCTACAGTGGACTACATCTAGATTTTACGCCAACAGGTCTATGTGAGGCTGAGCCACCACCCCCCTAAGCGAACCTAACCTAGTTTAACCTAAACACTAGTGGCATGAAATTATCTATTAAAGATATTTATGTATCTTTGCATTGAATTTATATACCTCTAAAGAAAACACCCTTTACTTGCTTTAACAACTAAGAAAAGAGAGTGAATTAATGCAATAGTGGCTGTGTTATTAAATGTTAAGCGTGTGGCAGATTTGGGACATTTACGACTCATATATACGTTTCAGAAGCTAGAACGTGTTACAGCACGTAACTCTAGGATGAGTTCACCAACCCTAGCAGCCGCTTTCCATGGCTACACTTTAACTAGCAAACGAGTTCCATACAATGGATCAACTTTGGTCTTGTGGGATCTGCAGCCTCCTAACTAAATTTGAGATAAGCACATTGTCTTCAATTTCAACACATCAAGTCCACTTAAGTGACAAATTTTGACTGAGCACTCATGCAAAAGTTCTTCCAGGTCTGACTCAGCCCTTTAAAGTTTTTCCAGAATACCTACAGCAATTTTCCCTCATCACATCCTGTACAAAACTTTAAAGGACTTTAGAAAGCAATTTTCAAAAATAGATAATCCATCGCTCGTAGAGGAGACGAACAACCCTTTCGACACTCTCGGTGCTAGGCGATCAATTATTGAGATTCCTGGGTAAAACTTTTTGCCGAACGTTTGAGGGAGACATTGAGGCATCAGTTTGCTTAATTCAGATGAATCATCAAATTCAATGAGCTGGCAGTGGCAGGGACCGCCTGAGTTAATCACTTGTGGAACTGCCATTACCCAAGTTGGTGAGCATAAAGTTCCTTCTTCTGTTTACCTTTGCCTTAATGACTTTCCAACTGCAGGCACAGCCCGCAGCCCTTCATTTCACACAAGTGCCCTCGCAAATGGCATTCTTCCTGGTGGTTCTCGCCCTGCCGTGCCATCCGACGGCGATGCCGAATGTAATCGCTTCAGTGGTGCGCTCGCCGCACATTGAGAATCGAATTCGATGAAAGCATCGAATTGGTTTCTGTTTCTCCTCTTCGACTCCTTGGGAGTTTGAAGTGAGCACCGCTATACTTGTGGTGGGTGACATTCGAAGATACTTGCTCTCAAGATGTATGTCAAAGGCAGCGACCCCATTGAATGCCAATATTCCAGTGTCCACTCGAATTCGCTTCAGGTGTCTTTTGAGAGATTGAAATTGTGCTCAGATGAAAGGAGTGTTCACGGTTAGATGCATCAAATGAAATGGTGTCGTCGATTCGATTGAACACAGGTTCTCGGGCGGTCCCTGCTCCGCCCTCGCAGCACATCCTTTAATCTTTGGTACCTTGAGAATGCGAATCGATAACCGAGTACATCGACTCGGTACGGTTGAACATACGCTATCTGAGATGCCTCCAGGGCATTTGCATGATGACACATTTTCCCAGCGATGCGATGGCGGTGCAGATAACACGCATTTCCTCGTTAAAATTATACCATTCTGGTGCATGGCATGGGTACTATGTATGCATTCAATGTGCAGTGTGTGACTCAATTAGAAAAGTGCACATACGACAGAGTGCTCGACGAGGCAAGAAAATGCTTCCAATCTTGCACAGTGCTGTTGGGAGTGGGAAAGCAGCGAATCCCTCTGGGAGATGGTGTCAACGTGTTCGGATGTTCAAGCACGAACACTGCTCCTTGGGCGGTCTACAAGTTGGTTGAGAACCCCTCTTCGTGTCTGAAATCACTTGTGAGTTGGTGATGACAAATAACGCGAATAATAATTCTATTTTTCACTGCAGTCCCGCTGTGTCTCTGTGCTTGTTTGAAGAGCTATGAGCGGTTTGTTATGGCGGTGTTCACTCCTTCGGAACGTTTGTTTAGAAAGTGGATTTTGGGTGGGTTTGGTTGGAGCTCGTGTATTTCTTTCAGGGTTTCTATTTTGGGCAACCAATTTCTTTTGATTTGAAATAATTGCATGCTATTGAGGCTAAGGTTGTTCACACGGCAATCTTTGAGAATAATACGGGGTAATGATATTGATAAGAACAGTTTTAGTCTTCGTCCTTGAAGGCGGAGCACGAATTTTGATAATTAAATAAAATACATAATCTATAATCATGATAAAATAGCAATGCTGACTGAGATGCATGAGATTGACACCTGTCATGCATCACGCTTGAGTTATCAAAAACAGGACACTGAAAACCAAAAGCAACAAAATGACTCACCATACTTATTAAAGCTTGGACAGTGTTGCAATTTGATTTGTTGATGAGCATTAATCACATCTCCTCAAGATCTGCACGTGTCATTTTCTACTTTCACTTGAGTAATGTTCGTTGAGAGTCTTTCCAAGGTAATTTTATTCATTTCCGAAGGGCATTGAAAACCCGTTTTTGAGGAGAAGAAAATTCCTTACGCTTTCACAAGTGGAGTGTATGTAACCGAACTTAGTACATTATTGATGAGTATCTCTTCATTTCTCTCTATTTATAAAAATCAACGTTTGTTTGCTTGTGTGTATGTTTGGGCTTTATGGACTCTTAAATGATAAAAGATGAGCACTGATGTCTTGGGCAACTTTGTTCAGAATTTTGTGGAATAGGTTTTGGTTTTGGTTTTTGGTATCCTAATTCCGTTATTGGGGCTTTAAGCCCCTTCATATGATTTTTTCTATGTTTTATACACATAATACTACAAAACGCCTGGACAGCTTTGAATATGACTTTATTCTTCGGTCAGTTTCCATTTCCTGACGTAGAGATTGATGTATCCGTCATTATTCTGTGATTCTTAAAACGGAAGTAATAAGCAAAATAACATTAATAATAGTAACACACATTTTACAGATATGCGTAGATCATTGCAATCAACAGCCCACCAGTGGAGTTCGCACACGCACATCCATTCCGAGAACACTGACAAAGCCACAAGCACACTGCTTACTTCCACGCCACTTTGATGAAGTTGTGATGTGCCATATTCTCTTCCGGATATTTGACTGGGCTTTGCCTTTATACATCCAAATATATAGATTGTATCCGGATTTGGTAGCGCACTTTTTTTTTGAGAACAAGAATCTTGGGAGACAGTTTTGTATGCGACTTTATGTTGTGAGTTGTGTATGAAAATACATATGTATTTATGAAAGTTTGACAAGCTCTCTTCATGGCATTTAAAGGCAAGCTGGATGTATGTCTGTCATCATGTTTGTTAGTACATATATGATAAGTAAATAATAGTAAGTGGTATAAATAACAAAACCACATGCATATGTAGCAATTTCATCATTGATTGCATTTCAAAGCAAATGAAATGTATTTCATTAAAATTGGACCGTAATCTGAGTAATTTTGTGATCAGATTTTTTGCTGACATTTTTTTAAATGTGATTTTTTAATATGAGTAGCAACGCGTGCCGGGTACAGCTAAGTTTATATATATATATATTTAATAAAGCCAATTTTTTTTTACCAGTTTTCTTGGCCAAATAAAACAAAATAATAAAAAAATATCCATTGAGGCATAAATAAAACAAAGCTTACGCCGAAAGGCACAATTAAACTAAGATTAGATCAGCTAGAATACCCGTATACGGTCAGTAGGTTAGATATAAGATATAAATATATATATATTTCTTCTTTGACTCAATTTTGTTTTTGTTTCTTATCATCTACTATGCATTCTAGAAGTGTCAAGGCAAATTTTCAAGTCGCAACAACTATCGGCTTGGGCGTTATAAACAGTTTACTTTGAGCAAAGCTGAGCTACTCACCTGATATTGATTCAAAATTCAACAAATGGACTTTTTGACATAATTAATTTAATGTTTTCTGAAAACAATTGGCTTTACACCTTTATAATTTTTCTCATAATTGCCAAGCAAAATATTATGTATAAAAATGTCTTCCTGAAATCGAAAGTCAGAATGTCAATTTTGGTCAAACTTTGTCAACTGATACCCAAATGGGTTAGTATTTACATATCACACTTCATACAGACATATATGACTACCATTATCCTTTCGGTTCATCAAAAGGATTCGACAGGCTTGCTGATGGGAAGGCTATAAAAATGCGAAATTGCTCTCAGGCAACTTGGGATCCAAAGGGTTAAGTTAGTTTTAAGCATTTTTATCTAGCACGTAAGTAAAATGAATTAAAACAGAAATAAAAATGAAAAAAAAAAACAAATCGCTCTATGTATTAAGCCTACCTCGGTTACATTGCTATTCAGGCTGCAGCTGAACCTGTAACTATAAAGAAGACAACTTAACAGGACACCTACAGATTTTGAGATAGGTCCTTGTTGGTAAGCTAACCAAGATAAATAGATCTCATGAGTTCATCCGGTTTTCGGGCGTGAGTCTTTAAAAAAAAAATAAATAAGTTGACCAATTCCTGTCAACACCCCTCCCCCTCGCAAGATATTCATGCAGGTACAGAGATCGGCCTGCACGTGAATCACCGGAGCGCTGAGAAGCACTCCGTCAGATGCACATAACATACTCCCTTGTCGCAAATTCGAGTGAGTTCTTGCACTTTTTCTCTCTTTTTTTTTTTGGCAGCATTTGATTCGATGACATTTGATTGCGTAATAGGAGAAATGAAGTTTTACAGAGATGCCCAACTTCTACCTCTCTTTCCCCTTAAAAATTTTGACAACTGTTTATTATAACGTGGTCATAGACCAAAGTGACCAATCAGAGGACAGCATTTACGTTATTTCGTGAATAACCGTCAAAAATGCATGAATATCTGTCAAAAAGGCACTCAAATTCGTCAATGGACTAGGGGGCAATCAGCTGTGAAGTCGGCTATCTCTGTAATACTTCATTTCTGCTTAAAAGCTTAAGACGCAGGGGATGGCATAGTATTATAATTCGTAATATGGAAGAGAGTTGAAGAAAATTCTTTTAAGTAGTGATGGACATAATCGAATGATCTAAAGAATCGAGTTATTGATTGATCACTCGAGATAGGCGCTTTCGCATGATTATCCGAGTGATAATGGATTAGTACAATGTCTCGATCATCATTCGAATGACTACTAACCATTTATGTAGTTATTTATTCCATCTACCGAGTTCAACTCTTTCAGATTTCAGAGTCATATAATGATAATCTTATATTCTAAATACCTGATAGACATTTTGATAACCTTGAGTAAAAATATATAAGACAACAAAGTATTAAATAAATATACGAATAAATAGACTTAGAAATAAATAATTATTCTTTGATATTCTTTGACTCTTTATTGTAGTTAGTACATTTTTCTTAAAACTACATTGCACAATTTACAGAGATACGGTATACACTACCTTACTACTGAAAACTTATTATAAATTGCAAGAAAATATAATAATTTATTAATATATTTTCTTGCAATTTATAATATATGAACAAAGAGACATTGAAATAAATAATTATATAAACAGTAAATTATATTGAATAAATCGATTTTCTAATAAATAATTATGAAGATAGTAAATTAAATTAATTAAGAGAAATTGTCAGACATTTGGCAATAGACTTTTTAATTGTTCGTTATTCATCAGATGGGTCCATTTCTACAGAAACAGAATTAAATTGGCTAATACATTTACTTGGCGGCTCTGTAAAGCCATAATTCTACAAGTGTCTTGTTTGCAATAAGAATTTTCGGGTTCGAAGAATTGTTACCGGTGCATAAAACCCAACACTTTAAAGGAAGGGTAATTTACACGATACGATGAAATAGCATGAATGAACATTATGCAATGTACACTTCGTCCTTGTTCTAAACCTGTTAATGCACATCTTGTTAGATATAGGGTGTTAAGATTCCACTCCAATCTTTATATAAGGAATCTAGTAAAGGACTTCTGAACTTTTTCTAGACATACTAAAGAGTTAATAACAGACACCATATTACAATTTCTTCTTTCCAGATGCGGACGTACAATGGGCATATAGACAGATGTTAGAGCATATAGATTCGGGGTCGTCGTGGCGTAGTGCGTCGACTCCTACGCAGAGGGTACCAGGTTCGATACCCGAATTTACCACCTTTCATATTTCACGGCTCCACCTTTTTCGAATCACTGACAATGCGCAACTGACAAATGACTAAAAGAGTATTCCTGTCAATAAAAAGCTTCTCAACTTCGCCGTTCGGAGTCTTCATAAAAACTGTAGGTCCCTTCCACTCGTGGAAGAACAATAGCAAGCACAACACGAGTGGTTGCTGGAAGCTAGGCCCAGGTCCGCCTCGGATTGAAGCGCCACCCATATTATATTATATTATTAGATTCGAAAATACAGCACATGTTCTTTTCTGAAATCCAAGCATTTAATTAACTTCTCCAACTTTATAGCATAGTAGCTAGCCCGGAACACAATGGTGCGTGTGCGCTTGCGTTGTCTTTAAACACACACAATTCAATGGACATACACAAAATACAGCGTCGGCCTGCGTTTGTGAAAAATGAGATAGCTGAGAGGATCGTAATAAAATGTAAGACATAAGTCCATCGCAAGTCATTTTTGAACATGTTGGATATTTTTTGACAGAGAGGTGCGTTGTGAGGTGTATCTTCTCCCAAATTGAGAGTTTTCTTCAAATTGAGAGTATTTGTGTCAACTGTCATCTGAGAAATGAAAACACCTGATTAACACCCCTATTCTGGCAAACCTCAGTGATGCGTTTTAAGTCACAACTACCTCACAAGAGTATGGTGAGTCACAAATCGTGAGGTTTTCGTATTCTGAGCAAAACCTCACAGCTTGTGAGCATCACAAGAACCGTCAAAATTGTGATGTTCTCATGAGCACATCACAAGGAAAAATAGCAACAAAAGAACTGTCACACACAAGGAAAAATAAACAGATGTTGATTTTATTTTGGCGTTTAGCTCATCTGCGAATGCGGCCCAATAATTCTGCATCCTATTCGGGTCAGTTGGATCATTTTTGCCCAGAACAAAATCAGGATTCAGTTGCAAGAAATTCGTGTAATGGTCCAACTGCTCCTGGGATGTACACTGATATTTTCTTGCTGCAACAAGATATTCATTATTAATATATACTTATACATGTTTTATTAATAATACACAATATTACCTTGTTCGCAACGTTCTGCCTTTATTTTGTAGATACGCTCAGTAAGAAAAAAAAAGCGCGAATATAATAATTGTCAAAAAAAACAATTTTTGACAAGGCAACGAATTCACCTCACCATGGTGACTATTCTTGTGAGGTTTTCGCCGGAATACCAAATAGCTGAAACCTCACAAGGTAGGCATCATAATTTTCGCCTCACTGACATTCGTGCGTTGTGACCACATCACAACCAGAATAGGGGTGTAAAAATAATTTAACGACAAAAGTCATTTGAAATGAGTGTATGCAGAAAGGCGGTAATATTTTTCATCTGCTAGATGAGAGAGAGAACATCTGATAAATTGAGTAATCATTTCAACGCAGTGCGTCATCGCAATCTCTCCGTAACATGAAGTCGGCTGACGCAACGCACTATTGTGTGTCAGGCATTAGAGTCGATAGCGGAGGATCGAGTTGTCTGGAGATCTCTCCTACAACGCGGCCCACTTAGTTGATCATGCGGGTAAGAAGATGATGATGCTGATAGTCTAGTAGTTTATCATTAGTTAGTAGATACGAATGAGTTGGTAGTTAGTAGATAGTCATTCGAATGATTGATTGAGAATCGAGATTCCCTCGAGATTTTGTATCAATCGATTATCACTCTAATTATCATTCGAATGTGCCCTCACTACTCAAAACCACAAATAAACTTCGAACACACGAATAAATTAGACTGAATTAGATTAGACGAATTAAAAGACCAGAACGACATGAGATGAGTTTGCAAACTTAAATTTATTTTTCTCAACTGAATCCTGAATAGTGAATAAATGTATGCATCAGTAGGGTGTCACGATGTGTCCAGACAAAAATCAGAAAGAGTAATGTCGACACAACCCAACTTCTATTTCCGAATTGTGGGAATGCTGGCGTACTCACGCGTGTCTGTCTAGCCTTATGACTTCGCACCTCCCTTGCCAATAAATTGCAGACTTTTCACGCCTATTTAATAATAATAATATAATATGGGTGGTGCTACAGCCCGTAGAGGGCCAGGGCCTAGCTTCTCAGCAACCACTCGTGTTGTGCGTGCTATTGTTCTCTCACGCGTGGAAGGGACCTACAGTTTAATGCCGACTCCGAACGGCGTAGTTGAGAAGCTTTTTCTAGACAGGAATACTCTTTGAGCATTGTCAGTGACTCGAAGGAGGTGGAAGCCGTGAAATATGAAAGGTGGTAGGGTATCGAACCTGGCACCCTCTTCGTAGGAGTCGACGCACTAACCCACTACGCCACGGCGACCCACTTCACGACTATTTACCGCGTGCAAATAACGCCTTAGTGTTTCCATTCTTTCGATTAAAGGCTTGGTTTGAGTTCCAACATTATTTGAATATTTCATGGCGCCATCTCCCTCGAGTCATATCTTTTTAAACTGTGCCGTTCGTCGCAATCGGCATAAGACTGTAGGCTTTACTCTCTACTCACTTACTTATCCGGCTAACGACTCTTGGAGGGTCCTAGCCCGAGTGATAGCTCCTTTCCATCATTGACGGTCCTGGGCACGCTGCTTCCAGTCATCCACACCAAGCTGTCTTGCATCTGCGATTACTTGGTCGTTATACCGGAGGCTCGGTCTTCATCTCCTTTTCGAACAAGGAGGCTCGATTGCGAAGACTCTACTTGCTGGAGCAATGTTGTCCATGAGCTCGATGTGGCCGATCCAGTGCAGTCGAGGGATTTTCGCTTTCCGGACTACATCCACAGCCTGGTACAGCTCGTAGAGTTCCCGGTTATGTCTTCTCCTCCATTCACCTTACTCGCAGACGGGACCATATATTCGACGTAGAATTAAGCTTTTACACTCCACTGGTGAAAATATTACATCACTCGAGAAGATACTAACAAATCTAATCCGGGCTGTAGCACCAGCGTCCAAGACACCAGCGAAGACTTAGTACCTTGTTGACTTGCCATCATCCAACATAATTGAATTGCAACGTCCTCCCCTTCTTCGGCATTCCTGGAATAATTCTGAAATTGTATCACCAATCCCCTCCTCATCGATAATTCCAGAGATCTAAAAACAATGGTTCACCGAACACCCCTCCAGCACTCCACTGTTATCCACGGCCACAGTGACATGTTTTGACGGTTTTTTTGTTTTTCTTTTTTCAAAACTCTGTCCGGAGAAAATCCTTCGGTAAATTACCTTTCGGTTGTGTCCACCCTCCGGTCCCGAGATGTGTCAAGTTATCTGCCGGCGAAGAGCACTGGCATTGGCCACCCATTAGATCTCCCCGCTTAGCTACTTATTATTTACAAATTTGTTTTCAATTTCTTTGTGAACTTTATCCTGGCCTCGAGAAACTCGTTTGCCGACTCTTCGCTGTCTCTTTGTGAATCTGAACATGAAAATCTTATTATCCTTTGTCGTCGGTGTGTAAGTGAAAATAGAAAAAAAAAAGTGAAAGACATGGGCATGGAGGGAGGACAACAAACACCGAGAGAAGTGGAAACGTAAAATTGTTTACACAATGAGGAAGTTGTACTTCATTCGGAAATTGAAGAAGTTTTTTTTAATGGAATTAGAAAGTTGCTCTCAGCTCGTTCGCTTTGTATTCAATTTGGTCGAAATGTTGAAATCGGTCGGTTGTGTATGCGCTGGTCGCTCAGTTTTAAGGGCGGGAGGGAAATCCATTTACCTGGGCTTAAGTGTTGGAATGAAATTGCACGTTTTCACTTGTTTGTTTTTTGGCTTGTTTGTTGAGTATTTAACGCGAGGGTGGCTGATTTCGATTGACACGACTTTAGACGCGTCTGTTTTAATTTATTTTAAAATTTTTATTGTATATATTTTTTATCTGATCAGAGCTTGTGCAGCGAACATGTGACCTCAGCGATTGAAGGTTAGAAACTGGGCTCTAAAGCAACTTTGAAATATGGTCGATGGTCGATGGGAGATGGCTTAACATTGCTCCTATATGTCGTGGGTGATTGCAATTATACAGTAGTCTTTGACTTAGACCTCATGCTGGAGATGAACACCAGGGGTGAAGATACACCTGGTTGATGTTTAACAAGTATGAACAGAGGACTTTATCGTAATACATTATAACGACTCGATTTTAAGGGTGTAGACCTAGTTGGCACGTCCAACAAAACCAACAAAACAACAGATCTCCTTCGGCGGAATCGTCATGATATCGCTAGATCGGTTGCGGTAGGTACGGCGCACTGGCCGATAGGATGTTATTATTGTCAAATGAAGTGCATGCAGGACACATTTCATTTGTTCCTGACCTGCACCTACAATGCCAGACAGTTAGCTCTTGGTAGACCCTTCTTTAACTCACTGCGAAGATATATACTTCCCTAAATAGACCAAGTTTTTCAACATTATTCTTGAGATGGTCGTGCATAACTCGCACGCTAACACAAGAGACACGATCTTCCAAAAGTCAGTGCAACTGCTAGCATACGCGGATGACTTGACGTGATTGGCAGAACACAGCGAGCCGTCAATGAAGCGTTTGCTGTTATTGAAGCGGAGGCGGCCAAAATGGGTTTAGCAGTGAACGAGGGTAAAATGAAGTATATGCTGTAATCAAGAAAGGACACACAACATCGACGACTTGGCCAAAACGTCACCATAGGCAGCTATAACTTCGATGTAGTGAAGGACTTCACCTACCTCAGCTCGCAAGTAAACAGTACGAACAACTCCAGTACAGAGATTAAACACAGAATTACTCTTGTCAATCGCTGTTTCTTTGGGGTCAAGAGGCAATTGAGTAATAGAGCCATCTCTCGAAAGACCAAGCTGACTTTATAGAAAACCTTGATCATCCCAGTCCTGCTGTACGGCGCGGAGGCATGGACAATCTCAAAAGCGGATGAGGAAGTCAGTAGTCTATTCGAGAGAAAAGTTCTGCGTTCAATCTTTCTTCCTGTTTGCCTTGATGGAGGAATTGGAGGAGAAGATTCGACCATCAACTGTACGGGCTGCACAGCGACATGAGCCTAGTCAGGCGTTTACGGATGTAATGCCCAAAATGACTAGGCCATGTAGAGCATACGTACAACACTGCTGCTTCAACCAACTTGGTGTGCACAGTTGGGGGCAGCTGGCTAAAGATCGTGCCGCCTGGAGAGGCTTGTTGGTTGAGGCCCAAGTCCACCCCAGACTGTAGGGCCACCAGAAGGAGAAGAAATATACCAAGGGCTTGGGCTCGGATATATCTTAAATATAACCTTTAGAAATAAATTAACAGAGGTGTGGCAAATAGTCCTGATTGAGTTCTCACTGGTACCCCACCCCTTCTACCTATCTCCTTATATTCAAAACAAAATTTCATTCGATCAACATTTAAATTATATTGGATGACCCTCCATGCAGGATGTTGCCTCCTAATCACAAATTTAAATTGCATTCAAATTCCGTAATATCCTCCATTCTTTGTGATTTCATTTTAAGTTCTCTGCGTAAATATGATCCCAGCCATTACCTTGATGAATGATTGATTCATTTAGTCCCTTGCTGCGTGAGGTACTCGTATCAAATTATACCGTCATATCGGCTGTACATTAACGAAAGCAATTACTCCTAAAAAATATCCCTTACCGGTGCGCTTCTTTAGCGCATGCATCCTCGTCACGTGAAAGGTGAGATGCTTTTAACGACGTTAATTTCATCAATCTCAATCCATCCCACCTCCTCATCGTGACCTTGAACCTCACCAAATTGCACGTGTATATGCAAAATGGTAAAATGCGCAAAATGTAAATAAATATTTGAGCGGTTGACGCAAATCTCCATTTTTACAGCCTCGTCGCCGGCGTCGCATTCAATTAAATTGCGCACCATACCTCTGGGGTATAACAGCCAAGCAGGCACACAATAACAACCCAAAACGCTGTGCGCTTTATCTCTTACCAATAAAACCCGATTAACCTCTATAAATCTCCAACAAATATCGAATTATTACTTCTGGCGTCTCAGAAAAGAAATCATCCGGCAGTCAAGTCCCGGGGTGTAAGCTCTATGCAAAGACCCCCGGATTAAGGGCCGTTTCCCTCCTTACAAGGACAGCATCCCTGTCCCGGCTTCTTTATGAAAATGAAGTTATTTATGACATTCCTTCGTTGACTTTACGATTTGACCCCACCAGCACAACACAAGCGGGAACAGACACAATTTATGCACTTGCTGGGGGCTGTCCTTCCACAACCACACAGACGCATACACACACACACACAGATGTGTCTGACTGTGCGGGCACAGAACACAAGCCCTCGGGGCGTATACTCACTACCTGACACTGACTCGCTGTACTCGAGAAATAATCGTTTCCACAGAATTGCACATCTGTGCCTTGCAGGATGTCGGCACCAGAGCCGGCTAGGCGGACGGATACACAGGCAGTAGGGGCGGGTCGGGCGAGTGGGGGGCTATGGTGGGTGGCCGTAAAAATAAAAAGTTTATGGCAAATAAACCGTTGTCTTTAGTACTATTACATACCCACTCTAAGGGTGAAATATGCGCTAGGGTAGTGGTGTAAAATCCTCAAAGGAACAAATTTGCGTTAAAAATTCCTTTTACGAGTTTTTTCCGCATCCATCGACATTCTCCCCGTTCTCTCGGAACCACCCCCATCTCTGCTCACCACCGAGGGGACACTCGATGCCGATGTGTGCTCGTGCTTGTGTGGGCGATTATCTGCAGACTGTAATTGGTTGTTAAATTCATTTTGGGAGGCGGCAGTGAGACAGAGGCGAATTCAGCGAGCGGATAATATGATGCGATCATCCTGGCGAAGCATCCGAAGCAAGACCACCTTCCGGAAGACCGTAAAAGACAGAGACACCGACAGTGACACCAGCACGGGAAGTTCAAGTTCATTTGTGTAATTACATATCTTCATTTGAATTTCATTTAATGCGACTCGACGAAAGGTGTCTTCTGGGCGGTGGAATCCGCAGTGTGTCGTGATCCTGCGAAGCCATAAAGCTCAGCGAAGCGAAATTGAATGAAACGTCTGCAAGGAATGCGGTGGGGCCTGGCAGCGAGACGATTTCGCATAAACGGGGCCACCCGGCGGTGTTGTTAAGCGAAAATGTCCCCTATCTTCTGAGTGGGGATGAAATTATACGAAGAATTATTCATTTCGTTCTCGCCTTCACTGCGAGGTGCAACACCACCACAGGCAAATGGCTCTGGGGACTTATTGGCTGCCGTGTGATGTGCCGTCGGCCAGTGTTCATTGTCTAGTCATTGTTAGCACCATTACCCGGCCACAGGCAAGGTTGCCGTAGTGCCTCTGGTAAGAACGAGCCACACTCAGTGGACTCTTTGAGGCGACTGAGCGATGAACTGATGAGCAATTGAAGTGACTAGACGGCCCTTTTTTTCTTGTCAAAGTGAAGGGATGATGGGCAAGTTGATTGCATGTTTGATTACGGTGCACTGATGGATGGGAGTATGAAAGGGAGTTAAGTGATGTCAGGAGAGTAATTGCAGGATGTTATCGTGAACAATTGGCCTTAAGTTCTTCGCTTGATGAAAACATGATACGTTCACACCGAAGTGTGGATGAGCACATCAAGAGGCGATATGAACTAACTGCCCAACTTACCACCAACGAAATCTATGAAATATAATCAGTCCCAATGTGACACTTACCTGAAAAAGAAAGAAAAGACAATTGTTAGTATTGAGCACTCGTATGTGATTTCTTGCAAGTTTTTATGAAGAACGTATGTGGAGAGCAAGAGGTAGTGGATGTGTCAGTGGCCCAGGGGTAGTGGGTGGGTGTCTCGACTAATACGACGAGTGCCTATGATAAATTCCCGACATTAATCATTTTAATGTGTCGCCGTGGCGTAGTGGGTAAGTGCGTCGACTCCCACGCAGTGGGTGCTAGGTTCGATACCCGAATTTACCACCTTTCACATTTCACGGCTCTAGCTTTTTCGAGTCACTGACAATGGTCAAAGAGTATTTCCTGTCAAGAAAAAGCTTCTCAAACTTGGCCGTTCGGAGTCGGCATTAAACTGTAGGTCACTTACACGCGTGAGAGAACAATAGCACGCACAGCACAAGTGGTTGCTGAGAAGCTAGGCCCAGGTCAACCTCGGACTGTCGCGCCACCCATATTATTATTATTATATTATTATGTAATCATTTTTATAATATACGACTTTACTTCTCTCGAGTTACTGACAATGCTGTGGTAGTTAGCTAGTTAGAACTTTTCTCTCGAAGAGACCAAGGACTTACTCATCCGCTTTTGAGATTGTCCATGCCTCCGCGCCGTACAGCAGGACTGGGATGATCAAGGTTTTCTATAAAGTCAGCTTGGTCCTTCGAGAGATGGCTCTATTACTCAATTGCCTCTTGACCCCAAAGAAACAGCGATTGACAAGAGTAATTCTGTGTTTAATCTCTGTACTGGAGTTGTTCGTACTGTTTACTTGCGAGCTGAGGTAGATGAAGTTCTTCACTACCCTGAAGTTATAGCTGCCTATGCTGACGTTCTGACCAAACCGTCGATGTTGTGCTTCCTTTCTTGATGACAGCATATACTGCTTCAATACCAGCAAACGCTTCATTGACGGCTCGCTGTGTTCGACCAATCACGTCAATGTCATCCGCGTATGCTAGCAGTTGTACGGACTTCTGGAAGATCGTGCCACTAGTGTTGGCGTGTGAGTCTTCCACGATCTCTTCCAGGCTGATGTTACATAAATCACATGACAGCGCATCGCCCTGTCTAAACCCTTTTTTTGACATTGAAGGTCTCGGTGAGTTCGCTACCGACCTTGATGAAGCAGCGGAAATTCTCCATCTTCATCCTGCACAACCTGACGAGTTTGGCAGGAATGTCAAAACTAGACATGGCGTTGTATAGCTCGTCCCTATGCACGCTGTCATATGCGGCCTTGAAATCGACGAATGGGTGGTGGGTGTCGATCTGCATTTCTTGGGTTTTTTCCAGGATCTGCCGTAGTGTGAAGATTTGGTCGATGGTGGACTTCCCCGGCCTGAAACCGCACTGATAAGGATCTATCAGGCTATTGACGAATGGTTTGCGGCGCTCACACAAACGGGCAGAGAGGATCTTATAGGCGATGTTAAGGAGACTTATCCCTCTATAGTTGGTGCAGTCAAAGGGTCTCCTTTCTTGTGGATCGGGCAAACGATACTGAGATTCCACCCGTCGGGCATGCCTTCCTCCGACCATGTCTCACAGATGAGTTGGTGCATGTACCTTACCAGTTCATCTCCAGATGCCTTAAACAGTTCCGTCTGCACCAGTATTTTTATTCGACTTTAGTCTCGATATCGCTATCTTGACTTCGTCTAGGTCGGGGGACGGAATTTTCGTAGATCATCGTAAATTGCGTTGAGTGGAACATTCTGGCTGGAGTCTTCCTCGGCGTTTAACAGTCTACAGAAATGATCTTTCATCGACAGGCTTCTGTCCGACAGGCTTCTGTCCGAATTTTGTATCCATTGGATAGTTGTTTTACCCGTTGGTAGATCTTTCGGACATCATTTCTGCCGTTACATCCCAAAACCGCGCGCTTCTCATGCTCTTTCTTCTTTTTTGAGAAGCCGGTGCTCTTCCCTTCTTTTAAGTTCGTAGAGCTCAAGAACCGCTCTCGTCCTTCTGTCCAGCGTCGCCTTGTATGCTGCTCGCTTAGCTGAATGTGCCTGCCTGCACTCGTTGTCAAACCAGGGGTGTGGTGTGGCGTTTTAAAACCCAGCACATCAGATGCAGCTTCTCTGATGGCTTTTTGACAACGGTTCCATTGTTGGTCGATTGTTTCGCCTGGCAGGGTTGGACTCTCTGAGAGCTTTAGGGAGACTCGATCGGCAAAGTTGCTAGTGGTCAAACGCGATTGTAGCTTTCCGACGTCACACTGTTTGCGTCTTGTTCTACGCCGTTGCCCTATCGATATGTGTGCATGCGGGCTATCTCACAGAATAATGGTCCTTCACAAAATAATATATTGCGAAGAAGACCAGTCAAGAACGAAGCACGGCAACAGGGAAACAAGTTGATAGGCGTAGGTGTGGTAAAGCAGATAGATGGATACAGGACATGATGCATCACGCGTATAAGTTGCGATTTCTCTCAGTTAGCTAGTTCAGCGACGCTAAACCACGAATTTCAATGAATGAATTCTATGAAATATATTTAATTCTCAAAATGCAATGAATGACGAAAATTAATAGCAATAATCAGTGCCATAAATAACAAATCTACATACTTGCATACAATACTTACGAATATGATAACGAACATACGCCAAGATCGTGATGAAAATGAATGTGTTCCTTTACTCTCACGTGTGTATTTTCAAGGTATTCTCATTCACAACACAAAACTCCCGTATATGCCTGCCTCCCGTGTAACAAAACTTTACCGCAAAAATTTGCGCTACCAAATCCCCTTCCAATCTATATATTTATCTTTGTGTTTATATACAGGCAAAGTCCAGCCAAATATATCGAAGAGTTAGCGCAAGACATGAAATAAATGTTGCTTGATACATATATCTATGCACAGGAAAAAAATTTCCACTCTTGAGTGTTGAGTCGGCGCGCCGTTGAACTTCTGGGCAAGGGCGCGTGGGGTTTTTACTGAAGTGAACAAACTTAAGGGTTTGATTCTTTTGTTTCGTTTGGCAACTATAAAAAAGCGTGTTCGATTGATAGAATATAATTCACATAATTATTTCCTTGCTTGGGATGCAATGAATTTGTGAACCCGTAACTGACGCGTATATTAAGTTATTATTAGAAAACGACTTCTTATAACTCGACTTCTTATAACTCTGACGTATGGCGCCTCGCTATTGATTAGCTAAATAACTTGACACTGTGGACTAATGACAAAGGTCAAGACGTGAATCTGGCACCATTTCACTGCATACTCGTACTTCTCCTGCGGTATTGGTGCTACCGTCTACAAGAATCTGGGGAACACAACTTTTTCTTCGACTGACTTTGGTCGCACAATGGTTAGTGTTGGGTTCTAATGACGAAGTCGAAATGTTTCCAGAATCGCCAAAACGCCATCAACTTTTCTTTTTCTCCTCATTGCATCGCGATTTAAAACTCACGTAACACAGTTCCCGGCACAATCCACCTCAACTTCGCAGAAGTTAATTTATCCGCCTAAGGGTCGAACCAGTTTCAAAACCTGTCCAATCCCCGACCATAAAAAAAACTGACAGCACTCAACAACATGCCACCTCATACAGCATTCCTCCAAAAAAAGCACAACTCTGCTGAAACATTCATAACCCCGATGGATCCATTCATTCATCTCACATTTTCGATGAAAATTCATCGGGAAATTGAATTGCTATTTTTGTCTGTGTTTATCTAACCGCCACGGGCGAAGCAAAAATTTCAGCAAACATCTACGTCTTTCGCTTCACGAGTTGTCAAATTAAATCAATTCATCCGACAGGAAAACAGACAATTTAAGGCGATGCGACGTCAGCTTTGCACGGAATACCGCATGCCACATCTCCAAGCAACTCATTAACTCATCTTCGCACAAAGGTTCTGCGCTTGAAATCGTTCACCTCACAAGTCGCAGCAACAAACTTCCAGCTATCAGCCGAGAACAACGCACACACGCCCAAGTGCTGACACACATTTCACAAGCATTGTTCGTCCTGACAAATCCCTTTGAGAAACTTTTGCACGCGCCATTCGCTGTGTGTGTGTATCCCCCGTCTTTTTGGGGTAGTCTCGCCACGAGGCATCAAACCGGATCCGGGCCCAACTGATGCAAGCGTTCGACTGCCGGTCGGTTTCCCTCTGTTTCTCGCAACAAAACTCATCGAAAACACGTATCGATTTGCCGCCTGTTTCTGTATTCTTTTTTCAAACGGCAAAAAGGATGTATTCCTTTTGATTTAATGATGCGAAGTTACTTCGGCGAATATTTGTTTCCCGAACGGATTTCGGACAAGCGCTCTTTATTCCCCCGCGCTTGAACGAGTGCTGGGGCATTATTCAGAAGCGGATGTTCAGTTGATTTTCACTGTATGCACATAATTTATGGCGTTTTCAAAGTGAGTATAATTTAGATAACGAAATTCGACAAAGACAATAAAACTGAAACATAAATCAGCGAATTGCGCTGCGTCGCAGGGATGGGAGGGGGGGGAATCGTGGCATTTGGGAATTTTTGTTTTTTTGTTTTTGGTTCGCTTGTGTATTCAAATGTGATGATTTAAGGAGACTCCAGCGAGTGTATCGTCCAAATAAATTACGGCGATGGACAGATGGAATGCTTTAGCTCGGAGGCTATATTTAACGTCAACCGTGCCCCGGCTGCGTGTGTATTCAGGCCAATGACAAGGACATTTCGATGAGTTTCAATTTTTCAACGTAATTGACGTTCATTACGGGAGGGATATGCAGACGTTTAAATGAAATCATTCAGATCGCAGGCACACCTGCAGGGGCACACGAGAATGGATCGACCGAGAGATGAGCATGCTCATAGAAAAGACCGTGAGAGCCACGAAAATAAAAAATGTCACAGGAAGACAAAACCATTCAAGGGCATCCAGTTGAGTGAAGTTTGAATAAATTTAATTTTATCTTTCGAGGTATAAAGCATGCGACGGATAAAAACCTACGAAATGATCTCATTGATTCTGAAAAAGCTTCGAATGTGCACTTGATTGCTCTTTGACAAGTGACATTTGTGGAAAGTTTCCGCGTTAACATTTTCAAGGTAATTTGTGTGGAATCATGGTATGGGACAGCCATTAGTCGTACATGACAAATATCCACAGAGAATATGGACGTCATCGGGGATAGGCCTTTGCTAAATTTGCCTCTTTTTTTGGGTTAATCGGAAGATAGTGTCGACTTAAACAAACACGTCTCATGTCCCCTTGATTCCAAGTACAGTCGAACTTCGGAAACTCGAACCACCACTTGCCACAAACAAAAAAATCAAATTATCAAGACTTCGAGTTATCAAGTAAAATACTAAATTGATATAAATATTTATTTATTTACGTAGATGAGCATAATTATTATTTAAAATAATCTGCTACACATGAAAGAAAAGATTTTTTATTTTGGTCTTTAAAAAAATCTTCAATTGAATTTAAGCCATTGTAGGTAGGTTAGTAGGTATACAGAATCGTTTGTTGTATCATGAGATAAACGCAAAATGTGTTATGAATTTGCCAGCAACTCGTTTGAAGGTGGTTGAATCAAATCATTCTCAATTATCGCCAAGTCTTTCGCTATTACATCACTGCCGCTGTCGTCATTATTGCGGAGCTGAGAAGATTGGGGTTCACATGTAAATTTCTCGACAATATCTTCATCCAAAGTAACCTGCAGAAAATCATCAGATGCAACACCTTATGTTATTTTTTTTAAGCTTAAAATTCCATCTGCAGTTGAATTTCTCCGTCGTTTCTTTCGTTTGGGCGTTTAGTTCTGAAATATGTAAATACAAATACAATACATATCTCTTATGTGCATTTCATGTTTTATTTTTATTCAGTCGCTAATATTTTTTTCTATAAACTGTTTGTACGTTTGCTTTTTGAATAAATGCAAAGAAAAAATGTAATTATATTCTATTTTTGTTGAATTGTACGTAAAAACAACAATGAACAGGCCCGGATTTTAAAAGTTCACTATATCGAGTGTCTACTGTATTCTGAAAAGAGAGCCTTTTGCTCCGGCTTGCAGTAGTTTTAAGAGGACTCTCGCGATATACGAGCATAACTCATTCCAACTTTCTTCTAATCTCGTGATACAAGGGATTAGGTTTTCGGGGCTTGGTAGATTCCCGATGCATACCTTGCTCAAAACGACATCAGTCGAAAGCTGGTCTGCGGCCTCTTTCCAATCTCTGAAGATACTGTGAAGCTGCGAAAGCTGATAGTCTCCTGTCGGTCTCGATATGGGGATTGAGTTCATAAATTCATCTTCCTTTCGTGGAGCCTTCCCACTTGACTTGCCACATTCCTATGAAGGCTTCTCCTTCTTCCATGAGTTTGGGCTAATGCCGAACTAAAGATCGTGTGCGATACAACTTCTTGAGCTCGTCTGCCAGAATACCGATGGGTATCATTCCGGCTATGACCAACGCTGATCCACTGAGTACCCTTATGGCGCAGAAACTATACACTCCGTCAACCGTTTCAACAGCGTCTGTTGTAGCGCGAATCGGCGCAGGGTACAGGAGGACTGAACTTACTTACATCACTCGTAATACCTTTTTTCAAGCTTCAAATTCCATTTCAGTTGAATTCCCCCTCGTTTCTTTCGTTTAGGAGTTCAGTTCTTAAAATCCTAGGAATTTCATCCTCTCCCCACGGCTCAGAATATTCTTCAAAACACGAATCCGTGTATACTAGGTCAAGTGAACATACAAACACAATGCCCCGAAAGCGATTTCTTATAAAAAGAACTTGTGGAATACGCAGAATTCGGGAATTTCTCTTCAGAATTTGACTCATCGAAGGTGACGCCAAATAATCTGTTCGAGTTATCATAACATTCGAGATATCGAAGTAAAATTAGATGTAAATTTTAATCTTGGCGATATTGCCAACCAATTTCATTCGAGTTATCGAGGTTCGACAGTATATGTATTTTATTTTGCTTTTTTCTTGCCCTTTTGTGACGTTGTTGCCTTTTCTGGATTTTAGCTTATTTTGATGTTTTCTCAAAGTTTGTTCACTAAAATTTTTTTAAAAAATTCGAATTCTCATTTATGTATCTATATCTCTCAAGCATGCTTCTTATTGACACTACGTAATACGCTCACTTAAATTCCTGGACGCATAAGAAACAAAATAAAAGAGAAGTGGTAAATTCGGGTATCGAAACTGGCTGTCTCTGCGGATGAGTCGACGCACTAATTCACTCCGCCACTGCGACCCACCCCAAGACTGTGACAAGACTGAGACAGTGATTTAAGTCATCTAAATTATAAAATTACAAAACATACTAGTGAAAAAAAAAAATAGATATCTCACATAAAACCTGATAATATAGTAGTGGGTCAGATTAAGTAGGAAAGTTAAGGTAACCGGATTTCTCGAAACGGAATAGGTGTCTGAAACTTGGTATTGAATAAATAAAAAAATATAACATGGTTTTATGTATTTTGTAAGATGTATGATTAGATTGTGTTCCAAGAGTGACGTGCAACACACTGCTTTGCACTTACATTACCACTCCCCTTGCCTCCCCCATTAGGAACACAATACCATCTAACAACAAGAAAAACAAAACACGTGATGTTTACTGCAGGTACAGTCTACCAAATTCTAATGCAACAAAAGCGAAGATTGCAATTATGTGATCTGCGTCAAACTGCACTTCTTGTACTTTCATGCGCGTGGCTTTCTCCGTCTCTTTCTTTCGCTTGACTTGTCTTGGTTTGGCTTTGTGCTGTGTTAAATTAAGTTCTGTTATTTTTGACTAGAATGCTAAGAGAAATTATGCATATTATTTTTGGAAGTCAGTCAGTCTTGTAGTGGAGATCATTGAATAAAGACCATATTTAAAAAAATCGAAAAAAGAAAGTTTTGTGTTTTTTTCTATTAATAAGTGAAACCAGTGAAATAAAGTGAATTTACATTACTCAAGGAGTCTCAAATTTGGGAAAGAGAATTAGGTTCATGTTTTTGCTTTTTTCGGAGCTATTCGGAATTTTGTTAATCAAGCTCTTGATCCAGCCTTCTGGAAAGATTTTTTGGACATCTCTCAGAAAAGGCACATAGATAGAAAGAGCCTTGTCCAGAATTTAATGAATTGGAGGGACCTACGGAAATTTCGTATTTAGGTGAAGAAAAATATGATTGTAACAGTAGCTCGAGTGAGACATATAGAGAAAAGGCGAGTCCACCGTCGGCGGAGAACAGTGGCGCAAGCCCGATAAAAAAATCAAAATATTAATTTTTTACTTTGGCTGTGTTTGATAGATTGTTTTTGTTCATGTTCGTTTGGGACATGGGAGGCTCAGAAAGTTGTAACTTTGTGTTTCTCGGACAAATGGACCCTTTTCAAACTTTTCAGTAAATATTTTTTTGCTCATTATTGTTCTTAAAGATAGAACAATGAAACTTCCCAGGTTTTCACATCATATATTAATAAAATAGGCAAAAACACAACATACCGATTTATCTATAAAATGCCACCCTAAAGAAGTATTATAGAGAAAGAGAGGGAAGAGTAACTAGACTATGTGACTTTGGCAAATCCCACAAAAAAAACTTCCGCATAGCTCCGGTCAAAGTTTGAAATTTTCTGAAAGCTTATATCAAAACCAGTGGGTCGCTGTGGCGTAGTGGGTAACGCAGTCGACTCCCACTCAGAGGATCCCAAGTTTGATACCCGAATTTATCACCTATCAAAATTCACGGCTCCACCTCTTTCGAGTCACTGACAATGCTCAAAGAGTATTCCTGTCTAGAAAAAGCTTCTCAAATTAGCATGCACAACACGAGTGGTTGCTGAGAAGCTAGGCCCAGGTTCACATCGGACTGTCACGTCATCCATATTATTATTATATTATATCAAAACCAACCGTTCAAATGAAGGCTATAGAAAGAAGGCCATCAGGCATGTAAGCTGATGAACAAAATTAGAACCGGAATTAGAAATGATTTGGAGGACACTTTAAGAGGGCACATCCTTATTGAATGTCGAACCTAATTGCATAAACCCTTATGAATGTTTATTTTTTCTGTATCAACTTTATTACATTCTTTAGACTATTTCCAATTCGTTATTCACCGTTCTCAATATATAGATTCTTTCCACTTTTTTGGACATTCTGCATGAGCATCGACTCCTACGCACTTGAACCGAGAGCAACCAGGTTCGATTACGGTACAATAAATTATTTTCACGGCGCCACCTCTTTCGAGTCACTGATAACCCCCTAAAAGTGTAACTATTTTGACCAGGCGCTCAAACTCAGCCTTTTGAAGTCGGCATAGAACTGTAAGTCTCCTACTCTCGGTAAAGAACAATAACACGCACAGCATGAGTTATTATTGGAGAAACTATGTGTGCCCTGGCCTTCTACGAGTTGTACCGCAACCGATATCTAATATATAAAATTCTCCTGTCCAAGTGTTTGTGGTCGAACTCCTCCAAAACGGCTGCACCGATTTGAATGAAATTTCGTATATACATTCGTTAGGCTTGAGAATAGGTTTTCATTTATTTTTTTATATTCATAAGTGCAATTTTTTAATAAATAATAGTAATTTATTAATTTTCAACTGGCAAAATCATCTAACAGTGGAGCAACTTTATTGGATGGAGGCAGAACTGCGCATTCAGTACTTAAGTTGCCACTTAATGTTCAAAATAACCCAGACGCAGTGTGCAACATCAAAAAACAATCGTCCATGGCCATAGTGCTGAAACAGTGTAAAATAATTGTCTGGGAGAAATGCACTATGGCACACAAGCATTCGCTTGAAGCGTTGACTAGGACATTCAAAGATGTAAAAAACGACAAACTATTTGGCGGCACTCTGATACTCCTTTCAGGTGATTTCAAACAATCACTCCCAGACATTTCGCGTTCAACATACGCTGATGAGATCAACGCGTGCTTAAAATCATCGCCACTGTGGTACAATGTTGAAAAATGTAAATATGCGCGTTCAAATTCTTCAAAGATCCATCGGCTGAAACATTCTCAAAAAAACTGTTAGATATCTATTGTTGCCAGGAGACCTAGTGACATACAAATCTATTGATATAGTCTGCGATACCACTGAAGCTGTGAATTATCCGACAGAGTTTTTGAAGACATTGGATTTATAAATACAGTGGACTCTCCCTAACTCGAAACTCTCTCTAACTCGAACTTTTTCGCCATATCTTACATACATTTCCCTCAAATGTCCATACAAAAAGCTCTCTTTAACTCGAACAGATTATGATATCCCTTGACAATTCGACTTAGGGGGAGTCCACTGTAGTTTACAACTGAAGGTTGGATCTCCGATAATTTTGCTTCGCAATTTGAAGACACCGCGGCTGTGCAACGGCAAGCGATTAGTCATTAAAAAATTGATGAATAATGTTATCGAAGCCATAATTTTAAATGGCAAATTCCGAGGTGAAAATATATTACTACCGCGGTTTCCTATTATATCTACAGGTGTCCCAATTCAATTCAATCGGCTTCAATTTCCAATTAGGTTGACATTTGCAGTGACTGTCAATAAGTCTCAAGGCCAAACGTTGTCTGTTTGTAGCTTGGATTTGAGTACACCATGTTTTTCACCGGACAATTATACGAAGCGTGCTCTCGAGTAGGTAAACCATCCAATTTCCTTGCGTTAGCTAAAGATGGGATTACAAAAAATATTGTACACTCTATTGCATTAAGGGATTAATATGGATTTTTAGTACTACTGTAATAATAAATGATGTGTATATAATTTTGCAGAACCAATTAAAATAAATTTAAAAATTAAATTTTTAACGTTTTATATATCTTCATCCGTCATCGATCACAGCGCTCCATGTCTCTCACTCATATACCACATCCTGACACACTCACAATAAACTAGGTACTTTTTTCTACCAAAAAATGCTCTAGAACAGCTAGTTATTTTATATTTCAGTAAAACTTCTGTACATCGAACAGCCGCTTGATAATCGTGGTTGTCCATTATGTAAGGAGTGTCCATTCTGTAGAGGTAACCGAAATTCATTATGGAAATTGACACACAAAATTGACTTTTACGTTTTGTTTTAAAGTGAGCCCAAAGGTGTCCGTAAACAGAGGTGTTTATAGAGGAGTTTCCGTAAAGATAAATTTCACTGTCTTATTAAATGCATTACTTTTTCTAGCGATTGCTGAATCGCTAGAAAATTGTATATTTTTTCATTATTACAAACATAATTCATTATGAATTACTAGATATTGAAAAAAAAACATTTTTTGTACTAACTAGTTACAACAATAGTTTACAAGACTTAGTTTACTTTACTAGTTTACTTTACTAGTTTACAAGACGCCCTGATCAAACTACACGGTTTATTCCATGTTTTGCAGTTAAATACCCCACAGTTAATTGTTGTGACCGGTATCTTGGCGAGTACTGCTGTTTTCCAATTTCTGTGTGGTAAGTTGTAAGTAAACCCCAAATCGGAAGATCGAGGTGAAAGAAAGCTGAATTTTTTAATACAGCTGACTGAAGACTTTGGAGGCGTTGATAAGGTGTGAATGTTGCCGTGGTAATTTTACGATTTTAAGACAATTCTCTTTTCCGAGGTAATTATAGTAACGCGCAATCTGTCAAAAAAGGCACAAAACACGTCGTAATGAACCCCACTTGTAAACTATAATCTTTAGTCAAAGGCAATGTGAGTTATATTTTATATACTTGGTCGTATGTGGAACATTTTTTTTTTTCGCTTTTTCGAATAAATGTCTGCGTTTGCCTGCTTCCCCTGGTTCTGCGGCCAATGCTCTGTTGTTTTACGCTTGTCGCGTGTACTGCTTACATCTTCATGTTCGGTGTAAGACCTTCATCTCACTTCTGGCCGTAGCTGCGAAAGTACGGTCTTAAAGCAGCTACCATCCGGTAATATTTGTTAGCTTTTATCGAAGAGCCACATCTTTTGCCATCGCATAGCTAAATCGACAATGGCCTCCTTTTTAAAGCACCCAAGTGTTCTAAAATGGTTGTAAATGGTGGCCATGCTGATTGTATGCGCGCAAACGTTAGCTTGGGTTGCTTTTCAGCGTTACGAAATCGGGGAAGAGCTAACATACGATGATATCCTCGAAAAATCCGGAAGTCTTCGTACGTGCGGAGACGCAAGTGGTCAATTTTATTGGCCATCAATTGTCTTAAACACAAACTGGCAACTTAGACTGCTCCAGACTTAGTTCGTTCGCCCTTCCTTCGCCAAAGCACCATCGTCACCATATAAAACAAATCTCAAGACAGGAGGTCTTTCAAACCTTGAATTTGCCAACTGCTCATTCAACCTCAGATCCGGATGAGCAGACAGTCTGTGCGTGAAATGTTAATCCACCAGAATGGCACATATGAAATAATCCTTAGTTCGCTATAAGGCAATGCAGTCCTTTGATTGCAGCGCAATCCAAAATGTTTCCACGGCAGGCAGCTTGCCGTAAAGCTCTCGGTGTGAATCTGGCAATTATTTTTTTCGTCAACAACTCGTCCTTAAAGTCCTTTGCAGTCGTCACGAAAGCCATCATAGAAGCTTATTTTACTGCTCAAAGAGACACCTTAACTGTGATCCAGCCATCCGCCATTCCCCGTGCAGCCATTACACCCTCGTCCTACGTTAGCATACTTGACTGCTCTGAATTTGAATTCTTTCAGAACCAATGAAAAGAAGGGACAAAAAAATCTCCCTCGTCATTCGGATGTGTACACTTTTTCTCTGCAGCTGCAATCACGTAGTATTCTAAATGTCACTCCTTTGACTTGCACTTGACAAGTGAAGCGGAAAAAGAGCCATTCAAAGGGCTATTCGCAGAGCCATTCAAAGGGCCGTACCGTCAGGTCAAGCAACAGCAGCGGCATGAACAAACGGCTTTCATGGTCCTTTAGTCGTCCTCGATGTTGGTATCCAGGGAGCCCATGAAATGGTTGCCACCTTTTCCGCTCCCCTCTCCGACATCGTCATTGCACATGTTAACACAGAGCCACACGTTCGCTGAGAACGTTAATAAAGGGCTCTTCGTGTCATTGTCCTTAAAACGAACAAGGGGAAAGCAGAACCGAGATACACCCGCCCGGTCCATGCCGAAAACCACCGACTTGGTGTTCTAACCCCTAAAGTGGATAATGCAAAGTGATTTATCAATTAAATTCGCCAGCGGATCCCCTTGGCCACCCCGGTGCTGGGGCCACAATGAATGGGGAATTTAAGGACGCGCAAGGCAAGCAATAAAGCATCCCTCGTGCTGGTTGTCTATAAATTAGGTAAATCTTCGGGAAATCTCTTAATAATTTATGGTTCATGACGCTGATGGTAATTCTCGAATACCAGGCGGCGGCGGTGGTGGTCGGGCGACACCCACAGGACCTCAAGACTTAATGACATTCCAATTTGTGCCTGCGTTCGGTTCGCTTGAAGGTAACAGTGCAAAACTCATTTCTCTCTCAAAAGTGTGGTTTGGAGAAAGAAAGAAAAACTGAAACAGAAGGCACCACCCCGATGACGACGACCGACGGGGTGAACGGGTGCACATTGTACGTCCAACAAGGACGTAAAGAGTTAGTGCCTAACAGCAATTTATTTGCAGTTTCCATGCATGTTGGTAATTTCTCGAAATGTCAACTGAAAAGAAAAACTGGTCCACCTCCGTATTCTTTGTCCTGCAAGCAGTGAGTCGGGTGGAGAAGTACAACAAGGAAAAAAAATCATATAAATAAACTATGAGCGAGTGTACGCGTTCAGCACGTTTGTGTGACTCTCTGTGGAGAAATTCCTTCCAGTATTTTCGCCGAGAAATTTATTCCTCGCCCATAAATCAATAAAGGAGTAGATGAGACCAGGAAACGAGCGAGCGTCGGAAGAAGAATTGCAAGAGAAAACCAAAGCGAGGACGCGAATTTATTTAATATTTCCCTTCAACTTTCCCACGGATGGAAAATATATTTATGTACACAGCATACGAGTATGAAGAATGAGTGAGTTTTCTTCTCGCGTCTCACGTCTCGTGTCTTGCGTTATTTGAAAAAAGGATTCCGGTTTTGATTTAGTGCTCTGGGAAGACAATACAATTTAGTGAAGCATATTCTGCGACAGACGAGTGATGGATGGTTGCTCGCTTAAGTAGAGATTTTCTTTTTGCGCTTAACTCAATCCAACGGATTGTCCCTGAAGCGTTAACTCAATAAAATCGAATTGAGATCGTTTCAGTATGAAGCACTGACACATCAATTGGAGAGGAATTGCTTCCCGTCGAGAAACGCTGGCTAATGGGTAAAAATGCGACGAATTGGTCTTGGTAACTTTTAATTTTTGTTCTATTAGAGAAGCTATAAAACATTAAATTTATGGTGATGAATAAAAAAACCAGGCGCGGGTTTCCATGCGCACTGAGCAATTCTTTTTTTTTTTTTTCTGCTTTAAGATGACCTTAATTAAGAAAATATAGCATTTTCTTGAGGAAAGAAACTTCATGAAGTGCAGAGTACTGTTGAAAGATCTATTTACCATATGGAATATACACTAGCCACCTTCCCAGACATAGAAGGAGCTTTTAATAACTTAAGCACAGAATAAATTCTAGAGCCCTTAACGGAGCTGGGCATTGATAACCATATCACTCATTGGGTTATTAATATTCTCAGAACAAGAAACATGCAGGCTACGCTGGTCAGCTGTGTTTTATCTAAATTCGCTGGTAGATGTCCACCTCAGGGTGATGTAATATCACCTCTTCTCTGGCTTATAGTGATGAACAGTATACTACACAGAGCTTGACAGGGATAGGATAAAGGTAGTGGCGTATGCGGATGATATGACTTAGTGATACTAGTATGAAGAAAATTTCCTTCCGTGATTGATGAATTCGCCTTGAAAAAGGTTAACAACCGGGCTACAAGCTGTGGCCGAGTTATCAACCCAACCAAGACGGAAATGATGATGTTCATTGGGAAATACTAAATAAAATACCTTTGATCTCCCCCACCTTAACGGTCAACGACTTAGGTATCCATTTGGATCCTAAACTCAGCTGGAAAAGCAGACAGACCGGATAACGAAGGCGAGTATATGTTTCTATGCCTGCAGCAAAACTTTCGGGAAAAGGTGCAGTCTACAATCGAACCTAACCAGATGAATGTACATTGCAGTCAAACGCCCCATACTCACCTATGGGTAACCAGTCTGGTGACTGGCCCTTGAGAGAAAAACTAAAGCCTCGCGAAATTAAGTAAGGTACAAATAATGGCATGCACAGGCACCACAGGCGCGTTGAAACCATAGTAAAGACACAGCTGTACATAGTGCGATCAGTCTCAGAGAGTCTCAGCTATGGAGCTCAAATTTGTATGGTCGCAATCGCATCCTAGACTTTATGCCGAGGCAACTCTTACGCACGCATACAGACAGTACTCCACCTATTACAGATTTTAATAGACACGCTGACGTCCTTTTCCCTAGAAGATCAGATTTAGATAGGAAGCGTATCGACTTCCCCTCTGACGGGAGCGTATACACAGACGGTTCTTTGATAACCTGCGGAATCGAAGCGGGTATCTGCTCCGAGACTCTGGATATCTCTGAAATCCTCAAGCTTCCGAACGACGCCAGTATCATCCAAGCGGAACTCCTGGCCATTAGGGAGGGCGTGGCGTCCATATAGAAGTACATATAATGGAAATTATACAAATTTTGCTGTTGATAGTAAGAGGGTTTGCCTTTTCCACCATAACCTCAAAACATGTTCAGGAATCCGGGAATGAGCTTGCTGGCGTAGCGAAAGTAATCCTTATCTGGGCTCCAGGGCGCAATAACATTCTAGGTAGAGAGAAAACCCGACGAACTGGCCAAACAGGGAGCCGAGTTCCATAACACACTTGCAATAAGGGTCTAAATCCTTTAGGCGAATGGACCAAAAGTTATTTCCACGGTCTTACCTCTTTCTGTAATAGCTGTCTAGAAAAAGCTTCTCAAACTTGACAGTAACAATATTTGGAGAAAGTGTCGTCGGTTGAAATACCCAAATCAGAAGGTTACCATGTGCGCTGATGGCCATAGGGAAGCTATCAAAACAATTGCCTCCTTCACTTTAAATTCAAAATAAATACAGGAATGCCGTGCTGAGCTCAGCATCCTTATTTGAGTTCCAGGTCACAGTGACATCCTAGTAAATGAGAAGACCGATGAACTGAGTAGCCTGGAGGTGAATATCCGAGTCTGTGCACTTCTCACTTCTTTGAAAACGATTGGCCAGACTGATAAGCATCATGGTACCAACGAACATATGGCCTGAGTACAACTGTTTCAAAATACAGAGTCTGCACCGGACACTCACCGTCATTTGATCATATCCTTGGACGAAATCTATGCGAGGGATTTTAAGAAACTAATGTCTTTCTTGGACGGATTTACGCACATAGTTTTTATGGCAACGCTCTGCTACCTTCAATTATTTATAAAGTGTATTGAGATATCTCTCAATCCGTCCAAGAAAGACATTAGTTCCTTAATATCCCTCGCCCAATCACCACTTTTATCTAAACACCTGGTCGAATAATTTGTATGCTTCTATGTTATTGGCCCTCGGCCAATATGGACTCTAAGCTTAACTTAATCTAAAACTATTTCTTTCGACTCAAGCTAAAAATAAATAACCTAAGCTATGTAAATTGCTATTGTACATCCAATTCGCTCCAAGACAGGGACTGACTTATCCCCATCTTTCCATGAGGTTATACCGTCCTGAAAATAATGGTTTCAGACTTAGAATTCCCCATGCGTGACTGTGGCAATGTCCTCGATCTTTGGGACTGCTCTTAACCCTGTGATTAAGTCGTCGGCGTTACGTGAGAAAGGGAACTCATCAGATTTCTTAGGTGAATGTTGAACAGGATCGTGACGAAAGTAGTAGAGCCCTCTCTCGAAGGACGACCCTGACTTTATATAAATTCTGGATTGCCCCTGCCTTGGTCTATGGCGCGGAGACATGGACAATGTCAAGAGGAGATATAGAAGCCTTTAGTCTCTCCGAGAGACATGTTCTGAGTTAAGTTTTGGGCTTATGTCATTTGGAGAAGTCTCAAGCACGAACTAAATGGACTGACAGCGACATGAGTCTAGTCAGTCATCTACGGATTCATCGTCAGCCTGAATAGTCCCCCACGCCACGATAGCGGAGTAACGTAAATACAGACAACCAAGACGTGCACGAAATCGATTTCACGTGTTTTGTTCAAAATTAATGGACGCACTGACTTAAAACTTCCTCCTACTTACCAGGGTTAAAAAAAGAAGGCCAAGCACAGCAATCAGTAGAAGTTTGAGGAACTCTCTCAAGAGCAAGGATCAACTTATGGGGGGTGTTTGTGGGAATCGAGATGGAAGCGGCTGGAATGGGTCTTGGGGTCAATGATGGTAAGAAAATACAAGTTAGGCCATTTTAAAAATGCAATAAATTGAACCAAATTAATTTTTTCAATGTACTAACCCGTATATTAGTAAGTTCGTTCAAGCGACTGGCTTCGAAGTACGTATCGCATTCATGTCACCCCAATTGTCCAAGACCTTGTTGAGGGTTTTGAGCTGTGGCTCACGGATTGCTTCGAAGATATTGGCCTAAAGTGCTTGAATCGCTTTCGGATTGATGGCATAGCATCCACCCCTCACGGTTTCCAAAGGATCCGCAGTTCCGTGGCTGCTAATTGGCACCGGCAAGACGGCTTATAACACGATTTGGTAATTTGGTGTGCAAATGATCGATTGTGGCATGGGCTGTTTGGCATGGCACACCATCTCGCATGAACCAGAGGTCGCCCATCCCCATTTCTTCAATTTCAGTAAAAAAAGCCAGTTAACAGGGCTCTGTAACGCCCACCGTTGACAACATTCTTCTCAGCCTGAAGAAAATTTGTCCAATGATGCTCTCGGCCGCAAGACCCCCATCCTCATCTCTGCGCACCGTACGACGACGGGGACCACGAATATATCCCACTTGCATATAAGTCGCACGAACTTTTTACACACACTTGCGTACAGTAGTCACGGTGGGTGCTTCATTTCGGCCCAAACTTCTTTTTCAAAAAACTCACTGTTTGGGCTACATATCATTCAATTTGGAAATAAGTTTTCAAAATTCCTCAACGTTGTACAAGCGCAAAGTGACTCATTTCGTTCCTCGGAGGTATGTACTGACTTTCTGTAAAATTTTCGGGCAAACTGCAGTCGTTGTCAAAATAACCTATGATTTAAGAAAAACCACTAGATGGCCAACCCTGTATATGCTGTCTACGCAGCCAAAGAAGTAGGAGCAACTTGTCACTTGACACAACATCAGAAAGTGAACTTCGTACGCTGTTCTTATTGGCCTTTCATAGACAGGGAAGCTTCTTCATCTTCTTCTTCTGGTGGCACTATTGTTCGGGGTGGAACTGGGCTTCAACCAACAAGCCTCTCCAGCTGGCACGAACTTTTGCCAGCTGTCTCTAATTGCGCGAGCCAAGTTGGTTTCTCCACCTGGGTGCGGCATCAGTTCCGTGGTCGCCCTCTATTGCTTTGTCCTACTTGTTCGGAGTCAAAGACTCTTCAGGGAAGTCTTAGCTTAATTTGGACATCTTTGTTCATACCTTAAAATAGAATCAATCTTTTCTGTTTGAGACAGTGCAGGGTACATGAAAAAGAAACGAGAGAACCAACAGCCAACATCTACAACAAAAGGAATCCATGCTCATGCCAGCAACCCATAGGCCGTGGTGCATTCATTCGTCCACTCTTAAGACAGAGTCACCCAAAGTTCAAAAATTAATTAATATCTCCGCTGAACGAGGTTCGTTAGTTCACAAGATTGCCCATTCCTGCACTTTGCTCTCAAAGGGAGTGCACGACAAGCACAGAATTTCGTTCATGACCCAGACCCGTGAAGGACGTCTGAAAATTGATTTGCCAAAGTTTCAACAAAAGAACCACTGATGCTGGAGCACCTTTGATACGAGTGTCTTATGCATTGGCGGTATGGGCCAGGCGACAGACGCCCGAGGAAAACTTCACCGAAAATTCCTTGTTGACCTCACTAAGGAACGCTTTCTGTGAAGATTCTCTGCGAAGAGTTCGGCGGAAAAGAACACCACGGTGGCCCATTCATCCCCAGATGACGTAAACAACGGGGAGAGCTTGGAGAACTTTATCCTGACAGTCTGGAGTTGATCCCTTCGCCAGATAACAGGATGAGTTGTGTGGAAAGTTTCTGCGGCACAATGAGTTGATGGGACTTGTCGTCGTTGAAGCATAAGCCTGCTCCTTCCCCAAGACTGGGGGACACAAGACACTCGCACTCTGTGGGGATCATTGTGTGAATGCGGTGTCGTCTTGAAGAGGTATTCCAAGTGTGTCGTCGCTCCTTCAAGTCCCAAGTGCGGGTGATCTGCCTCTCTGTGTGGCCTGATGAAAGATATGTATGTGCACTCGAGGGCACACTCCTGAGCAAATAGGAACACTTAAGTAAATAATTGGCTTAAAAACTCGGTAAGATTTTGTTAGCGCAGATATAAAAGTTATTCTCATTTCCAGCCATCACGTGCGCGGATCCCACGACGAAGTACTCAATTCAATTAAGCGCCCACTGAGCCGTTTGTGTGTCTTTCAGATGTTTGTTGTGTGCTCCTGGATAGACGGTCCCAACTAATTAATTTAATTGTGCTTCGTGGACGAATCGAATTTCGTGTGTGGCGGCACTGATTCGGGCGTTGATCAGAAAGAATCACATGCCCGTCGTATCGTCTTCGGTTCTCAGGTTTCGGTAATCGAATTCGATATTACCACGGGACGTGATTATAGCGATGGGGTTCGAAACAGAGTGCATTACCCTTAACGATTGGCGTTTGCTGCTGCAGACGCTGGTGGATGGACGTGAAACAGAACGTTAAAACTGAAATGAACCCACGACGCGGTGGTGTCTCCTTGACGATACTTACACCAAGTCATCTGTTATTCAGTGAAACACGTAAGACTGTCTAGCGAGTGGTATAGGAACCCAATCTATATTAATTAAGGCAATCACTCAAGCAATTGCATACGTTGACACGTGTTGTGTACACAGTTGAACATTTGATTTAGACTAGAAATGCCTTGAAGGCTACTCACTTGAGTCGTGAGGTGACAATGACCCTGGTACACTCATAAGTCGCTGAAAGTTGGGGCGTGAAAGAAGAGGATTAAGAACAAATATATGCCGCTAAGGGACTCCACTGGGTCGCTGTGGCGTAGTGGGTAAGTGCGTCGACTCCTACGCAGATGGTGCCAGGTTCGATACCCGAATTAACCACCTTTGATAATTCACGGCTCCACCTCTTTCGAGTCACTGATAATGCTCAAGGAGTATTCCTGTCTAGAAAAAGCTTCCTCAACTTCGCCGTTCGGAGTCGGCATTAAACTGTAGGTCCCTCCGCGCATGAAAGAACAATAGCACGCACAACACGAGTGGTTGCTGAGAAGCTAGGCCCAGGTCCGCCTCGGTTTGTCGCGCCACCCATATTATTATTATAAGGGACTCCACTATGCAGTGAGCGTGGAGTGAACTAGCGATTGATTGCCATTTACTGAGCGACACCGCTTAAGTCGCTAGCTTTGTTTTTAGAATTAATATTCCAGTAAGAATTTGCCATTATTACTTTAAATTCCGTCATTAAAGGTCTTGTAGTGATTCAAGGCAATCTTCATGTTTTGTTGCTTTTTACTTGCGATTGTTGTTAGTTAATGTACTTGGATGTGTGAGTCGCACAGTGGTCCCGCAGTGGAAATAAATACCCGAAGTGACATATTTTTCCCGGCCAAATGGTTTATGTTTTTCGATTCTACAAATATGAGAACCTATAAAGCCAAAATTGGTTGTTGACTTTGGATCATCCGTTTGGCTGTACCGTTAGCTCAAAGTTGGGACTTTGAGAATTACAAAAAATGACGTATTTTTTAAGCAAATTTGATGTGCCATATTTCCTAAAATTATGTACATTGGAACCTAAGGTAAATTTTTTTTAAAAAGGTCATACATCTTGCTTTCAAACTGCCTTTTTAGTTTTTTCATAATGCTTACCAATTTTTTAAACCAGGCTTTTAAGTAAAGACACATTTTGAGAGGGGCATTTCAATGTTTGATAAACTATAACAAAAATGCTCCAAGAGTCTCCAACGGGAGACCAACTTTTTCTGAAAGCTAAAAGTATTGTCTATCTATGTTGAAAAGAGATCACTTTATACGAGGCATTTAAGTGGAGCAATGTCGTGCATTTTTCGGCATTTTCAAACGATTTCCCTTCCAATGCATGTATTGTGCAAACGCTGTGCGAGATGCGGAAGATATTTTTATTATTGTGAATTAGAATTCTTTGGGTCATAAAATTCTTATAATTATGAAACCAATTGCTTTTATCTTGTTTTGTTTGCGGTGTCATAAATGCATGTCGCAATGGGGCAAAAAAGGGGGGTAATTAGAGCGTTATTGGCGAATATCTTTTTCTGACTTTGAGGCATCGGGAATTAGTTTATGATTCCGAAAATATTGATGATTTCAATTAGGAAGATGACGTTTTGCTTTAAATAGATATCGAAAATACTTCAAAAATTGCAGGTGCATTCCAGCATTTGTTGTGCATATTTGAAGTTTTTCGCGATGGAAAGTATTGTATTTGAATATAGATTCCGATGGGAACAAATCTGGAAGATTTTTTGAAGACCCATTATTAACGGCAGAAATAACTGAAATAGATATGCAACTCATAAAAAGATTCAGTGTTATCCTGGAGACAATATGCAGCACATTTTTGGATTGAGCCCGACAAGTGTGGAGCTTATGCCCAGGAAACCGCTACAATGGCTACAAATTTATATCCCTGGTATTATATGCCAGCAACAGTGCATAAAATTCTGTTCTACGGAGCAGAAATAATATCATCAGCAGCCTTGCCCGTCGGATCATTGTCAGAGGAGTCGCAGGAAAGTCGGAATAAAGACTATAGGTACTATCGCATTAATAATAGTAAAACATTTTTTCGATGATGATGAGATGTTATTCATCAAATGTTGGTATCATCAGATCCCTGGATTGCGTATTTAAGACCTGAACCAAAATCAAAAAGATTCGCTGCCACTTAGTACTGAAGCGCAAGCCTTATTATACTGAATTGCTTAGTTTCTTTAATTCCAAATAAAGTGTACGTTACCAAAACTTGTTCAATTGAATTTATATATATAAATAGTGATTACAAGTTTGCTTTAAGTCCCAGTTTCGAGTCATCGATAATAATAAATAATTATTTTATGCATTTAAACAAAAAAAAGTGTTTTTTTTATTTTTTTAACTTAAGATTACCCCGTTAGCTTATGAGATACATCGACCATTTTTGAAACATAATAAGTTCTCGTAGTACTTGCACTATGTTTCAGATCGGTTCACGGGTTCCAAAGTTACAGATTTATTTAGAACTCTCCCATACAATGGGACCACTGTGCGTCGTCCAGACGTGGAGAATGTCTTTTCAACAAATTCATTTTCCTGATTGACATATCCACGAACTTCGGAAGAAGGCAAAGTTTACTCCTGTTCCCAAAAAACAAACCCGCCCGAATATCGACCAAATGTTATTCTTCCATTTATGTCGAAAATGTTCGAATCGATTGACAGCCGAATGATTAAAGAAATTATTGAGAGACACTAGCTCTTAAATCTTATGCAATCAGGATTCCGAAAGGGACATAGCTATGCTACAGCCTTGTTTAATGTAGCTGACTACATACAATCAGCTGTCGACGAAGATAAAAAATAGCATTCTTGACCAAAAAAAACTGATTAACTTTTCTGGAAGTTCGGCCGAGTTTCATCGTGTAATCCGGGGAGTCTTGTAAATGAGTTATTGTCAAAGCCATCTCGCCATAGGTATTGAAAAGTATAACGATCTCCAAGAGACTGTCGAATTTGTTTGTTATATTAGATAATGTAAATGAATTTAATGGGTCAGCCTAAACTTCTTACTTACTTACTTATCAGACCAACGACACTTGGAGGGTCAGAGCCTGAGCTAAAGCTGCCGTCCATCTTTGAGGGTCCTGGGCACTCTGCTTCCAGTCATCCGGACCAAGCTGTCTTGCATCCGCGATTACGGTCATTATACCGGAGGCTCGGTCTTCCTCTTCTTCTCGAACTAGGAGGCCCAGATTCAAAGACCCTCTCAGCTGGAGGGTTGGTGTTCATGCGCTCGATGTGGCCGACCCTGTGCAGTGGATATATTTTTGCGTTCCAGACTACAACTACATCCTGGTACAGCTGGTAGAGTGTTCGCGGTTTTGTCGTCTCCTCCATTCACCCTCCTCGCAGACGGGACCATATATCTCTGAATTATAATGGAACTAAGCCGGGACTTACGAATTTGGTCGCTATAACCGATTTATCGTTTTAACCGATGTCGGTATAAACGGTTTTAACTGTATAAACAAATGAATTCTAAGTAGTTCTGCGATAATTTGAAAAACTAAGACAAAGTTGATTCTGGAAGGCCGTCTCTACGGCACCCATTTCGTCGCCCAATCACAAGGTAGAACAATTTGACTTACTTAAGGACTTACGTTTCCTGAGAAAATGCTATTTCTGTGAAGCGACGGAATCCCATTTAACGTACCGTCAGTCTAACAAGGTGTAGTAGGTCACAATTTGCTAGAGTCAACTTCCAAGCACATTTGCTAGTTCAGTTGCGAACCACAATTCTCTCTTCGGGAGAATTAAGCAGAGCGATGCTTTCTTGAGGTAGGGGGTTCCTTATTCTAGAATCCGGAAGATAAGGACATGTTCCTAATAGATCAAGAAACATTCGAATTTATATTTCCAAGCTGCTGGTGTGAGCATTTGTACTAAAAAGTAATGTATTGTATGTTAACCCTCAGATATTTGAGTGTTTGACGCTAGACAAAAAGGTTAGGGCTTATGTCAAGAAATTGAGTTTGGGTTTTGTGATCGGTTTAAACTTTCTCTCTCACAAATCCTTCGTTTCGTATTAACGATTATAATACTAGCGCAAGAACTGCCCATCGTAATAATGTAGGTATTAGGATAAATTAGAAAAATGCACATGTTGGTTGGTATTAACTTCTTAAGTTTCTGTCTTTCTGTCTTTCAGTTTTCAGATTTTTTCAAATTGGTAGCCCAACTGATTGATTTAATAACAAGCTCTTTTACCAGATTTGCTACATCTGTCTTGCCACTCAATATAAAAGACAATTCTGCTCCAAAACCAACTTATCTTGTCGTTTTAGTGCATATCAGTTAATTTTCGAACACATTTTGCCTTCGAAGATCGTCAAGAATTTGATGCCTTGCATCATGTTAGGACTAGATCAGCGTGCAATAAAAAGGTATACACATTTTTAATATTTCCATGCATTTTTAATTAGATTTGTATATAATTCAAGTCCAGATTACGCATTGACAATTTACTTATTCGAGGCATTATACGTTTAAGTCCGCAAACCGTAAATCCTTTGGCAAAAAATTGAAAGAATGTTCACATGTGGCGATAATAAAAAAATTTACAACGAATATCGGCATATTTTTTCACATCGGGTATTAACAAAAATGAGATTCAGAGTTGAACAAAAAATATTTTCACATGTAATTGCGTTTGAAATTAAAAACCGTAATCGCTTCAGTAACGAAACCGTTGCCTCAATTTTGCAAGTTATACAGGGGGGCTTCTGAAAGAAAAAGCTGTTACAACTTCATTCCAACAAATCAATAACTTTCTTTCAACAATGAATTCGATTCAGAATAATTTCAGTCAATAACTTTGTAAATTTGTAAGTTTAGAAATGAACATCTTTTATAAATTAGCACCTTCTATGACAGTAATTATTTATCACGAATAACAAATGCAAATCAGCCAAATTTTTGAAGCTTTTTCCTAGACAGTTATTACTCTTTGAACATTGTCAGTGCCTCGAAATGGTGGTCCGCGAAAATTATTTTGGTCGTACCGAGAATCGAACCGATGCAGCTAGGTTCAGTTGCTTAGAAGTCGACAGACCCACAATCCCACTGTCTCCGCAATGTATACTTAATAAAACTGTGTAAATGTGTTAAAATTCAACTAAAAAATAAAAATAAACGTATTTCTTAGGGGGAAATCGATCGCAGTTCTTTTTTAGCATTTTTTTTCATTCTTGTCTAACCGATTTAGCAGATTTTCGTCCTTTCTTTAGCAGGTTTGAACAAAATAATCTGGTAACGCCGCCCGGATGCTGACTTGTGTTGGTCATAGATAGATAGATAATCGTTATTTAATCGATCGATGTTAACTCTCAACAGCTGATGGCAAAAAGTAAAAACGGATTCTGAAAGGCATCCTATAGATTGGAGGATTCCTCGTGGGTACATTTGGGTACAGTTTTAAAAGTCTATGCTATGTCACCATGCACAGAAAATACGGATAAGCCTAAGGCCTTGAAGTCAGACGATAATTACTACCACTTACTGAGATCTAACAAGGTTCAAACTTACCTAAAAGATTCTTTTAATAACAGGCAAGAAAAAATTATGACGGGGTTGCTACTTACTTCATACGAGCACGATGAATCTGATTCACATAATGCAACTGAAGTTTTACATTTCCCTTGCTGATGATATGTTTGCTGCTTGAGATGTCACACAAATATAAATACCTTTCCCAGGGATTTTATTTTTGCAGAACGTTAAGACCTGATGTTATACCTGTCATTTGATACCAAATGGACGACTGTCATTGTGCTATGTCATTCGGACGATTTTGATTTTTGAATTACGTTCCGCTAGATTCGCAAAATAACACAATGTGCGGAGTGTAATGAGTGGACACTTACAGAAGAAATTTAACAGTGGAAGAGAATTGGCATGGCATGGGGCTGTTGCTATTTCTAATAAGCGACTGGGAGTGATTATATAATATAATAATAATATGGGTGGCGCTACAGCCCGTAGAGGGCCAGGGCCTAGCTTCTCAGCAACCACTCGTGTTGTGCGTGCCATTGTTCTTTCACGCGTGGAAGGGACGTACAGCTTAATGCCGACTCCGAACGGCGAAGTTGAGAAGCTTTTTCTAGACAGGAATACTATGTGAGCATTGTCAGTGACCCGAAAGAGGTGGAGCCGTGAAATATGAAAGGTGGCAAATTCGGGTATCGAACCTGGCACCCTCTGCGTAGGAGTCGACGGACTAACCCACTATGCCACGGCGACCCCGACTGGGACTGATTAAGTCAGCGTTATTAGCGGTAAATGCAATGGTTAACCATGCCAGATGACTACAAATTCAATGGTCACGATGTGCCGGAGTGTTATACAAAACAAAATTGAAAATATAATTTTACTTTTTCTCGTTTTTTATGAATAAAATTGTATACAAATCAGCTTTTTTGTACTTTGCAGAAATTTAGTCGAGGCTATATTTTTTTTCCTATATTTTTATATTTTTTCTGAAAGTGTTGTAATTTTTTTTTATTTTTACATACAAGAGAAATTCTACAGTGCCCTTTTAAAACACCACTCTCGTAATGTACGCAGTTGCATTTGGTGTTTTGACATTACTTTTTTCTACACGGATCTCAATAAGTAGAGGATCAACAGTTTTGGGCACCCATATTTATTATGCACGGTTTCATATTGTTTTTTTTTCTGTTTTGGTACCATATGTTCGGTGAGATGACATAGACCGAACTTTTGTGCTACGTGCCATGATTAAAGAAGTTTTTAAAACAGCAATACCATGTTGTTCTAAATATTTTTTATACAGTGGACTCCCCCTAAGCCGAATTGTCAGGGGATACCAAAATTTGTTCGAGTTAGAGAGAGTTTGACTTATAGAAAGGGTTTGTATGGAAAGTAGAGGGAAATGTATGTAAAATATGGGGAAAAAGTTCGAGTTAGAGAGAGCTTCGACTTAAGGAGAGTTCGACTTAGGGAGAGTCCACTGTATATTTCTTCTTTTTCTTTTTTTAAAATTTTTATTTTAAGAATTTGGAAACAAAAAATTAATTTTTAATTGGAATGTCGCTGCTACCGCTCATTTTGCTGCCTAAATCAGAATGATTGAATGTAACGTAATGTATGAAACGTCAAGTTTAGACCTTAATAGTAAATGTACAAAAGAAAGAAGAAACAATTAAAACGTGCACAACTGTGTAAATAGGATGGACTTTGTTTTTGTTTTATTTCAGCCGATGTAATTAAGGGAAATTTCAGCTCTGGAAATTTAATTCAAATCTGTGGTAAGCAGACAATTTTATTGATGAAAAACCACTAGAAAACCAGAATCAAAATTATGTAAGAACGCAATATTAATAACGATCAACTTTCTGAGTTCAATCTCGACTGCAAATTATAAAAAAAAAAAATGAGGAGCAAGTACGTGACAGAATGATCTGCGATTTAGTAAAATGGAGGAGAGTGACTTCAGAACAAGCAATGTACATAAGGAATACTTTGCAAAGGGGTTCCAGCACTAATGCCATATCTGGGAATTTCAAACACCAATTAAATACACAGAAAATGGGACTACATGCCTGCTTGCCTCGAACCGATTTCTACCCACTCCGAAATTCCTTACTTAGCTAAAAATTCAAGTGAAAATCCATCACAGAGGCCGCCACTTCCAACGGCACATAAAAGTAAGCTCAAACCGGACAAAAAATCTTCTGTCCTCAGGGTGCACAGGGAAAAAGTTTTACTGCCCGTACTTTGTTCGCATCGGAGCGTCAAATGGCTTTATCGTCGCCCTTAAGCAGTTAACGTGCCACGTTTCTGATATTAGAAACACATAACGACACTCCGGCCTATTGTCGAGGTGCGCATACACAAGTGCTAAGCACCGCGATAAATCCGCTGCCTCCCCTCGCACGCATAATCGTACTTATCACCAGCACAGGAGTCTGGAACTATGTGCCAGAGGCTGCTTAAATTAGCCCAATTATGCAACCACCATATGGAAGGCTTGTCATCGCGGCAGACAAGCCTTTTGCTGCGAAACATGGAATATCAGAGCCAATCGCAGGTGTATCGCGTTACCACTTAAAACTTCAAACGACGTCGACGCTGAAAAATCTCATCACACCGATGCTGGTGAATACATTCAGTGTCTACCATACACTCACCGTCACTTTACGAAACATTTAATTGTTTCAGCCAGCCTGTCGTCCCAGTCTCGTCGGCACCCCGCAGTGCTCGTTCAACGGATTATCTGGCAGGGGAGAGCCGTTCCATTAACACCATCATATCCGGTGGGTGTACCTTAGCACCTTGCCGTAGTGCCGCCAGTCAGCCGTTACGCAGACACAACAGAACCATCATCTTTACCATAATTACCGCCAATCATTTAAAGCAGCAGCGGCGCGGCGGAAGTGATGGCGACGGTGCCACCAAACACGCCAAAATGCCGGATTCTCTTTTGAAAATTCATTCCATCTCGTCGGGTGGGTGGGTTGGCATGGAACTCGAATTCCTCGATGACGAGTTAAGGATCAACATTCTGAGCGCTGTGTGTGTGTGGAATTCTGAATATCCACCCGACGTTGACACCTCGGGCATATGCAAATAGCCCACCCCCGCGCTACGCAATCAATAAAGAAATACCATAAGGGGCATTATTCAAAAAGAAATGCAAGAGGAGGCGCTGAAGTATGCCAGATGGAATTCCCGCACGCACAAGGACACTCTGCTGGGCTTTATGATGTGACTCCAGTGACAGGGTGGGTGGGCACACATACTGCGAGAGAGAGAGAGAGCGTGCAGATCCTCTCTAGATGTTTATTTAATCCTTTGTTGTTCGCCCTTTGCGTTCGTCTGCCCGGGAACTCTGGGCACATTGAAATGGCCATCTTCAACACCATACACCAACAACAATTGAATTGAAATGATTTTCCTTTCCTTGCGGGGGTTGTGGGCGGTTGAAGGACGCGCCCCGTGCTGGGTGTGAGTGTGTCAAGAGTTTGTCGTCCTTCTTTTCTTCATTTTCCCATCGAGATGGCGCATGGAATTTCCGTATTAAAATTCCTTTGCTCAAAATTCCACTTTAACTGCCTTCACTATCCGTGGTTGGTTGTGCGAGTGGGTGGGTGTGCGTCTTCTGAGTTCTTTTCCATCCTATAGAGTGTGTGTGCGAGTAAGTTTCCCATTCGCATTCCATTTTGTCAGCTTTGTGCTTCCTCTGTGCAAGCTCGCATGCACAGCAGGATGGAATTGCCGGCGGGACAGTGCACGCGAAGTACGAGCTCCCAGAGGCGTTGTGCTGTGCAACGGAATAGTGAAGGCATTAAGGCATGAGCAACGCACACAAATGGGTTGCTTCTTCCACACTTGTGTACTCTTTTTCACTCCCTTCGGCCGGTTTTTCGTTTCTTCTGTTTTATTCTTTCGGAAATCATTGTTACATGCATCCTTGCACAGGCATTTTTGATCGCTCGCTTGCGCTGGCACACTATTTTACTGAAGGATAATTCAAATTGCATTAACGTCATGTGATTGATGTCGCGTGTAGTGCAGAGGGTTGAAAATGAAACTGGCGCGGAAAATGTTGTATACGCTTAATTAAGAACACAAGTGCGATAAGTGCGATTAAATGGGTTTGCTGATTTTGTATATTCATGCGAAGAGTCTGGCTGCGAACGACACGGTGGTTGGATACTTACTCTATACAGTCAATCACAAAAGTAATTACGCAGCATAAAGGTGCCTACGTTCTCAACAAAAGTAATGTTAAACGGGACTCCAAAGAAAATAATCTTAAATGCAGTTTTTTAAAGCACTTAGTTCTGTAACATGTGTAACATGTAAATAATAAAATGAACATAGACTTTTCATAACCATTGTACTCTGCCCAAATCAATTCCAATTCTTTTTGAGTCCCCCGTTAGATTTTACTCACATAGCATCACTCTCTTTCGTAAGCTAAACTTTATTTGTAAGTGTAACCAAATGAAGAAAGAACAGAATAAAGTGAATCGTCGAAAGGATCGGACGTGTTGTTCTTATTTAATTCTTCCAAAATGTAGCTTACAAAAAAAAAAAAAAAACTAGACACAGCGGGTGATAAACCAAAAACGTATCGAAATTTAGATCACAAAAAAATCGACGTTCTGAGTTTTGCTTGCAAACGCTTTTCAAATAACTTTCAAATAACAAAACACATCCATTTTTAGATCTTCTTCTTCTTCTGGTGGCGCTACAAGTCCGGTGTGGACCGGGGCCTCAACCAGTAAGCCTCTCATAAAAACAAAAATTTCAGAGCTAGCTTCACACGTATCGTCATGCGAAACAAGTAAAGTCAAACCTGGACCTACAGAGAACCACGGCCATACTCAGTCTAGGCAGGAGAAACCTTAGTAACCTAGTTGGAATCCTCACAGGACACTGCGCAATGGGTAGACACGCAGTAAGATTAGGATTACCATACAACAACTTCTGTAGCAAATGCATGGATGAGAAAGAAGAGAAAAACCCCTGACATCTACTCTGCAACTGCCCTGCGCTTGCTCTCATTAGGAAAGAAACCTTGGGAGAATACCTTACAAATGAACTAACGGATATATCCGAAAAGGATGTCAAATCAATCTGGATGATTGTTCAAAAAAGAAAAAAATGGTTCCAGGAGTAAGGGACGGTAACACAATGGACCCCCGGGTCTAAGTGAATCCTAGTGACCTAACCTAACCTATAAAAAGGGAGTACAAAATATCTAAAAGTCATCAAAACAATAATAGTGACATATGAAACAGATTGGTCTATAGTCCACCACGCACGCTTCATTTACGAATAGAGCTTTATTGGGCTTCTGGCTTATAGACAGACCCTAGGAGGAGATGTATGATGACCCTGGTATGATGCAATGTACCAATTATGATCTAATTTCACTATTAACTACTTTAAACCTGCTTACTTGATTAGTCCTTTATCCCTCTCAACATGTAAATTGAGCAACAATCTTGTTACTTGACATCGTTTGCTTATGTTGAATGCGCTCTTGCCGCGACGGGACGCTCATCAACCAGAATTGGCAGCATATCCGAACGAGGAATGTAAGATGTTCCTATTTTAAGGATATTTCAAAACATTTGGATACCGATTTCGTGAATTTAAAACAACCAATGGACTTGATTGGCTATGAAAAGAATGAATTTTTATGACGTAAGATGTGTTAAAGCAATTGCTTAATCAGCTTACCTAAAAACTGTGGTCTTTGTATTAATTCTCAAAAGAAATTGTCCTTTCCAGAAGGAAATTTTAAGCCCAAATTAACATATAAATCACCATGTCGCTGACTTACGACGCATTCTTCTGTGGTTCTCTTATATGAAGGTACTGAAAGACAGTCTGTAAAACAAATGCGACTGGATGGCGCTGTTGGTAGAGTGCCTGCCCCGGGTAAGTGAAGTCCCCGGTTCGAATCCTAGTGAAAGCAAAGTTAATAATAATAATAATATGGGTGGCGTGACAGTTCGAGACGGACCTGGGCCTAGCTTCTAGAGCAACCCCTCGGGTTGTGCGTGCTATTGTTCTTTCACGAGTGGAAGGCCTCTACAGTTTAATGGCGATTGCGAACGGCGAAGTTGAGAAGCTTTTCTAGACAGGAAAATTCTTTGGGCATGGTCAGTGACCCGAAAGAGGTGAAGCCGTGAATTATTAAAGGTGGTAAATTCGGTTATCGAGCCTGGCACTCTCTGCGTAGGAGTCGACGCACTTACCCACTACGCCACGGCGATCCAAAGCAAAGTTAATACGCTTTTATCTGGCTTCAACAAATCTGGTCCAGTCACCATTTTCCGTTGGGATCAAATTAACGACACTAGCACTGGAGTGGTCAATCAGTCAATCGGTATCACAATAGACCAACATGGTCTAAGTTGGTGAATGTACTAGCAGCCCTCTACCTAACCTATATCATGAACTCGTCAGTGATATTTATTGATCCGGTGAAAGGATGGGTTTTAATCAGGGCACGAGAAAAATTTATTCGAAGCAACCACTGGCTGACATGTCAACATTGCCATTGGATGAAGGACTGCTTTGTCGCAAAATTAGTGAACAATTCTGACGCGACCAGGTAACGATTAATTTTTTTTTTTAATCAAAACTTATAAGTAGTTACGGGATCAGAGTCACTAACATGGCTAGAGAAAGTTTCTCAGCTTCGAAGATTCCTTTATGGCTTGGTATCTAGCAAATGATTATTATTGTAACGTGAAGAGCATACTCAGAGCTGGGACCGTGGCTTTTCAAAATCTACAAGGCAGATCAACCACATCCAACCGACACATTAAACTGCTGTCTATGTGCAGACCACTCGCTGACTTATGTCTGCTCGACGTCACCACAGATAGCCGCACGAATACCAAATGGGAAATCGGTAGATACTCATGTGCTTTAAGACACCATCCCGAGGTGGATGCAGATCAGTAGTCAAAAGTCTGATTATAAAGATATTCTTCTCTAACGGTGTAGAAATATCAACAAACGTGAAGGTCAAGTATCTTGGCGTTAACTTCACAGAAAGTTTGAAGTTCAACAGGCATACGAAACTGACCCTAAGAAGGCTAATCTAGGCTTCCATCGCATTTATCCCTTGAAGCGTAAACAAAATGGATTAAATCAGAGGACTAAGCTGCAGCTCTACAAGCAGCTTATACGGCCCATCTAAACGTATGGCCCCAATATGGCAAACCATCTCTAAGACCAGCATGAAGAAGCTCGCAATTTTCGAAAGGAAAATACTACGAATGTGTACTGGACTCATCTTCGATAGGGACCGTCAAAGACAAGAAGCTTTACGACCAAGCACGTATCATCCCCCTACAACAGTACATGGTGACACTGTTAAGAAATCAGCTTCTAGACATCAACAGCCATCCTATGGGGAAATCAGGAACTTAATTCAACGCCGTATATCTGATAAACAAGTAGAACTTTCCAACGAGCTGTATGGATTCTATAAGAGCATTCACCATTCGGGCTAAATCGGCTACCAAACCACCCATCCCAAAAGGACCACCATGGACACAAGGATTTGAACAACCCGATATAGCACTAGACATTGTAGGCCATACAAAATAAACAATAAACCGAAAATAGTACCAAATGTTAAACTACACAATGTACATCAGTTGGGCCCTTATCGTTGAGCCAACAATCTAGCCTTTAGTTTGTAAGCCTAGTTGTAATCTCAATAGTAAAAATAAGTTGACCGTTCAAAAAAAAATTTTAAATCGCTTCTAAATAATGAAGAGAATGACGTGTATAAGGTGACATGACCTTTCCACACCACAGTCAACCTCCACAGACTACAATCTACACACAAGGGAAAGAATCGATCATAACTCCGAAGAGTCCGATATTCCATCTACGAACGGTTATTCACTAGAATGAATATATATTAATACAAGGAATTATGTACTTAAGTGCAAGCGGGAAAATTCTATAGCCATCTGGCGGCAGTATGAAGGAAATAATACAGGGAAATATAAATACCGAGACACGGCGGCTGAAGCAGTACAGTTCAGTTTGGGAGTTTTACATAGAGTTCAAAATGTCAATCGAGTCGTGTTCTTTCCCCAAATTGTTCTCCGTAATTCTTTTCGAATGGGACATACACCCAAGACATGGTGAATGTCTTCTCTTGTCCTAAGATTACACAAAGCACACTCATCATTCCCTTCTGCTCTATAACGCATGGCGTTTAAATATAACAGCTCTCCCCGAGCCTTGAAGATTAGGGAAATTGTGTCTACATTGTGTTGGTCTTTAAAATAGTTTATGTCTCCTAGGTCATGGGGGGCGATATGTGCATCTATTGAGACTATGTCGGGCCTTCTGCTCAAAGAGAGATCTGCAGGCGGTATCCATTTTTATTAGTAGTTCCTGTAATGATTGCTGTAGTGCGACGACATTAGCTGTGTTTTTTGCAAGCTTATATACGCTTTAATTTCAATTTGCATGTAAAATAGACTAACAACAAATCCTATATCCGCTTAAGTTACTCATCATATCTATCGCCGCTTAAGAAATAAGAGCGGATAAAAACAATGCTTCCAAACATTATTTTCTGTGTGGTTATTCCTGAGTTCAGGTTGTTCATAGTTTAGGTTGCTGTATGTGGCTTACATTTCCAGGTGTGGGTCGTGTATTAGATCATTTTTAGTTGTTTTGGCATCCATAAGTATGCAATTTTTGGTATACCCAGTGTGTCTCTGCTATACATTCCGTTTAGGGATCGTAAATGATTCTTTTCATTTGATGAACATTTTTTTATGCAATTGCAAACCGAAGATTGTGCCCATTAACGATCAACTATCGCCTTACTCGATTCTACCCCCTGACTGTCACAATTGTCATAAATATCGTCGGTGCTGCCAAGATTTTATGATGAATTTTTATGCGCCGAATATCGTCTTTTTGTGCATTTATAAATTAAGCGTATATACGCTTGCCAAAAAACGCAGCTATTATATACAGGAAGCGTGACGCCATGTTCCTGGCATAGGTTATCCCAATTTTTTATTCCACATTTTGCGAAAACATGCGGTAATCGATAATAGGGGAGTGAACTTGGTTTTAGGAAGTTGCATTTTAATGGTGAATAAGTACCGGTTTCTAGATGGAGCATGTAGTTCGGTGTGTTCTCTGATGGCCTAATACTTTCTTTATGAAATACCTCAGTGATCTTCATACTTTGTGTGACCGCAAACTTGCTCTGCGTAACACATAATAGATCTAACTACCGCTTCGAAAGCCTTATACTTCGTACTCAATGAGATATCTTTTTTAGTACTCCTTTCCAACTGCAGTTTATGGCCTTGTTTGCTTCTCTTAATTTTTCATTTCATGCAAAAATGCTTTCATTTAAAAAAAAAAATATGGTAGCAAAACCTTTTTTACAGAATTCTGAAAAAATTTGCCAAAGAGATCAGTGCTCTATCTATTACCATTTAAGAGTTTATAAAGGACAAACAAACAAAGAAGCATGAATTGATTCTTATGTATGTAGAAGATTCGGGTCTCATCCAGAAATAAGCGATTTCAGCGAATCTAAGTTTAAGGACACTGACCATGATGACCTCCTGATTGTTTGAGAAAATGCAGATATCTCTACCCCTATCCGTGAAATCGTTTAGAAGGTCCTTGATTGGGATGGATTTTCTTGCGAGAACTCTGCAAGGCATTGCGATTTCGGTCTTAACAAGAAATCGATTGAAATTCTAGTTTTTGCCGGACTATTGGAAAGATGAAAGAAGCCGATCAGTATTGCCACAACAGTTGCTGGCTATAGAGATGCATTTGAAGCCGTTTGAAGATGAAGTCGACGCTTTATTCGATTCATTGACTACGCAAAATGTGACAATTATTCAGCGGCTTATATGCGCCAGACCCTTGAGCAGACACCATAGAGGACGAAAACGCCTGGTCGAGTATTGAGCAGACGGCATAGAGGACAAAAACGCTTTGTCGAGTATAGTCGAATTTGTTTACTTTCGGGCGGTTAGTGATAAATGTATGATATCCTTCATAATCGAACAGCTTTACAACTAAAAACAGTAAAATATTCATTGCATCGTCCCCGCTTCGGCTGTCATGCGACTCAACATACGCCTCAGCCAGAACTGCTTGCATTATATGAACCTCCCCCGGGGGTCCATTAGTTGAATTAATACGACGACGGCAGAGAAGGCAAACAGAGCTCTTGTTGAAAAGTTTTCTTTTTTCGCTTTTTTTCCATCCGTTCTCCATCAGCCATCCATGTTCAGCTCTCCACTCCCCCAGCGGAGGAGATAACAAAGAAAAAAGGGGAGCAGTACAGTACAACACACACACACAAAATTTTCCATCCATTTGCCGGAGGAAGTTGTTCGTGTTGTTACACGATTTTTTGGGCCACGATGCGCCTGTTAACATCCCTGAAACACAATTTTAATATCGTGCGACAACGGCGAGGGTTGTTTCATTTTTTTTTTTTTTGGGGGATATCCTCAGCATCGACCCCGGCCCATGAATGCAAGTGGATTATTGATCAATGACCGAAAAAAGCAAATTTCCGTTTCTCCGTCTCGGAGGGACGAGAGAAGCGATCCAGAAAAAGTGAAATAAAATCGAGAGAAAGGCCTCCCTGCGCTGTGGTACGCTGGATAATGCGACATTCCATTGAAAGCCCGTCGTCGACACACCCGGCAACACCCCACTCTGTCGCCACAAGGACAACATCCTCTTTGTTGTCATTAGGTATCGTTAGCCTTCACAATCCTGGCACGTACCGAACGACCACGTTACAATACATCCTTCACGCAGAGAGTCCAAGCAAACGAAACCGAAAGCCAAAAAAAAGGACACACACAAAAGGCAAGGGAACGGAAAAAAATAAATAAATAAGTAAAATGTGTATAAGAGAAGCATGGAAAGCAGCATAATAGCACACGGTCTTTTGTGTCCTAATAAAGAGTTATTGCAGCAGTCCGTTCGGCCGTCAGGATCACGTCGGTTTTCGTCTCTTGTCTCGTAATAAAGACGGCACCGAGGAGCACAAAGAATAGCGCTTAATGTATCCGAACAGGATGGTGGCTGCCTTAACAGAGTTTCCAGTTCCCCGTTCTCAGGTCCGAGGTTCGAGTTCCGGCATCCTTTGTAATGCGTTACGAGAAGGACAATACGCTTCCATGCCAATCATCCAGTCATGTGGGTAAGGAAAATTTCATTAAATCCCTACACACCATCTCGTCCACTCAGCACGCGGCACATCACCAGGACTGTTGTTTTTCTTCATTTTTTTTTTGCCTTGGCAGGACATCCAGCCACCTTCAGTGTATTCATTATTTGGGTGGATGTACATCCTGCTGGCACACATGACCCTTGCGTATGAGTGGACGTGAAAGGGAATCGATTAAAATGATAACTGAACCGCCGCCGCACGCTGGGCTAATGAAGACGTAAGCTTAAATGCGGTGCATACTGTCGTGTCCGTATGGCAGCTGTCAGCAAGTAAAAGGAGGCGTACGCCACACAATCAACGATTTCCGAAAAAAAAAGTACATAGTTTCTCATTTGGCGTAGGGGGCGAGAATGTCATGATTACTTCTGCGTTCGAAGTTCGTGTCTGTGGGCCGGCCGTGAGTTAGGACTCCGAAGGGCGTCCTTGCGTCGGATATGTGGTAATAAATATTAATCTAAATCAGAGGTTATGGCAGGTCGTAAAATCGCCAGGCGGATACCGGGAGCTGTTTCGGCTGGTTTTTGATGTCTTCACACATCATTTGGTTGGACCGGCCATTGGCTCAGGAGTTCAGCCTCATTAAGGTCGTCGTGGCAGACGGAGAGTGCGATGCGTGCCATATTCGCTGAATTGATAATGAGTGTAAGTTCTGATTAAATCGAAGTTTATGGCAGTGTCCTGAATGCGACTTACTCAGTTATTTAGGAGAAACGTCGTAAGCCTGTGAATGCTATCTGCAGTTAGCGGTCTTATTCGAGAATCCGAAATGAGATTTATGCGTTAATTAAGTTCATCCGCAGACTCGTTGACGGAGAAGTTACTGTCGGCTTGTAAAAGTAAGTGGTTGAGAGACGAGGACCATGGGCGGTGAGACGGGATCATGAATGAGTCGATCCATTAAAACTGAAAGTAAATGAAGGTTAAGGAGAAACTGAGTTCAATCCAATTGCTTGCCATCGTTGGGGGAAGACTTTTATACTGTCGGGGCGTATACTCCTGTCGAAGCGGCATCTACAAGACATTAAAGAATACGTTGTTGACCAGGCTCATGAATGATTGATCTTAAACTTCGAATACGCGAACTTTAGTTCGTTTACCCGACGTTAAGTTGGGGACCGGACGATTATGTCTAAGGAGTCAGTTAAAGAACCTGGGGCTTATACAGGACAATAAGTTTTTCACATAAAGTAAGCAATCGAGAAGGCATTACTCACGCAAGGAGCTCTCTCTCTCTCTCTCTCTCTCTCTCTCTCTCTCTCTCTCTAATGCTCCAGAAAATTGTTGGGGGCGGATACGTACACAGAGTCCTTATCTCACGAATGGTAAATTCAGTCCAACTGTACCCTGCTCCACTGCAGGACGAGTGAAACGGTTGATGACGTCAGTGTACAGCCTTTGCACCATAAGGGCAATCAGCGGATCAGCATTGGTCATAGCTGGAATGGTACTCATCGATATTCTGGCAGACGAGCTCAAGAGGGTGTATCGCATGGGATCTGTAGTTCAGCAGTAGGCTAAATTCTTAGACTGATAGGAGGCTGAAACTATCAGCTTTCGCAGTTTCACAGTATCTTCAGAGATTGGAAAGAGGCCGCAGACCATGGAGTTTTCGACTGCTGTAGTTTTGAGCAATGTATGCATCGGGAATCTACCAAGCCCCGAAAACTAACTCCTTCGAATCACGAGATTAGGAGAAAGTTGGAATGAGTTATGCTCGTGTATCGCGAGAGTCCAATTAAGACTACTGCAGGCCGGAGCAAAATGTTCTCTTTTCCGAATACAGTAGGCCCTCGATATATTGAACTATTAAAATCCGGGCCTGTTCACTAGAGCTCCATTGTTCATTGCATCGAGCGTGAACTCCTTGAAGCAAATTTCATCAAAATGTGTGTTCTTACGTACAATTCAACAAAAATAGAATATAATTAAATTCTTTTCTTTACATTTATTGAAAAACAAACGTACCAACTTTTTAGAAAAAGTATTAGGTAAAAATAAAAATACAACATGAAGTTGAAATAAAAGATATGCATTTTATTTGGTACTTTTATATTTCAGAACTGAACGCTCAAACGAAAGAAAAGACGGAGAAATTCAGCTGCAGATGGAATTTTAAGCTTAAAAAAAGAACATAAATATATAAGATGTTACGTATGATGATTTTCTGCACGTGGATGGCTATATTGTAACTTTGGAGATTCCCACAGATGAAGATATTGTCGACATATTTAGATGTGAACCCGTATTCTCTCAGCCCGGCAATAACGATGACAGCGGCGATGATGTAAGAAGGAAAGACTTGGCGATAATTAAGGATGATTTGATTCAACTACCATCAAAAGATTATGTTTTTTGCGTTTATACATAAAGACTCATGAAACAACAAGCGATTCTGTGTACCTAAAATGGCTTAAATTCCATTGAAGATTTGTTTTTAAACAAAATAAAAAAAATCCTGTCTTTAGTTATGTGTAACCGTCTATTTAAATTATAACTATGCTCCTCTACGTTCTATGTTTTACATCGCAGATAAATAAATATTTATACATCAACTAGCTGTACCCGTCAGCGTGCATGTATGCATAAGAAAACTTTTATTTTTTATTTTTTTTTTTATTGATATGCAATATTTTTGGTTTTTCTATCTGGTGCATAGACGAATAATTCAAAAGGTTTTCCGACGGTTGAACAGGCCACATATAGTGGCCCATGTGGGAAACACAGACTTTCTTAATTCAGGCCACACACTTGTAAAGATTGCCCTTGTGCCTTGTTGATGGTCATTGCATAGGCTAGTACGATTTTTTTAGAGACATTGAAAGGTACCGCCCTCTCCCCTAATATAGACTTCTGGTAAGTATGTTACGATTGTTTACTGTGCTTTCCTTTTCAGGAGAAGAGTAAACACCGGAGAGTTCTAAATAAAAGTATTTGCTTTAGTTATACTTTCGGCCTATAGCTTCGGCTCTTTATTTCTGAATTATTGTTGAAATCTGTCTGAACTCTGTCTTCATTCTTGAAAATCATTCTCCTTATATACTATCTTTTAGTTTCAGGTCATCCCCTTTATTCACACGTTCTTTATCAATAGCTCAAGTTATTTTGGGTGCACTGGGTTAGTGTGTCATCCACATGTTATCAAAGTGTTCCAATTATTACTATGCTTAGTATGTCGGTGGCATTCATCATTTGTGCTGCATCTTTAGTTTCATAATTTAAAGTAAGTCAGTTATGTTATTCAGTCATTTTATGTTATTGTTCAGGTATCGCTTTGTCGGTATTTTATTGTATGCGACGGAGTTCCCCTGTGACTGCGTTACACACGTGTGCATGAGTATACTCATTACTTATGTTACTTAGAATTTTGCGGCGATTATGAATGTAACTGTAGCGAACATATGCTGACATTGACTTTGAAATATGAGCGTATGATTGGCGAGTGCCACTTGGCCACAGCTAGGTTTCGTATTGTGGAAGAGCGTGTGAACGAGGAAATGACTATGAATGGCAAGTGGTGCTTCGAAGTGCAACTGTATGTCAATTAATACCACCTTTTCTTGAAGTTGCGCATTCAAGTGCATTCTCATATAATTGAACATTGTGCATCCCTAGAAGACACTGAACAATTCGGATGATCTATATTTAGCTTTTGTTCCTTTTCGCCTTCGTCATCTGAAGATACGAAGGCCTCTTTGCATATATTCAAATCGGTTGGCGTTTATGATAGTCCTGCTATATGATTCAGAAGATAAACCAGCATTAGACGCTAAATTGTTGCGAAGAGATGAATTGAATTGAAGAGTTTGGGGTCTGTCATACGGACACTAGTACTGTGACCATAAAGATCAATTGTATCCCCTTCTTTTGGTCTAGGAATTAGTGCCGAGTTTAGAAATTTGTCAATTTTCCTAGATGGGATTTCTTGAAAGTCTCTAACTGTTTCAAGTGGTCTGCTTATCATGTTGAACCTTTCGCGTGCTCGGCTTGGGCATTACCATTGTGTCTTTTGTCTGGCCACAGTGAGCATCTTATGGAGGTGGTAATTACATACTCCGTGTCCTCCTCCCTCAGTTAGTACTCCACTCTAAGGTCAGCTTTGTTGAGTTCTAGAGCTTCTTTGGCTCGTTTGGAGTTATAGTTTTGTCTTATGAACTTCCTAGAGTGTTTGATACACTCCTGTGTAGGGAATTTTGAAATTAGCACTTTTGTGCACCACTGTCGTAGATGTTCAACTCATATTGTGAGTCAGTTATTTAGCTGCAAATGAATTATGTATGTTCGATCATCCGATGAGGTGAACGGCCTGAGAACTCTCCACTCATTTGTACATAACAAGTGCATAAAAGATCTGCCAACTCAGCAGCAGTGCTCATTAAACGGATTACCACACACTCGTAGTGTTTTGTTGTTTCATTTTCTCCACATACGCCTACACCTGGTGGGTTCAAAACTGGTCCTGTTTAGTGATCCATATGTGTATGTGAAGGTTTATCTGAGCACCTGGCTTGTATGTCAGCCTTTTCATTACCTTCATGATTAGCTTCATTTTGTCATTTTCTGGACGTGTGTTTATTGTATAGTGACAGTCCCAGACAGCCTTAGAGTTAAATGTGTAACTTCTTAGTGCTTTAAGGACAGCTTGACTATCTGAGAATATGTATATCTTAATATTATTGGGTTCTCTGTTAATGATGCCGTGTGCAGCTTCGTTAATTGCAAACAGTTCAGTTTGGAAAACGGTTGCTTCCCTGCACAAAGGAATGTTTGGGCTACATCTTGGTCCTATCACACCACTCCCTACTTTGTTTTCATATTTCGACCCATTAGTATACCATTTTTAGGCTCCATCTTTCAACCAAGTGGGGTCGTTATTCCATTACGCTCTACATGAATAAGTATTTCATTGTATTTCTTAAAGTTTAACTTGGGAGACATCAGATTAATTCCCACATTGCTTACTTTTTTTTAATGATTCTACATACACTACCAGGTTATCTTCCTTGTAATTTTAGGTTCTATGTAATCTTAAGGCTTGTATCATAGCTTCAGCCTGTTGCGAAGAATACTGAGAGATATTTGACTTTTATCCTTAAAATCCTGTATCGGGTCATCTTCAAAAGCAAACAACGTTTTCTAGTATTTCTCAATGACTGAAGCTCCTAATTCATACCATGCTGCTCACGCACTATGTATTTGCACTACAAACAACCATGCCAAGCTGGTGTACGATATACACTGAGATGTTCAAAGAAAATAAAAATAAACATCTGTAGGTTCAGTATTTCGAGATTTTTATTGTTCACTACTTAGAATAGCATGAATAAAATATTGTGTGTTCACTAGATTGGCTTATTCAGTAATGCCGCGAGGAGAGTGGTTGATGTGTTCAGAGGTCTGTACGTAGTAGGCGCGAGGATAAAGATGGAATAAATGCTCAGTGTTACTAGACGCCTACAATCCCTTTAATGTCCTCGAAAAAATGTTTGTATTATTTCACTCAATTTGAACGAGCACCTTGGCAGCATACGTGTTCTACGAAACTTCACGTCCTGCATCACATCCTTGTGCAGAAATGCTTGAGTTCACTCAGGACAATAAAACGATATGAAGGTCTAGGGCGGGGCATGACACCACACATGCCGCGTCAAAGCTGGTTTCCGACATTTAATGGAATAAAAATAAAAAACACTGTACGGGTGCCTGTCTGATCGACTTAGAGAAGGCGTTCGACACCGTTTGGTTAGAGGGCCTTTTCCTTAAGCTCGTCAGACTTGGTTTACATAAAACATTGCTATACATGATATATGATATGATAACAGGTAGAAAGTTCGTCGTAAAAAGTGGCGGCGTTACTTCTACTACAGTCTTTAATATCAATAATGGTCTACAACAGGGGGCTGTTGGCTCCCCAATATTGTTTGCTATATTCACTGCAGATCTCCTAAGGTCTATGCCGCACCTAATCGCGTACGCCGATGACTTAGTGGCGTACAGATCAGGTCCTAAGGTAGAAGTTATTAATACCTTGTTGCAACGTGACTTTGACAACACTTTGACATATTGCGGTGACTGGAAGCTGCTTATCAACTTCCGCTGGCCATGGCCTCAAGGGATACGCGCGTAAACTGGAAGAAGTTCGGAATAGTTGACCCCCGGGGTCAGCCGTTAGCCGTGAAAACTGTAGTAAGATATCTTGGCATTTGGTTGGATCATTTTCTGTATTTCGACAAACATATAGAGAAAGCTCTGACCAATGCTAGAAAAGCCTTTGCTGTGGCAAGTAAGCTGTTTTACTGCAGCCAACTTGATACCAGGGTGAAGGTAATCTGCTATATGGCCCTCATAAGGCCAGTCATGGTGTATGGTTGTCCTCTGTGGTTCAACGTGAGTCCTTCCCAGATGGAAAAGATGAGGGTGTTCGAGAGACGGTGTCTTAGGACTTGTCTCCGGTTGTATCGAACACCCGAGTCTGAGTACAAGAAGTACTATCCTAACGAGGTCCTGTACAACAGGGCAAACGTGAAAAGGATAGACAATTTTATCATCAAATTAATAAGAAGTCACATTGCAAGAAGTATGACTTCTACCAACAGTCTGATCTTCGGGGCTTACTATCCCAATTATATGTACCATGAGAGGGTGCGCAACAACGGCTTTGTTCCACCTGAAGCGTTCCTCTATTTGGATTCGATCGGCTTGATACAGGACACGGAAGGATGTCCTGTAATCTACCACACGATGCGCCGAACAGTTGACAGGCGACTCCTCTACGAACCGTTAGTAGAGCGATCCCTGCTCGAGATAGGAGAGAGAGTGGTAAGGAGCGGCACTTCTTTTGGTGGTTACACCAGAATCAGTCTCCGCCTTCGCCGGCTCCTGCCTATATACAAATCGTTTAGTTGGTATAAAGGCCCACTTATCTAGTTATAAGGTATAAGGTATAAGGTAGTATAAGGTAGTAAAAAAAAAAATAATAATAATAATATTTATATATGTATATATGAAAAAAAAAAACGGTGCACAAGGGCTTGTGGATTATATATGTTCCGCATATACATAACATACAAGCCCTTGTGTACACGTCCGTAATGTTACGAACATAGATTAAGTTAGATTAAGTTCTCTTAGGCTTTTTAATAGGTAATAGGGTTTAGGTTTAGATTTAGGTTAGGTAAAATAATAGTGTATAGAGCGCCAAGTTCTTTCTTAGTTTTCTTGGCCAGTAAGTATTAAACAATAAAGTATGTCCTAAGGACAAAAAAAAACAATAAATAACTTAATAATTTAGACGCCGAAAGGCAAATAGTCAGTTAGATTAGAATATTTTAGAGTACCCGCGAAGGGTCAGTAAGATAGAATTAAGAACATGAATTGTTAGATATTAAGATAGATTTTTATGTCATTTTTGTCTAGTAGTAAGTTGTCTCGAAATGAAATAAAAATGAAATAAAAAAAAAAAAAAAAAAAACGATATGAAGGTTCTCTAGTTTAAGTTAGAGAACATGATAATTTCATTTCACACAATTTTCAGATTCACTCTATTTCTACGTTTAACCAATCATCCGCCAGATGCAAAGTTTGGGGTGAATTGAAATCCTGTCAACCAACTAATCTCCAGCGAATTACCCACTTTTTGTCTGAAAACCAACTCTTCATATACCACTGCCTCTACATGTGCTCCCAGGTGAGTTTATCTCCACATACATTCAGATCCAAACACAAGCCCATTAAGTCCACCGTCGTGATAAACCTGACCGCCATTTGGATGACTTAGGGCACTAAACTCGTGGATTTTTGAGATTAAAGGGACACATCGTCAAGCCAGATTTAACCCAATCATCAACCATAGCATATAAATACTTCTTCTTGCTAACTTAGTCTTTTGGGGCGGGGTGGGCAATGTGTCGTCTGCGAGCAGATACACGACACCAAGCTCCAGCACACGACTGCAAATAGTACCTCGCAGCATGTGCACAACGAGGCACACCGACGCTGGCCAGTCGGGAGCCCGCATGAACGCATAATTACCACCGGCTTACCATTAAAATACAACAAATGTTTATGCAGCAGATCAGTGCTCCGCAGCCTCACATGTGAACGGGCAGCTCCACAAACAGGATTTGGCGAAGCACCAGCCCCACGACAAACATTTCTGACACCATCTACACCACACATCACCCCACAAACTACCGCCCTAAAAACGGACAGGAATAATTTACAACTCTGCCACACCCGCCAACCGTGGGGGAGTGTTGGTCGGTTGGGCGATCAGATTCTAGTCCTCAGTTTGTAATCAGCGCAGCGGAGGGCGACATGTGAGATTTGGGAAAAAGTGATACTCGGTCTTTGTTCACTCGCGTTTCGGTCCTGGTGTCGATGGTCTTTGTTAATGCGTTTCAGAGTGCTGTCGTGTCCTGTGCTTGAGCTCGTAAATATGGCCAGCAGTTAGATTTGTGCGAAGTAGGTCATATGTGCACATTTAGAGAGTTTCGACACCAAATCCAGGAGGGGGTGCATTTGTTGAATAATAGACGACATAATAGACATGAGCCACCACTTGGGTATAAATATAACATGTACCTTTTTGAGTGCGAGGACAGCAGATATGGTTAAGAGCTGTTGATGGGAGTTGTTTTCTTGTTCAAGTGTCCAGAACTATGGAGTAAATGACCCACCAGAGGACTCCGTCATTCGTCGTCAGCTTCGTGTTGTGAAGGACTGAGTAACGAATATGACAATAGCTAGCACAGCAACCATTCATATTGTGAGTGTTTCTCTGAGAAGTGAGGGGTTCATACAGGATGCAGTTTAATGGCGACTGCGAACGGCGAAGTTTGAGATTTATCTTCTGTTGTGTTCGCATTGTCTGCGACTCGAGAGAGGTGCAAACGTGGAAGAATGACTGCGCCGGGATATGCACGGCAAGACAGCTGGAAATAACAATGGACGAGGAATAGAGCCTTGTGGAACACCATTGGAAAAGTCACAAATGCGGGCTGTAGTAGAATGAAGACAGCTTCGATGTATGGGAGGATAGAAGTTGAATTGGGAAGACAGTTTGTCAAAAACATACCGCACAGCAAGAAGCACACCACATAGCCCTGGAGTAAGTGGATTGACAGGCCAGAGAGTCAAAATTAATGAGAATTGCGCAGAAATCCATTACATTTTTCATTCAAAAAGAACTTTGAAATTAAAAGCAATCGGTAAGAAATAAACATTTTGACACTTAATGAACTTAGTGTTTGGCAACAGAAGCTTGTTCTTACTTTCACTTGAACCTCCCTCCCCGGTTGTACAAGCGAGAGCGATTGCAAAGTTACTGCAATCTATGGGACTAACAGTAGAGTAAGAATTTATGGTTTTCGGTACTGGGGTAGCATGACTGTCCGAGAAAACTGGTCTGAAGCCATTGAAAAAGAATTTAACAAACCCAAGGGGGTCTTCTTATGAAGTCGAATTTGTCAACCAAATGCTTCATAGTTCAAGGTGTTCAAGGCCACTGTGAATGCACGTCGCTGCCATGCAAATCTTATGTTTGGCTATAAAGACTTCGATGAGCACGAAACGGTGTCGGACCGGCTTTTCTGTAAACGGATATTTAAACACCCATCAGCAACCGCCGCACATGATATGTACGTCGAATCTGGTCTTCCTCATGTAGGCATTTTTTTGTACACTACTGTAAGTGTTCTCGTATAACACATACTTAAGATTGTCAGAAGTAAATATTAACCGAAAGTAAGAAACTATTGTCATAAGAAACTATTGTCATATCGTATGATGCTCACACTATCTCATTTCTTTTACATAAGCGTACCGCTTCATATGAAAGTATAAATATAACCCGTCATGTCAATTTTCTTCCTTCTCAATAAACTGTCGTAAGTAGCACATCTCCTCTCAAGTAGTTTCATTTGACTCGCTCGCCTATCCTACACTCAAACCTTCCTGAGAAATTTGAAACTTTTTTTTTGAAAAACTTCAAGGTAGTCTACCTCGCCTCCCAAATACACAGTAAAACCAACGTCAGTGTCGGGATTAAGCACAGATTAACTCCTGGCTGTCTCGGAACCAGCTCCAGAGGCAATTGTGTAGTAGAGCCGTCTCTTGAAGGACCAAGCTACCATTATAAATATAATTCGTTGATTATTCCTGTCCTGCTCTATGGCGCGGATATAAGAACAATATCTAGAGCAGATGAAGAAGCCCTTGGTCTTTAGAGAGAAGAGGTCTTCTTTCAACCCTTGGCCATTTTTGCGTTTCTGTGAATCGAAAACTGGGCTGTCCAGCGATATGAGCCTAGCTAGGCGTCTACGAATGCAATGTCTAAGTTGGCTGGGCCATGTAGAGCGCATGGACGACAATGCTCCAGTGCAAAGAGTCTCGATTTCAAACCAGTGGGATGCTGTAGAGGATGCCAATGAAACGGACAAGTGGAGAAGACTTCAACTAACTTGGAGTGAGAAATTTGCAGCTCGGGTGGATAGGTGTCTCTAGCCAGTTCGATGCTTCTATTTTCGCAAGAATAGTTGCTTGGCCTTTCTCTACTGCATAGTGGGTCGCCGTGGCGTAGTGGGTTAGTGCGTCGACTCCTACGCAGAGGGTGCCAGGTTCGATACCCGAATTTACCACCTTTCATATTTCACGGCTCCACCTCTTTCGAGTCACTGATAATGCTCAAAGAGTATTTCCTGTCTAGAAAAAGCTTCTCAACTTCGCCGTTCGGAGTCGGAATTAAACTGTAGGTCCCTTCCACTCGTGAAAGAACAATAACACGCACAACACGAGTGGTTGCTGAGAAGCTAGGCCCTGGCCCTCTACGGGCTGTAGCGCCACCCATGTTATTATTATAGTCCGTCAAGATTAGATTTGAAGATTTTCCAAGCCGGAGCATTGATTTACATTCACTCTTCATGACCAAGCCATCTCAATTGTTAGACAATCACCCTTCGGGCTTAGTCACTGAACAGCTCGTACAGTTTCTTGTTAGATATTCTCCTCCACTCACCATCGATGCAGACGGGACCGAAAATCACCCAACAAATTTTGAGTTTTCTTTACGAATTGTTTTCTTCGCGATTGATATCTATGCTTCTTTTGATTTCAGCCGTAGACAAAGTCTTTGACTACCCCCAAGCTATGACCGTCTACTGTGACGTTTTGTCGGAGACGTCGCTGATGTACTCATAACGAGTTAGAGATTACAATTAGAATTTCGTTTACTTCTCAACTTGAAGAAACTACAGCCTTCAAACTCAAAAGGCTATGAACAACGGAGTGCTGACGTTTCTTCCAAGAAATACATTTTAAAGTAAAGCACAATACGGACTTAGGGAAGCTGGCTCAAGTGAAGGTGCTGTCATGGAATTTTGTCCATTTATTCAATATGCTTTGGATGACAAAAAATGTTGTGCTTGACTCTACGTGGATATAGCCAAAGCTTTTGACACGGTCAACCATAATATCCTGCTTCATAGATGCTGCTTGGACTTTCAAGTGTTTGTTTATGACTTGTTTGAGTTATATTCAAAGGATAGATCAGCAGTCCATAAAGCAATAGTCTTGGTTATTCATATGATTATTATTCAGAATTTATTCATAATTCAATCTTTTAAGGTTTTTTGCGGAAGATCTTAGCATCGCTTATAGCATTTCTGGTCTCCTTTATATATCTACTGACGCAAATTGCTTTTGGTCTCTTTTGAGAGTGTGATTCAGCACGAGCTAACAGTCAGCGATAAGACTAAAGTTATGCATTTCAGTTTCGGTCGCCATACATTTCAAGATAGCAACTTTATTTTCCACTCAAAGGACTGTAGCAGACTTAGAGTATCAAACTGTAAATGCAATTTTACGTCACCAAGTCCACTTTTCAATGCTCAAAATTCCCGCGACGATCTTTGTTTCAAAGTTAAATTTGTTCAAGAGTATAAATATCTAGATATCGTACTCACCCTAGAAGAAAAATTCTCAGCGATCTAAGCAAAGGCAGTGAGTGAACTTCTGGCAGACGTTTGTAATACAAGTAGCGGCTGAAACTTTTGTTTGGTATGCACCAACCCAACAACTGATTCCGTACTGCAGTTCCGAGTTGAATAAAGCAAAATACACACACATAACGGACTTATTATTCAGAAAATTTCTCAGTCGATATAAACATACAAAACAGTGTATACCACAAGCATTGCTTCAAAGCTAGGATATGATTATACTAGCTCATATTTTGATCACATGTTAACAGTATTTTATGGGGCTTAAAGGAATTTATACGATGGGAAGGTCGGTAAGTCACTGCCCGTTTATAAGGTAGGGGCAGTTTTAGGAAATAATTTCTTAAAAAGAAAAAAAAAAAAAACTTTTAAAAATCTACGGCAACACTTACAATGACGTACTATAAGGAATTTGTAAGCTAGACATCTGCTTTTAATATAAATTTTGAACCAAATTATTCATGTTCGTAGGTTTTCAAAAATTCGCATGCAAGCTAAAATTTTTGATAACAGATGAAAAAAAAGTTAATATTTTTCAAAGTTGTGATATGCTAAATTGGCATTTTGTGTTCAATGGTTATATCAATTATGAATCGAACATAAAAACAGCATGGCATTACGTGTCTCAGTTTTTGCGAAAAATTAAATGGAAGTTACTTTTATAGTTAGGCTTTCAAATTCGGTATAATACATCACTGCTGTTGTTGTACGGGTTGTTTATTCTTTTTTTTCATTTTAAGTCATTTGTTTCTAAAACTCCACCTACCTCCTAAACGGGTCCCCCACCGCTTAGTGCGAATGTTTGTTTAGAACTCCTCTACAAATTACAGTTATCAATTATTTGCGCCACATTATGATACTCCGCCTTCTTCTAAGTCATTAGCATTTTAATAAAGTTTCAAGAATATTTTCAATAAGATGAGGCTCTTTGGAAGGTCCTAATACTGAAAACCACAATTGCGAACTAATTCAATGAACATTGTTACCATTTTCAGAAGACTGACTCCAGGTTCTTGGTTTTTGTATTCATGCCATGAATTACAGGAAAAGCATTAATTAGTCCCCCGCTCTCTCTCTATTTTTATTCAGTATTGTATATTTATCAAGGCAATGTCAACTCTCAACAGACGGATTTTTGCCATATTCATTTTTCTTTTGTAATCAACACAAAATGCCCATGAAGCAGTGCATGCCAAATCTCCAAATTGGATTGGATACAGTTGCTCTCTTTGAATAAATGACACTTAAGTTATGTGGTTGCTGTCCTTAGAGGAGATTAATCGTTATCGCAAACGACATCTGCAGAAAGTGCCTGGGTAACGATGAGACAGAGAGTGTACTCGTACAACACCTCTTCTGCTCCTGCCTGGTTCTGAAGTCTCGCAGATGCGACGATCACTTGAAAAATGTCTCAAGTGATTTATGTGAGATACCGCTACGAATGGATACCCACAGTGGTTATTGGATTACATCCATGTGATGGGCTTAAGTGCTTCTCAAGAACCACTCCAGGCTACCTACCTACCGAACAGTGAGTCAAGTGAATGGGATTAAAATGAAAGGCCGTGCATTGATCAACTCGAAGGCTTATCCAGCATCTGCCATCATGCCACGTCACTTTATTTATCAAACTAGAATCGCAGTCCCTATAGTCTCTTGCTTCATTTTGATTTGTTTCTATTCGTCGTGCGTTCATAAGTCTGAATGCCAAAGGCTACAACGAATGGCAATGGCCCATCCAAGCGCATTTTACATTGCGCATCACTGAATGACCACCACCACCAGGACCTCGTGAACTCCGTTCCGAAAGGCACTTCAATGCACGGTCTATTCGCAAAAGTAGCATAATGTTGACCTTCCTTAGTTTCAACCGCTCTCTCTCTCACTCTGCCAAGGTCACCTAGGATAAAACAAACCCCAACGCAGCCTCTTCAACGCACACAAACCATTCAGAGTAACTGCGACCTCGCCATTGAAGCTTGTCTCAAAGCGACCTCCTTTGCGAACTCACTCTGTCTTCGGGGATGAATGAAAGCCACAAGGAGGAATAAATCAACGTGTTCCCATTCGCTGTAGAAATAAATGAACGAACAATTCATTTAAAGGAACTGCCTGTCCCATTAGCACGCCGCTCATAACACCAGCACCGTGTCCCTATGTATCCGTCGTTATGGCTGTGTAATCGATAAACCGTTAAATGGAAACAAATTCGAACAAGCGACACGAGAGGACAAGACAACGTGAGTAAATGAAATGCCAGAAATTAAGTGGAACACAAAATTTGAGTGTCCTTTCCAAAGGCTTCCTCTCCGATGGTCGCACGCCTTCGTCGCCGCAATTTATTTCGTGTAAAGTGCTGCGTTCGCACGGAGCGCTCGTCTATTTTAATACCCCTGGAAAGCACAAACATACCTACGGCTTTCACGGGCTTTTGCGGGGCACCCCGTTGAGTGTGTTTGTTTTCGTTGCACTTTAACATGAAAATCGAGGTGGTGAACTGGAACGAAAGTATAATAATCACGCAGACCGCTTGCCACCCTCTGTGCTTTGTGTTCACGCACGGCATGGCACTGCGGAGAGTTCGAGGGGCCGCGGGTCTATTTCCGATTGACAGGAGACATTCAGCTGTCCGGTGGAAGGCCATTGTCAGATGATTTATATCCCACTTTCGGCCGGTGGGGATGGCGATGTGCTGTCACGATGTAAATGGGCACTGGAGCACTGTTGAGTGTCTCATTGAATCAATGTTTGAATTCATCGATAAATGCAGTTTTGTTGTTGGAATGATGATGGATCGACCGTTCCGGTGTGAAAGAGCACACATTTTGAATGCCAACTGGAGCGGAATCCGAGGCTGAAATTCTTTGTATAATCGATTGAATTTAAGAGTAGACAATGCCTAGAACGGGATCGTCGTTCACACATTAGGTGACGACTGCTTGGACGAATGAATTTATTGGGTCGCTGACATACTTTTTTCGGGGGATAAGCCTGTTTTATCGAAGGGAAAACAAAGTCGAAAGAAAAAAGAAATACCCCATCTGGAGGTCGTTAGAGCAACACACGCTGGGGATGCTGCCATCCTTGTTGAGCTGTTCATTAAATCGGAGAAGAGTTATCACTGTCTTTTCAACGTCACCGTGGACAAGATCGTTCAAGAGTCACTTGCCAATACTATCGCATGGACTTCTGGAGGACAACTGTTAGCGTGCGAGGATGACATTGGCGTCATTGGCAGAATGCAACGAGTTTATGACAAGGCGTGTGTGGGCATTGAGACGGAACCGGCTAAAATAGGTATAGCTTCAATTACGGATCAAATGTCTTAGTTCGCGGAGACATGCGCTAAACAGCAACAGACAACTCAGCTTAGGCCCGAAGAATAATCAATTCCGGACTTGTGGGACAACGCAACAGAAGACATACGTATCTACTTGGGGGCAAAACCAAGTGGTATCCAACTTGGCAGGCGAAACTGGAGGCAGCTGTCCAGATATCGCGCCATTTGAAAGAGTCTTGTTTTTTCAGGCCTTGACTTACTCCGGACTGTTTCGTAAAATGTCCCAGGAAAATGTAATTTTCAACTCAAAATATAATACACAATAATAATAATAATACGGGTGCGCTACAGCCCTAGAGGGCCAGGGCCCTAGCTACTCAGCCACCACTCGCGGTGTGCGGTCCACTCTCACGAGTGGAAGGGACTTTTAGTTTAATGCCGACTCCGAACGGACAAGTTTGAGAAACTTTTTCTAGACAGGAGTTAGGTTAGGGTTAAGTGACTGAGTGGTATGCCGAAGGATAGCAGCCACACTAAGGACAGCTTAGGTCCATTGTGGTACCAAAAAACCACATAGTGCTTTTGATAAAGCGAAGCAGATAGCTGACGCTAAAATTTCTCAGTTCAGCCAGATTATCAAGGAAGTTGGCCCCCAAAATTCGAAATCTACGGGATGAGAGAGCAATGCAACTACATAGCAGGCGTTCGATGGTTTCTTCCTTATCCTCGTTCATTCAGCTTCTGCAGAAGTCATTGTATGGATGACCATCCAGTCGGGAGGCGTGAGTTCCAATGGCGCAATGTCCTGTTAGAACGCAAATGAGAGATCTCTGATTAGGCCTGATTAGTCTAATCGAATTAAGCGATCGCTTATGGTCGATCATAGGCCAGAGTTGTTTTGTGAGGCATGCTGTACCAGTTGCCCATTTGCGGTTTGTTTGGGCAAGTGCTGTACCCTTTCTAGACGAGTTGGATGCTTAAATAATTGGTCCTCTCGTTAAGGCATAGGCGGCAATTCAGGGAAGTCTTAGAGTTAAAAGTGACGCTCAGAGCTTTGATAGGTGGCTGCCTGTCGGAACAGTTGACGATATCTGTGCTTGATATTACAATGGTTTAAAGCCAGTACATAGCTTCTTTTATCGCTATCTATAGACAGGAATACTCTTTGAGCATTTTCAGTGGGTCGATGCACAATCCACAGCCACCACCGTCAACTCAAAAACATCTCCTAATTGTCGGATGCCCTTTTAACGAAATTGCTGAGCATTTGGGTCCAAAGCCAATTGAACTCGCCCATCCTCTATGCCTGTCGCTACAGCCTACCATCTTCTTAAGATTCATACAATTAACAGAACCAATCACAATTGGCTTGGAGACAATTGTTCAGGCCTGACTGCATTGCATCTTATTTCACCAGTTAAGTAAGGTGTCCCTCAAGGTTCAATCTTGAGACCAATTCTCATTAGCCTAATTATTAATGACCGTTTGTAAGCAGATCACTGTCCAGTTGTATGCTGATGATGTCCAACTGTACATAGCTTAGTTCGCTAATGGTTTGGTGGAACTGACAAACGCAACACATTTTGATCATACCAGTATCCACATGTGTGGTCTGTGACAATTGGATTGTACACAATGATTGTGATTGTTTCTAATAAAACATAACCTTCAGCACCTTACCGACTATCGCTATCATTACGGCGACTCTCGGAAGTTGCAAGTAGCGTTCAAAGATGCTGTCAAATACATACAGTGTCTCACAGTGAAAATGATCGGCCTCAATAAATATTCGAAGCTCTAGTCTGATGTCCCATTTTGGAAAGTATTATTCACACGTGCTCACGACTAGAAAAGAAAAGTGATTAAGGAAGGTTTTGACAATTATTCCATTTTTAGTGTTAGATAATCTTTCGTTGTTTGTATTCAAAATAAGAACTGTAGTGTAATTCATAGTTTTTCGTTGTTTTGCCACATTCCGTGCATGATTTGTACACAATTTGCACAAAATATAAGAAAGATTGAGTTGGTCCAGTTTTGCTGTGAACCACTGTACATGGGATTTCATCTCGCTATCGTTAAACCAATTGACCACCATTGTTATTCACTAATCCAATAAAACTACATTTTCAACCCACTCCTTAGTCCGCACCCAATCCTTCCAATTCCTTTGTTTATTTTGCACTTAAGAATGCTTTCCATCTTCCATCCAAAAGCTGGGGTAATCTTTCCGTGGATTGGGGCAAGGTATACCAATATTTCAGCACCACATTTGTTGATCGTCCATATCCCCACAAGCTGCAGATGAAGCTCTTATGCGTAAAGCCCGAGATTCACCATTGCAAAGTAGAATCATAACATGGGCGCAAGGATCTTTAAGAACTTTGAACTTGCACTAGTCCGGGAATTGATTCTCGACGAACCAAAATGTCTCCAAATCATGTACGTCAACATATACTAGTTTCATTACCCAGCGAGAACCCACAACACGACGTTAATTTTATCCATGATACCGTCTCCAGACACAGTCTCACGAGTGTTGATGAACTTCGAACTACCAAGTCGGCTGATTAGGCAGAAATCCGAGGAAGATTGCGCCCCCTTCACCCTTGCACGTGTGCCAGTAAGCGAGAACAACGCTACACACTGCTCCCCTCCGCCGATGGCAGATAATCAGGCTTCAATCACGTACACATTAGTGAGACGATAAAACCGAATTCGTGGTGCGCACCAACAATCCGTGAACGGTGGAAACGTTGGAACACGTTTGTCACATCCGAGACCCAGACCCAGAGCCAGAGCCAGACTCATCGTCACCGCCATTAAATTGTTGCGAAACTATGCCGCCACAAATGGGAGATGTTTCATTTCCAATTCATTAGTTATCAGCTTCTGGTGAGCCTAACCCCCTGGGTCATGGGATTCCGAGCCGAACGCACAATCTGCGACAACTCGCTCTGCACCCGCAATCATCAGTCACCGCAGACCTTCGCGTGTGTTCCACCAATAATCCGCATCCATTAGTCCCAGACACGTTCGATTTGGCATTGCCTGTGTAACGGCTTCCCTGCGCGCCACCGTTCTTCCGCTGAATTTGCACAACGGCAGAGGTGGGGTGGTTTTTGGAAAGTTTCGTAATGACCAAAAGCTGCTAAGGCTCTAATTAATCATTTAACCAACGGTGAGAGTTCGTGACCAAGCGGAGCGACATCCGAAATGCAAGCCCTTCCGGAGCCAGTGCGGAGTTGAGCGGATTGAAGACGCTTAATGGCCACAACATCCGGTGGAACACGGACCAAATCGTTCGTGAAGAACGCAAACGCGTCGGACGTCAAGCGAATCACCTTCCTTCGGTGTGCTGGTTCTGTCTCTTCGTCGCTGCCACGTCCATTCCAGCACAAGGATGCAGGAAATGGCCGGGACAGAAAAATAACACAGACACTCCAAGACGCTGGCAGGCAAAGCGAAAATTCACATAATGAACTAAAATGGCCTGAGTAATGGCAAACCATTGGCATTAGGGGAATTAGTTTGATGAAGCCGGGGATGAGACTGCTGGGAGTTTTGGCCGGAAATGAACTACTTCCGTTCCTCTGATGAGGTTGCCATCGCTTTATTTCGAAAACACAACCATTCCCCGTACACCCACCCGCAAGATAAATGCGTTTGTGAGGCAGGAAGGTCGTCAGGTAATGTAGGTTGCCGTTTGTATTGATCACTGCCTGAACAGGGTGAGCTATCTTAGACATTTGTCTCAATGTGGTCATTTCCTTGTGAGGATGGGCACATTTGTGCTGGATGCTGGTGAAAAATGGGCGAACATTTAAAGTTATAGCTAATGAAGGGTGTGTCACTGAGAAGTAGACGAGGTGGATTCCGTGGAGCCCAAGGACGGAATGACCCTTCGTCACTTATCTCTTGTCCAGGGTGGACTTATGTCAAGAACTCGTGTTGCGCTTCGCGAATCTCGTTTTCAATTGGAGGGGTTTTATGGAGAACTCTGAAAAGAGAGTTCCTTAGCAGTGGTAGTGCAGCAGGTGCTGTGATCATGGTGGTTGGTTGGTCCAGGATGGAACCACGAAATTCAGCGTGGAATTACTACTACACTCTTTTGCGCGTCTCTTATTATCTCTTAAATTCATTATATGCGGGACGCATCGCAAATACTCCTTCTGTTCGTGCAATCGTCAGTAAAATTGGCTTCAATCGTTGCAACCAAGATAAGCAGTTCTGCAGATCTTATAAAAATTAACGACTTTCTTACGATCCGATAATGGGAAAAGTGAATTTAAGTCAAGAATGAGTAACAAACCGTGGCAATTTTTTGTTTAGAGTTTCGATGGTGACCCACAGTCGTCTGAGAAGACTTACCTGGAAAAAAAGAAAAAAAAAAGTTAAAATTAATTCGAATGCAAGAATCACTACGATATGAAAAAATAAAAATTGAGTACTCGGGCGTATGTGGACTATTTATGTAATAAATTAGTGACGGATTTGAGTGTCATTACGCATCATATCCCAACCTTTCGAGTGGAGCTCCAATCCGTGTGGATTTGGCCCTCAATCTACAAGGGTCTGCCGCTAGAAAGATCTCCGGTAGTTTGATTGTAGTTTGCTCACGAGATTGATTGAGGTCCCACTTGTGTGCTCCGGCTTAGAGGCACTCGTGTTGCGCTGTGCTTCAAGTTCGGTGCCAAGCACTCTTCGGGGTAGAACTAAGCGGCCAACTCTCTCAACCACCTGAATCGTAGATATGTTGACGAATGTTCAGGCTCATGCCGCTGCCAAGCCCATAATTAATATGTTAACTTCGTATCTTTTGTAGAAGCGAAAAATAAAGTTCGGTCTTAAACGAAAGCTTTACAATTTCCGTTTGTACTTCCACCCGTTATGTCCGTCACAGTTATATAATAATAATAATATTGAATACTGTTCTTTTACGAGTGGAAGGCACCTTTTTATGCCGCATTGTCAGTGACTTGAAAGTGGTGAAAGCCGTAAATTTTGAAAGTTGGTAGATTGGGGATTCGAACCTGGCACCTGGTAGGAGTCGACGCACTAACCCACTACGCTACGGCCACTCACAGTTGTATAGCTCCTAAATTTATGATCCAACTTACATGAATATTGCGAAATGTGCATTTACATTCAAAATACGGAGTAATTTGTGGGATTTGTACCTGAATTTAGGGTAAACATGTACATTTTGTCAAGCCCCATCGAATGATATTCGTAAAATTATTTTTTTAAATGAGAACGCCTGTTACCGAACGACTAACAAATGTAAACGCAGCCTAATGTAAACGCAGCCTTACTCTTTTTGACATTCCCTTTGGCTGACATTTATCTGTTCTCTTTGTGGCCATTCGTTTGTGTGCGAATGTCTTAAAGTTTGCGCGTTTGTCCTTTGTCATTTGTAAGCCGGCCAGAAAAGAAAGGAGTAAGACTGCGGTAAGAGTATTATTCTAATAAATTATATTGTACTAAATTAAGCTCATTTATAGAAATAAACGGTCATGTATGGACTTGTTAAATTCATTCCTGCAAGTTACTGGCCGCTACAACGCCTATCTTTGGGTCCTTATGAAACCATATTTCTTAAGAAAACACTGAATTAAAAGTATCGAGCTATAATGTAAAACAAAGCAAGGTCACTGCCTTGGACAATGAAATAAACGCATTGCGTTTGTTCACTATTTTGGATATTGGGGAGTTGATCGACAGCGGAGTTGGTCTCAACTCGGGGTTCAACCTGCGAGTTGAAAATTTGTTTTGTTTCCCATACTTCAACTCACAGTCTGAAATTTGACATCCAGAAGTTGTCCAACCTTCAGTTTTTAAATATTTATATATTTTTATTTTCAACTTAGAATTTACTTGGTGTGCTGTTCGTGTGCGCTATGAGAGGGAGAATTGAGAGCGAACGTTTTCAGCTGAGTTAATGGTTGGATATCTCTATCCTCCTTTAGCTCTGGTTTTCAGTTGCTGCCGGCTATATTATGGAAAACAGAACAAGCGCCTGCCTGTGCACATTTTTAATGCTTAAATTCATAAAGTCTGCATTCGTCTATTGAATTGATCTGAGTGCATATTTCCGTCAGTGCCCGTAATTCACGGGTCCTGTTATCAAATGAAAAAAATAAAAAATAATCTATCAAATACTTCATTATTTCATATCAAATCGAAAGGACCAGTATTTTCCCCCGTTTCACTTCAATTAATCCTGTATTAGTTCGATCGCCATTATTTTTTTCCGCTTTGAGAGACGGTAACGGTAAATAAAATCATAAAAGAGAGATCAAAGTCCCTGATTTCATCGCTTAGAATCTTCTATTTCTGTAAGTTGAAGAAATTAGGAGTTGATAAACTCACGAGTTGTAAATTGAAAGTTGAAACCACTCTTGATGAACAAAACGACCCTTGGCATACAAAGGCTATCTTTAGTCAGATAGCTATCTTCAGATAGATACTTTTTATTATATTTCCCGTCGGTCGGAGTCTTTTTTTCTTTTCAAAAGATATTTCTTGCTCTCCTAAAAAGTGTAAAACTTTGATTCGGTGATAATGTTGCAGGGAGCGTCCCTGCAGCCTTTCTGCTAGGAATTCCAAGTCTAAGTTTACAGCGTAGGAATCGAGGAACCTAACAAAAATGCCACGGGATCCCCGAAACAAATTAGGTCATTGTTAGTATAACATTGTCATTGTTAGATAACAGTGAAAAATTGCCTTTTGAATAAATGATAGGGTTCGCCGAAGGAAGGTCAAAATAGCAATATTCTAACTAAGCCATCAATCTTGGGCAAAATCAGAGGGGTTCTATTCATCATTGAATGTCTGGTAGGAAAAAATTAGACGATGTGGTCATATGCAGGCCGTGGGGAAATCAATAAAAAAAAAAAACCGAAGTTTGTCTGTTTTTCTTATGGAGTATCTCTGCTTCGTTATACATATCACATCTCGCTAAAAAGAATAGTCATATCTCAAAAAACAACAATTTTTACTTAATGATACAGCTCAGACCTATTTTCTGTAAATTTAGTGATTGATGGATGACCATCACTTCTAGAACTTAAATATTGATGGATAGAGGCGCCAATATTAAAAACTTTTTTATAACTATACAAAATTTAGAAAATTAATTTTCGTTGTATTACATCTAACTGCAATTAATGGGTCTCTCAAACAAAATAATAATGAAGTGTTCATCACTGAAGACAATTATAATTTTTAACGAAGCAAGTTAAATTAAATTTTAAATTAAGTTTCGTTTTCTAAAGAATGGTGGTTTTGTGATTTATGGTGGGTTCTTTTTAACGAGCGATATGTTGGTCGAATTAACGTGCAAGTGCAGAGCTTTTCTTAGAACATGTACATAACAAATGTCATTAAGCTTCACGGGTTTTCTGGCCTGTTTCTCAGTTCGTTATCTTGAGCATTGGTATAATATGCCTTATGTACAGTATGAGGACGTGAAAAACTCTGCACAAAAAGCTTGAGCTCCAATACTTAAGGATATTACATTTTAGGTCCCCGCGATACGTCTTTGTCTGATGTAGATTATTAAAAAATGGCTTCTCAATTCATTAAAATCAGGATATCATGTTGACGTAATTCTATAGCCAATCATTTGGTATTCACTCCATTCTTCTGAACTGAATTTCTAGTTAGTTACCTCTCAAAAATTATGCCTGAGATAATGGTATTTATCACTCCAGAAAAATTAAGGTATTAAGGTAATATTACTAGGTGTTCCCCAGGGTCGTGATTTAGGACCAATACTTTTTAATATTTTCGTTAATATTAGTCAGTGGGTTGCCATGGCGTAGTGGGTAAGTGTGTCGACTCCTACGCAAGGGGTGCCAGGTTTGATAATTCACGGCCCCGCCTCTTTCGAGTCACTGACAATTCTCAAAGCATATTCCTGTCTAGAAAAAACTTCACAACTTCGCCATTCGGAGTCGGCATTAAACGCACACTTCGGAGAGCGGCGCCACCAATATTATAATTATTATTATTCGGAGAAGGCGTAATCATATAAGTTGTCTGATGTATGGCGATGATCTTCAGTTTTCTTTTATTCTGTTTTAAATTAGAGGTCTCTATTGTCCGTGAAACCAGCTTCACTCACGTTGGAAAAGTAGAATTAATCAATCACTGGATATTTGATTATTGAGTGACTACTTCACCCATTGGTAACCGAACCTTTAGTTCAGAATACTCGAGTGCAACAGCTGAAATATATTCCGAGAATTCGTGTATTCACAAAGTTTACACCGAAAGGCACAATTGAATAGCTTATAGTACTCGTGTAGTGTAAGTAAGTTAGATATGAGAACCTTTGTCAAGATAGCTAAGCTAGTTTTATGCATTTTGTGTAGCATGTAAGTAAAATGAATAACAAGAGAAATAAAAATGGATTAAAAATAAATCGTGTATTCACAAGATAACCACGCAATTTTCTTTAACTCCTCTCAATAACTGAAGGGACAGTAAAGTGTGAACTATGACTGTCGAGTAACAGAGGAACATGATCACTGGTATGTAGCTTTGTGAGTCCCATATAGTAATTCAGGAAAATTTAAGAATTCAAGACTCAACGAAGACATAAATGCATACTAAAGGAGTAGCTACTGCTTAAGTGATAATTTGTCCTTCCTTTACTCTATTCTTAATTGTTGGAGTAAGTCAGCTGATAAAAATTAGACAGAGTCAAACATATTCATACACATATGAATGGCTCAGTTCCTGTCAGGCGCTATTGGTTGCCTTTGCAAGTGCTAATCGTGACTTGAATTACAATTTTCTTTTCAGTAAATAAAATGAAATTGAATTTTTATTAAAGGAGCCGTGTTTGATTTGAAGGCTCGAGTTACATTTTTTAACGCCAGTCGCGCCAGTTCAGACCCTGCACCCTCTCACCATATAGATGAAACAACAAGAGCTCTCTTTTAATGCCCACATCGGGTTCCCCGACTCCAAACAGGCCAGTGTAAAGTGAGCTTATTTAATTTCCAATTGTTCGCATTTCCAAGTCAATTGCGTTGCCTAGCAATTGTGCTAAGTACAATTATCACCGTCAAAGAAGATTCATCCGAACGTCACTCGCCGACTTTTCAAGGACCATGCTCAGCAGGAATGAAAGAGAAATCACAAAAGAGTGAGAAAACAATTTTTCCAAAGTAATTCCCAATTCAAATGTCATTAACTGCCAAGGCAGAGCCCAATAAAACGCCCTCGTGCCTGTTTACAGTCACCTCTTTGGTTGGGTCGCCTTAAATCTCTTCTCGACAAAGAAAAATGGAACGGTGATTTCGTCCCTATTGGAGTATGTCTTGGCTCCCATCCAAGAGTGGATGTCATTAGATGGCCAGAATCGAACTGATAACATCCTCTTTGGCCGCCACTCTGCGCCACGGATAAGATTCTCCCTTCCCCTCTCCCGGACCAACCCATTCATCCCATCGGTTTCGATTCTCGCTGCCCATTGTTGCCGCGCCCTTTCCCAGCCACCCGGCGACTGAATCGGCTTTAATTTGCAGTCGTTTCGAAAATGAATTGGTTCTCGCTGGTCGCCCTTCAATGACTGTTGATCTAATTACACCCTCAGCTATGAAAATGTTTAGCTTTTGCTTTTATCTTCCAATTTGCTTGTTCATCATTTCACATCTTCTACTTTTCGATAATTTATTGTTTGGGATTTTCGGTATCTTAGTTTTGAGCCAGCCCACGCTGCTGTCGTCCTTAGGCGGCTTATCTCGTGTTATCAGACGTCCCGTCCGGATAATGGCTTTTACGATTTATTGGAATTAACATTTTCCTCCCAAGTCGCGTTTCCTCGTTTTTTTTCCATTTTATGCTGATGATGATGAAAGTGTATTTATGTAATTAGCATCGACGTAATTAAAATTGTTTTGTCGTTAAAAAAATAATTTTATAAACGGAAATGAGATGATGCTGCGTATAAAAGGTGATTAAGCGCTCATTGGTATCGTTTGCTGCAAGTGCTGCAGGTGAATGGAGTTGCTGGTGTTCCCGTGGGGATACTGAAGCACAACGAAATTCAAGCGAAATCGAAAACGAAATAATCGGTCCGTACGTATGACAGCACAGTGCAATGTGATTGCCTTCCTGGGGAACTCCTCTTGATATGAAAGAACACGAGTACAAAAATTCAATTGACCACATTGCCGGCTTACCGGTTCACGAAAATATGAAAGGGGTGATTTTGTCAGAGTTTCGTTTTTAATTGTCCGAAAAGGTGAAGCTGGAGTGTATTTGAGTTGAAAATCAATAGTATTTATATTTTATAAACTACTAGCGGACCTTGCAAACTTGTTCTCGCCCCAATTTAACGCCTTCAGATAAACTCCACAGTGATAATAAAACACAGATAGTTGAAATTTCAATGTGATTTATTTGAATTGAATCGAAGTCAGTAGAAAGCGATATTATAAGCAACTAAACAGAATATGTATTGTTTATTCAAACTTGTATTGTTGTATTATTTATTGTATTGTCAATTCAAATTCAAACGAAGTGGTATTGCCCATGAAAAAAAAAGAGTAGCTCGATCCAGATTTGAAGACAGAACGTGAAAAAAGCACGACCAACGCACCAATCCACTGAGCCAACGGACCCGATATCTATCATGCCTATTTTCACAATGTGATTCTTAGTGTTGATCCATAGACAAACTCAGAATTAATAAAGTTTGGACGTTTAACGATTAATTCCACTTCAGTAATGGTTTAACTTAAACCACTAATTGCCATTGCTTAAGTGTCAATCCAGAGAGTACATAAGGTGTGTTTTTTTGCAAGCGTAAGTACGCTTAAATTTCGATTTGCATGTAAAATACACTAACACCAAATCCTGTATCCGCTTAAGTTACTCATCATATCTATCGCCGCTTAAGAAATAAGCGCGGATAAAAACAATGCTTCCAAACATTATTTTCTGTGTGTTCATTCCTGAGTTTATTCCTTCACTGTTTAGGTTGCTGTATGTGGCTTACATTTGCAGGTGTGGTTGCTGTATTAGATCATTTTTAATTATTTTGGCATCCAAAGGTATGCAATTTTTCGTATAGAGAGAGATATAGAGAGTTTCTACTATACATTCCGTTAAAGTTTCGTTATCTATTCTATTCTTTTCATTTGATGAAAATTGTTTTTATTTGTTAATTATTCAGTGCTTTTCCTTTTAAGGCGATGGCCCCCTTACACAGTCACAAAACGAAGATTGTGACCATCAAAGATCAACCATCACCTTCCACGACACACCCTTGACTGCTTTGCAAATGTCAGAAATGTCGTCGGTGCTGCCAAGATTTTATGGTGAATCATTAAGCGCCGCTGATCCTTTTTTTGTGCAATTATAAATTAAGCGTATATACGCTTGCAAAAAAACACAGCTAATGGTGCTGAAGAGAACAGAAGGCGCACTAATTTATATATGCACTCATATTATAACAATATCCTTACACGAGGTAGTGTCTTCTCTGTTCCTTTCTTCTGCAGGGTGCTGTTCGTGTTCAATCACAATTACTATTTCGTTCATGGATCGCATGGTTCGTGGATTCAATAGTTCACAATGCCAGTCAATTCATGGCTAACCTAAACCACCCTTATATATTGACTGTGAAAACGAAAGCTTCTTAAGTGAAGTTTATGTTCGATCTTACACCAGCAGAAAAGCTTGCTTTGTGAACACGGGCTTCAAGGATTTTTTTCGTTCACATTCAAAAACACATTTAAATACATAAATACGCGCTTCATTTTTTTTAGACGATCGTTTTTTTGACATTGTGGTTCCGGAAAAAGTGAAATTCACTACACTACTTCAAGATCTTCAAGATAAGTCATATCTTTGTAAATAAGCTTGGGATATTTTTCCTTAGAAACCATAGCTACTAATCATGACCCTCGATCTTCGTCCCACCCATTCATAAATCTGACTGTAAAATATTCACAGTGAAATCTGAACTTCAGTTCGGTTGAGCTTCATTTGTGTATAAGATCGAACAAAAAATGGAAACCCTTCAAACGGATTCATGTACTTACTGCAATTCTTATTGGGTTAGTGATGTATTAGCCGTGCTTTGAAGTTTTAAATTGCTTTTGGTTCAGTCCTTTGGAGCCTTTATAGCGCTCTCGCGGTATTATCGCGAAAGGGATATACATAACAAGCAAACATACAAAATCACTTAAGACAATCCATGACTGTGTCTGGACAGCGAAAGGCAAATAATAAAAAAATGTAAGTAAAAATCTACCTAGTCGCTATCCATAAGAAGGGACATATAATTTTTCACTAAATGTCGAAAATAAAAAAAGGTAAAAGGAAGGAAAAATGAGGAAGGGAAGGATTCCATCATCGAACACCAATTGTATAGAGAACAAAATGCCATCGCTCTCAAAAGAGAGGAACAATAATAGCCGTGTTTTTTTTCATCGCTATCGATAGTGAAGTGACGTAAGATGCAAAAAAAGCGATTCACAGTGGCTTTGTTTTTTATCTGTCAGAATATATGAAGAAAACAATTTATAAGTTCAAACCGCTGTCAAAAGATATGAACAAAAAAATCGAACTCGAATTTTTATAGGCAGTCACTGCTGATATTATAAGCAGTTATAGGCAGTAGGTTGTTGTATGTGCTTTACGTGCAAAATCCTACTTCTCTTTTTATAGATTTGTGAAAAAAAACACGGCTAATAATCCAGCTGTGTTGCTGAAGTGTTGTTTCAAACGGGAGTACAACCAACAAACACACATTAGTTTCAGATTTTTTTCATCGACCGCATTCGGTATAGCTGTGACATTCTTACATACTTACATACATAGCGCTTTATTACAGTGAATGTTTTTCGAATTGTTTTCCGGCGCAGAAACGACGACGAAGACGGAACGACGACGCGGAAGGGCTGACCGTGCAGAGAACAGGGAAATCCGAGATTAATCCCCCACACTTCCAACGATTAGCCTTGCGATTTATTGATTGTCATCGCAAAATCCAATCGAACGGAGAACTGAATACGCTTGAAGATCAGTTGCAATTCGTGGGATATTTGCCCTTGAGGATCGTCGCTTGAATCACATTGTTCATTTGTTTCTTGACGTCCAACCGCGTTCAATTTTCTCAACTTCGAATGAATCAAATTCCGAAATGATCGATCCCACCTTTAGTAGTAAATGATGCGGCGGAGTTCCTGGGACGTCAAGCGATAGTTGATCGTCGGTCACGCTGCAAACGGCCGTACATTGCATCGAAAATCGGGGATCTGCCATGACAATAAATCGACGCCTATCTCCAACAGGACAAAAGAACTACCTCAAATCGGGCAGTTCGCGTATTACGATCTACTGTGTCAATTGATTGGCAAGTTTTCGCTCTGATATTTGATTCAATCCCGTCCCCGCTCCATGACACAAGGCAAGGCGAATCGAAATTGAATTTCAATCCACAAGGCAAATCCGTGCACGTACAGATTTCGTGAAATTCGAAACGATTTCGATTTTTCGTTTCCAGCGCTTTTCATGACTTTGACAGGCAGCGCATATGTCGTGGTTCATGAACCATGCAACAACACCTGTTTGCCCGAGATCCAAACCAGCGAATATTCACTCGACATGCAATTCGACACTCTAATCCCCGTTTCGGGTAGCATCAGCCACCCCCGGGCATTGTTAACGTGTGCCATTCGCTTGTATGCTTCTGACAGAGCACACAAAGAAAACAACACACCAAGCAAATAAGGAAAACAAAATCCCTTCGTCCAAATCCAGATTCTTTGGCATGCCGTTCCCCTGGCTTTACTAGTGTAAACGTGGCGAAAACTTTCCAAAGGAAGTTCTATTCAATCTCGACGAGTATAAATAAAAATCTATAAGGGGGCAAACTTTGGATGTTCAATTTGGAAGTTTTTCTCCCCCTTTGGCTGCCGGGTGCCAACGCTCGGCGAGCGGCAGGGGATGCAGTCGAATGAGTTCTGCGATACAGATTGATAGATATACTTTTGCCGGGTAGTCAGAAGTGTTGATCGTAAGAGAGATACATTCGTATTGATTTTTCAGTCATAGCGACTCGAGTGGATTGGGCATGAGTTTGGAAAAGTTTCGCTGGTCAAAAAGTATTTCATTGAACAATGGTGTTTTTGTGGGGGAACAAGGGGAACTTGGTTGGAAACTTTTCAACTCCATATTGGGGATACTCCGTTAATATCCGATCGATCCGTTAACGCCTTCAAAAGGTGGATGTTCCATAATTGTGATGGGGGTGGTTGCCGACAACCCAAAATCTCTACAAGTGCTTGTTTTATTTGAACATAATTAAACTCTTTGCAGCCATCTTGTTTTGATAAACTTCACGGTTTCGTCAAATGATTTTGATGGGGCGGTGGGGGAGGACGGCGTGAATTCAGAGAAGGGGGATATTTTTTCAACGAGCCGTATTTATTTGTTGTCCACACGTTCCCTGGACGTCATTGGAAACATTTGCCATCTTGTTTTGATGACCAGTCACAAAGTTGGTGACAAGATAAGGACATGTTGTGACGCAACAGTCTTCAGAAGTGACAGGGAATCCCCAACGACTTTTGAGTTGTTGTCAGTGTTAAATCAGAGGAATTCTGCACACCCACACACATCTCATCAGTTCCCATTATTCGCAAAGATGCTGGGAGATGGAGGTATATCGGAAGCGGCTGCTTCAGAGCCCCGTCTTCCAAATGGCCGAAGACGTAAAGAAGAGCTTGCGTCAGTTCAATTTTTTTATATGAACTTATGGAGACCATCACAAAGACTAAGAATCACTGTAACTGACTTCCCAATGCTTGATCACTTCTGTTCAATTAACACAAATCAATCATGAAGTTTATGTTGGATGGTCAAGGCCGACGACCCAGGGTCTTCTTCCACAGATGCGCGTCTCAGGCACTTTGCTTTCAATTATCGAGACCGAGACGTCTTTCATTCACGATGTCTTGGTCTTTATACCTAAAATGAGATCTCCTTTTCAAACCAGGAGATTCGAATTCGATCTTCTTATCTAGATGATTAGTGCGCCCATGTCGTCGACAGATTTTCCGTACAGCCACACCTTCGAAGAGCCGCAGCTATGACTTCCCGTCCATTTAGTTTCCTCGCAGACAGGATCATATATTCGACGATTAATTCTTATTTCAAGGGTTATTGTGAAGGCTTGTTGTCAAGCTTTTGATAAGATAGCTGAAATAGGACATGTGACACAAGACGACGTGTGACTTTTTCAATCGTCGTTTTAGAGACGATCGGAGAATACTAAGGGTGACGACCGTCTTCAAGCTGAATTTACACCGCACACTTCATTCTAGTCCATCGTTTAAGGAAAATAATAGACAATTTCAAAAGCAGATGGCGGACCCCGAGTTTCTTTCAGAGAAAAGTCCAGCGTCCTGTCCCGTTGAGACCATCTGGAGAAGAAGATTTAAACTCGAACTGTATAGTGAATGCCCGACTCATGGACTTTCTCCCAAGGAACCAAAGCATCAAGTCCGAGATTGAGCACGCTCACGTGTAAGCTGGGGAGCCAGAGATCATATAGGTAAGAGTGGCTTGCTGGTCGAGGTTATAGCGCCGCACAAACATGATAGCTTTTGTCGAAAATGACTTCTAGGTTGGACATAGTCTTTTAGTATTTAGATCCTCAAGGTTATGTCTTGTTAACGATACTTTTTCTGATTCTTGTAAATTATATCCTCGATGTCACTTCAAATGCAATTCACTCTTCCTCTTTGATGACACTATTCCCTCTCATTTCATGTAAGTTCTAATCACATGTCCTGTCCTTCGCCCGCTAAACTGGACCAGCAGCGGATCTTAAGCTCATTGAATTCCGATCACAACGTCATAATTTACCGGTACTACCTTAATGTTGTCTTCAGTCGATGGTTTACAGAACTCTCAATAATCAGCCATCAATCACAATAACAATTATATGACTGACAATTTTACAGCAAACACTCGTGTTTTGATTGATATTGGGTGATGTGAATGAGAATTAAGTGCGAGTGTTAGCATTTTTGAGAGGATACTCCATGCGGTGTGAATAAAAGAAAATTTAGTTTCGTTTAAGTAAAACCCTCCACTCACATATTTTGACAGATGAGTGTTGCCTCCATTTTGGTGTGAATAAAGATAAAATGCATTAAGTGAACTCTTGAAGAATTTGAGTGTGCATTGGTTGTAACTTCAATGCAGAAAAAAAAATTAAAAAAGCAGAAAATACTGTTTCGTCAGAGGAATACATTGACAGCTTAAGTGATAAACATTCAAAAAATTAAATCTAGAATGGAACATTTCATAAAATATTTTAAATTTTTCTCGTGTTTGCTGGAAAGAACCCAAACTCCAAATATACCGGTTGCAACGACCAAATTCGCCAGTCCCTTGAAGGCAGTTATAACTGGTTTTGACTGTGCTTAAACCTTCCATGTTATGAATCGCGTCTATACGCGTTCTTGAAAATATCCACTGTGTCCCTGAATTCTTTTTCTTTGTTTTTCGCGTTTGTATGTTTAAAATCATTACTGAATGTACATTGCATCCACCCTTAAATGTCAAGAGCTTTAGTTTTCCAACGGCAACTTGTTTGAAAAAACCTACTTCGAGGAAATGTGTATTTTAAAACAAAATAGAGTATTCCCTTTGCACCCATGAGAGTTCATTGGGAGTGTTCTCTTAGTTTCTATTCACACGACGCATTGCCCTATTGCAAGAGGATAGGACCACTCTTGAGCAAACATTAGCTGTGTTTTTTTGCAAGCGTATATGCCTGATTTTGAAGTGCACAAAAAAAACGATCATCGGCGCTAAATGATTCATCATAAAATCTTGGCAGCACCGACGACATTCATAACATTTCCTAAGCAGTCAGGGGTGTGTCGTGGAAGGTGATGGTTGATCTTTGATGGTCAAAATCTTCGTTTTGTGACTGTGTAGCGGGACCATCACTTTAAAAGCAAAAACACTCAATAATTATAAAATAAGAACAATTTTCATCAAATGAAAAGAATCGTTTACGAAACCTAAATCGAATGTATAGCAGAGACACTCTGGGTATACCAAAAATTGCATACTTATGGATGCCAAAACAATCAAAAATGATCTAATACACGAACCACACCTGGAAATGTAAGCCACACACATAGTAATAATAATATGGGTGGCGCGACAGTCCGAGGTGGACCTGGGCCTAGCTCTTCAGAAACCACGGGTGTTGTGTGTGCTATTGTTCTTGCACGAATGGAAGGGACCTACAGTTTAATGCCGACTCCGAACGGCGAATTTGAGAAGCTATTCCTAGACAGAAATACTCTTTGAGCATTGTCATTGACTCAAAAGAGGTGGAGCCGTGAAATATGAAAGGTGGTAAATTCGAGTATAGAACCTGGCACCCTCTGCGTAGGAGTCGACGCACTTACCCACTACAAGGCGACCACTATTTGTATTTTACATGCAAATTGAAAATTAAGCGTATATACGCTTGCAAAAAAACACAGCTATTGTCAGTGACTCAAAAGAGGTGACGCGGTGAATTTTGAAAATCGCTTACTTCAACTTCAAACGCACCAATCCCACACCCCTCGGCGTGATACAACTAAATGGTTTCACACGGTTGGTATGTGCATCAAAACTACACTTTGAGGAGATGGCTAAATATTCGACGACGACTGACTAAGCTTTCTCAAGCGGGTACTGCTTCAGCGCATCGAATGATTCTTCAAATTAAAACCTAGTTTAACAGTAACTGATCGTCTGACTCGAAAAAAGACACAGAATTCTAAAGTATGTTTGGTAAATGCTATCAACCCCGCCGCGCTTGCAATTAAATATCCTTCATGGCAGCTTTTCGTCTCGTTGTGGGTCTGCTCTCGTACCTGATGAAATATTCCCCAGTGCAATATGTCCCACTCTCTACTATTTTTAAGCACTTAAGACAGTTCCAGTACAATAGCACTTGCTGGCCGTTCTAACCGTGTAGTCTCTTTACTTCGAACACTCGTGAGTGTACTTAACCCATTTGGACCTAGTACTTGCTTAATTTTTCACAACACTTGGATGCAGAATACCAATTTCGATCGGACTGACCCACTAACCTACATGTGATGCAAGGTCAAGGTCAACAAGGATATCCAGTTGGTTAATTTGTTGGTATGAAGTAGTGGTTGGGGACAATCTAGGTGCATGTAGCGAATTGTGTGTCGTTTTGATCTGGGTTGTTTGATTTAGCTTAATCGAACGTTTGAAGCTTAGGAATTTGATTATATTCGTTATACTTCGATAAGCGATCTCGGAGAGGACACAAAGGAAAAGGTCTGCTGAACGCGGTTTGTCTTTGTTTCGCTATTGGATAGTTTGGCCGGACAGTCATAGCGATAGTGAGGCAGACTCTCCTCTGAGTGAGTGTCGAGGCAACTGCGAGGGTGTGCGTTGGACGGTTTTCCGAGTCTAGCAGTCAGTGCCCTGTGCTAACAGCCGCGAATCTAGCTTTTTGGGAGCGGTTTCTTTTGAGGTAGTCATCAGTCAGCTTTCACGTAGGGCCAGGTTTTCCTAGAGAACATACACTTGGATGTCCTACTTCACCTTCTACTAGCTTAGGAGAGGAAGTGTTCGTAGATGATGTATTTGGTTAGGTGGTGGTTAAATGGTTTGGGCGGTGGGAGGGGTGAGGGCACCATTTCAGAAAGAGCGTTGCCGGAAGCTAATTGCTTGGCCAGTTCGTCGCGCAATTTCACATCCCTCTACCTGGAACCCACAGAAGAATAATTTTGCACCTGCTACATGCTTATCCGACTTCTTCCTTGAACCAATTTAGAGGATGTGAATACTGGGGAGAATGCCCTTATAGCTGATTGGCTGTCCCTGTAGAAAGCTGCGGCCTTACCATAATGGCAGGTAGTACGAAGAAGTTTACACGGTTCTCTGATCGCTATTATTTCAGCCTGAAAGATACTCTAGTGATCTGGAAAGCAGTATGAATGAGAGATGTTGAAATCCGTCGAGAAGACAGGTTGTGAAGGGATTTAGATGTTGAGCCCAGAAAGTGAAGCAAATTGCCCAAAAAAAACAGAGTAAATTTGCAAAATGTGAAGCAGGTAATGAAAAAGTCTTTTTGACTGAAGTGCGGTGAGTACTAATTTGATTCATGCGGCTGTTTGGCGTTAACTCGTGTGGACCCATACATCGAGTTTCTTTTGTATCCAGTCTTATTGAAATGGTCTCAAATGGTTTGTAGTGCAATGTTAAACTCTGGGGCTACCGAAATAGTTGTCAATGGTGCATGATGTTCAGTCTCCACTATATTCATGATTTTATCGGCATTTGGCAATTCCGCCTTTCGGAGCGTACCTTTGACATCGAAATTGCGTAAATCGACGGAACCAAAACTGCGCATCATTTATTGTTACTATAGCTGTGTTTTTTTGCAAGCGTATATACGTTTAATTTTGAAGTGCACAAAAAAACGATCATCGGCGCTTAATAATTCATCATAAAATCTTGGCAGCACCGACGACATTTATGACATTTTCTAAGCACTCAGGGGTGTGTCGTGGAAGGTGATGGTTGATCTTGGATTGTCACAATCTTCGTTTTGTGACTGTGTAGCGTGACCATCAATTTAAAAGCAAAAACACTTAATAATTATAAAATAAGAAAAATGTTCATCAAATGAAAAGAATCGTTTACGAAACCTAAATGGAATGTATAGCAGAGACACTCTGGGTATACCAAAAATTGCATACTTATGGATGCCAAAGTAATTAAAAATGATCTAATACATCAACCACACCTGCAAATGTAAGCCACATACAGCAACCTAAACAATGAAGGAATAAACTCAGGAATGAACACACAGAAAATAATGATTAGAAGCATTGTTTTTATCCGCGCTTATTCCTTAAGCGGCGATAGATATGATGAGTAAATTAAGCGGATATAGGACTCGTTGTTAGTGGATTTTACATGCAAATCGAAATTTAGGCGTATATACGCTTGCAAAAAAACGCAGCTTATATCAGTACAATAAACATTATTGATATACACAGTTTCAAATATGGTGTATTTTCTCTTTCCTGGTGTCCATATTTGAGGCTCGAAGAAAACTGCGTCAATAAATCGCAAAACTTTGACAAACTTCAAAAACCTTTCTTCACCAATTTGCTCTATTTCCATTTCCAAAAAACACCAATCCTTAAATTAAGCCTGCAAGAAAGCCTGGTGTATTTAAAGTATGAGGTAGAGGCTCGCTAACAGGAGCTTAACGCTTTTTCCGCAGGGTTTACCCACTCACGCCTTAATTCTCACTTAAATGGGAATAAGCGCCATTATGGCTTTAATAAAAATGGCTTTTGTTCACGGTACCGGCAAATATACATTGATTATAGTCGATTTTTTGCGATAAAAAGCAAAAAGGAATTAATAACTTTTTTTTACTCTTATGTGAACAAATGGATATGCTCTCTTCTCTTAATATGCTCTTCACTCTAAGAGTAAAATTAATATGAATAGAAGCAAACGGATTTCCTTCTTCCTATAACGGCTCAATACATTATCGAATTTTGAGCGTAAGATAAACGCTACGTAGCAGGTCTTAAAAATTAATAAAAGAAGTAGATCTACTACATTTGAAGTAAATTGTCATCCTTGCCACTGAGTCTAAACCGTGGTCTAGTTCTAGGAATAGGTATTCCCATGTAAGTGATCGGGTTTTCCAGTAATCTCATCACCGGCGCTGTACCGACCTGTCGAAGTCAATTGTGAGGATAATGTTGTCCGTGAGAACTGGGATTGTGTAGGTGCTCAGGCAAGAGTCAGCAGAGCTCCGCTATGGCCGTACGGTCTTGCTGACCTACATCCCGCTTCTCTGAGCCTGGAGGGCGCTCAATGTGACTACATAATTTATGTAAAGATCCAGTGGAAGGAGGTGTCGGAGCACTTCCAGTGCTTCGGTGAGGCATGAGGAAGAGAGATGCTGTCAGGAGACGATGTGAAAGATATCTCGGTTGTCGGTTGGATCAATATATGCTGGTAGTTGACTTTGGTCAGCCTGTTGTTGTACCGCTCACAACTTGACAGCAGCGTGAAATTGATCTCCTTCCACGGCGCTCTTCGGGCGTACGGATGTGCTTTGTGATCCAATGAGATACAGAAACTTATTCGAACTTATCAATATTTATGAGGACTTAGTTAATCAAATCGTGATTATTTCGCACGACATTTTCTTATCGTTAAATTTATTACAACTGCCCCGTTGGCTCTCGCCACCCCCGCCTTGTCTAAGTCACAAATAAATGGCCCTCGGCATGGTAAACATTCGCTTATTGAGTAATATTCATTGAGTTTGGCATTCCGGCTTCGGTCGTGTTTCAATAGTGATCAACTTAATGAGGTATCGCCATATTCAAACGACCGCCTTCACTCTATCCCTATTCCGTGCACGTATTGAAGGACGACGACAAAGTGGGCGACGAAAACAAAGGAATCACAGTTTGGCTGGGTTTACTATTGCCTTGCGCCCCCGCTGGGAGCGAGCGCTTATCATTTATGCACACTACATCGGTTACCCTATTCGTCGTCCTCGTTGCCGTTGTCGTTGCCGCTGTCGTTTCCTCCGTCGTTGACGGTGCGCGTAGTGCAAAGGAAAATATCGTCGTTGGCGTTGGCGCTTTATATTAAAGTCACATGAAACGTGTCCCAATTCATTTTCAATTTCCGGACGCTCCCGAACGCGTCGTCTTCTAATTCCCCATCATGCGTGCGTGCGTGAAGAAGAAGTTGAGCCGAGGTAATGCCAGAGCAGGTAACTGCCTTAAGAGAATTTATGAGGTCATTATGATGGAAGCGTTCCCACTGCCAATCCCGATGGCCCTGACCAAGTCAGGCGGAATGTAGGTCGTTGCCGGCGTTGTCGTCATCGGGCGTAATTTTCTAGTTCGGCCTTCTTTCAATTTTATTCCCCTTATTCCGAGCGGGGGATGGGCCCCATTTCCGATACGCAACTCGACCGTAACGACATATTTTCCCGGAGGAAATGCTGCTAGCGTACGAGTACGAGATACGGGCACTACGTCTTTACGGTGGTGCTTCATTCCCCCAGCCGGCGAAACTAAATCATCATCCGCAGCATGTTGTTCAAGTACCCGCACAAAAGCGGCCTGTTTGCCACTCGATGGGTGTGTGGGGGGTGTGGGAGTGTGCGTGCTCAATGGACCTCTGCGCCCTTTGTCCTACAGTGGGTGAATGAAGGACACGCCAACTTGGTGAGAGGCACTCGATGAGAGGCAACTAAAAGTGGAATACAATGACGGGGAGTGGCCTCAGCCTCAGTGTAAAATGCGGTATGCTATGAATGCCAAGGAGGAAGAAACCCACGCTACCCAGCCCGCCTCGCAAGCCATCCACTGGCTATGTGCAAACAAATACTTGCTGAAATTTATTATCGAATTTAAAAGCTGACAGCTTTAGTGTATCCAGCTAGTTTACGGTGTCCCATCGTGGACCGAAGGAAGGGTGGAGAATTAGAGGCAGCTGATTATAAATCGACGGCGCTCCGTAAGACAGCACACTTCACATTAGCCTCGCCACCGCAATGAAACGCCCGCGCGCTGGTTGCCATGCAGAGCCCACCTACGCAGCGGGCGACGTCGACAAGAGCTTTGCTGGGGCACGTGGATACGCGGATGTGCGAAGGTACTTAATCACTTTCGACTTCATCCCTTTCGCTGGGGTGAATCGACATTTTTGGGTTGGGTGGCGCTGGAATGAACAGCGTCGTCGACGTCACACCATTATGAGGACATTTTGTCACTATTACACATGTGAAGTGGGGGCTGCGAGTGCGGAGGGCGTGGAGAGAGTGCCTGAGTAATGGCAGTGGCTTTACGATGTCCCCCAAGCTCGTAATTCACCGTCTTCACTTAAGAGATAAGGTGGAGTGGGAATACTTCAGGTTCCCCATCGTGCCGGAGGTAAATGGATAGGTGTTGTTTTAATGAGCCATTATTCCTGGGGATGGATACGGTTTTGATAATTTTAAATTTACTACCACCTAAAATGGAGTTATCATGACGACGACGTTGTTCGGGTATTCTAAGTGTGTTCGGTGCTCGAGGAACGGTCTCAGTCGAATGGAGTGGGATAGTTGAAGAGATCCCCTAGTTCGTGTAGTGCACCTGAATCTGATTAAAACCATTCCAGAGGAAAGTCTGGAGAGTTGTTCAAGTGTGTATCGTTCAGGCGGTGGTCATACGACTGAGGGATCCAAGATAAACGATGGCAATATTTCAGAGATATGCTCGAGTTGGAAGTTGCGGTCGACTGTACGTATATAGCTTGGAGAATTCTTGAACGTCAACAAGGATAATCAAGAACTTTCATGAAATTTCTCAATTTGAGTGTACTCACTGGTCAAAGGAGGAGTAAAATTTGTGAGAGATCAGGGTGAGCCCACCGCATGACGGCTTCAGGTGAAACCAAATCCGTTTCATCTTTCACATAAGCCACAGATTGCATTGGTTTCAGAAAGACAGCTCATGACTAAATTCAGGTAATTTCCGAGGAAAATGTTGGGTTTCAAAGGAAAAGATACTACATCATAATAAATTGTACACGTACAGTCAGCCAAAAAAAAAATGGGACACCTATTGAATTCCATTTAAGCCGTTGCTGGCGACGAGAAGTTATTTTGACGACAGCATTTAATTAGAACGAAAAGGTAAGATAGTTGTTCTGTTCAACACAAAAAGTTCGATGTTTATTTTAATTTTAATTTGAATTTTAGGTTTACCACGAAACAAGCTTCCTGCTATGAAACCAACTCGTGGGTGCCAATATCGCCCGTTTTTAAATACACGTATGCTACGTATGACAAATACACGTGCACACACTACTGCACACTCAGCGAACTGGTCCTGCATCATGAGAGCCTTGAATAGGATGAGCACACCGCAGTACTTGAGGAAGATTATCCAGACTGACGATGGAATGAAATACCACGAAGTCTCGGCAGGCGTTCCACAGGGCTCAGTCCTTGGACCCCTCCTGTGGAACCTAATGTACGACGGAGTACTGAGACTCACGCAACCGGATGGAGTCAAGGTGATCGGTTTTGCCGAAGACATCGCGGTCGTGACAGTAGCCAAAAACATCCACGAGGTGGAAGCAGCCACAAACGAAGCGATCGCCAGGATCAAGGATTGGATGGAATCCGCCGACCTAGAACTAGCTGACCACAAGACTGAGGCTGTCTTAATAACCAGTCGAAAGACGGTGGAATACGCTAGCTTCCGGGTTGGTTCCCAGATAATTCGATCGAAGATGGCTCTGAAATACCTAGGGGTAATGCTGGACAACCGGCTTAACTTTAAAACTCACGTCGAGTACTGCAGCAAAAAGGCAGCAAGGATGCAGGCAGCGCTCTCAGGAATGCTGCCCAACATCGGAGGACCTGGATACGAGAGAAGGATCCTGCGTTCCACAGTGGTAAGCTCAATCCTCCTATATGCTGCACCAGTATGGGCGGGGGCCCTGGCGAACACGGAAGCAGCAAGGAAGCTCTCGACATCATACAGGCTCTGCGTGATAAGAGCAATCAACGGTTTCCGAACAATTTCGTACGAAGCAGCCTGCGTCATTGCGGGTATGGTCCCGATCGACATTCTCGCCACCGAAATGCAAAGAATCTACCTACGGAGATCTGCAAATCACTCGGAGACTAGCCCAAGAGGTCTAAAAAAGGAAGAAAGGGCAACATCAATGGCACTGTGGCAAACCAGGTGGGACACCACAACCAAAGGCAGATGGACCCATAAATTGATACCCAGAATAGAAGCCTGGACAACGAGAGGTCACGGGAACTGCAACTACCACCTCACGCAGTTCTTGTCGGACCATGGGGGTTACCGAAAATACCTCCACAGATTCGGTCAGGACAGCTCACCCACTTGTACAGAATGCGCGCGCGAAGATGAAGACACGTAATATTCCATTGCAGACGCTTTGCCGTGGCGAGAGGAAGTCTACCAACTCCCGAGCTCCTAGTTAGCCATATGATGGAGTCAGCTGACAAATGGCTGGTTACATGTTCCTTTATTACAAGGGTGCAGATCGAGCTAAGAAGGCTGGAAAAAGAAAGCTAACCAGCCCCGCGAAGTAATACCTAACGACAGTTCCGCGAGGAGAGTGGTGGAAGTGTGCAGAGGTGTGGTTTAGGACGTAGGCGCGAGGAAAAAGGAGAATAATATCCCGTGAATCGTTCATGCTGGTAACACGGGTTACCAGTATCTTGAAGAAGATTCCACATCCATTGGCGCAAACCATAAAAAAAAAAACACTACTGCGTACGCTGTTTGAAATGTGTGCGAATCCCCGTGTACGTGGGCGTGTGCATCTTGGCGAGACGGGTGCATGTGCAAGTGCAAGTGCATCATATGAGTTTGCAGAAAAGTGGTTCGATGAATTGAATACAGTGACTACAAAAATTTACTTTACAATTTGTATGAGTAACATTTTCCACAATGTATAATTTTAATAAGCAAACATTTTATGAACAAATAGAAAAAATAGCAAGTGGAAAACGAAAAGCAATAAAACTAATAATCACATAAATTGTTATCAAACAGCCATTTTTTGAGATATTGAAAGAAGGTAAGTTACATATTAACGCTTTTAGAATAGTTTGTAGGGATGCAGGCCCATTTAGTCGTTTTCGTTTACATTTTACAAGAGCAAAATAACACCATGGACTATTTCAGCGGCAAAAAAAATTACTTTCTTTCAGCATTTTAAAAAATGTCAGATGCTTCAAGTTCATGTTAAGGGTAATAGGTGTCCAAGTATTTTTTTGGTTCACTGTATATTCCAGACACATGATGTACATTGGCATATTCACTAAAGAGAGTGCCAGCACAAAACTTAAACTTTGAAAAAGGGAAATCAAATAATATTCCAACACAATCTCCAGTCTTTCTTTGATTGCATCAGACAGCTTTAATTGAAATTTGTGACAAAGGCTCGACGCTAGAGCTCAGTGGCAAATATGTGACTAGTATCAGAACTTCCCCCACGAGGTAGCTGTCAAACGAGAAGAGCTCCAACAACACGGCTTGGAGACGGCGAGTATCATAATCGGGGTAAACGAAAAGTCTGTGAGAGTCTACAATTCACCCGGCCGTCGGGTAAGGATTCAAATTCAAATTAATCCAACCCACATAAATGGCTTATACGTCATGAGTTGAACGAAGAGGGCGAGGTTAAAGAAGTCTAGCATTATGCACATTCATTCAGTCCTCCAAGTTTGCCCTTAAAATTTGTGAATTAAATCAATTTTTTGCATTTAGATTTATACATAATAGACTTTTGAAATTGAGTTACTTTTTAATTTGTCAACGTAGTCCTAAAAGTCCATTTTTCCCTTTTTTCCTGGGTGTGTTTAGATATATTTTTTTGTAAATAAATTTTTTTTCGGTCTATGGACACCGACAGAGTTATGACGTGCTCTTTAGCGAAAAGTTAGTTGGTTAATGAGTTTAGTTTTCACATCTCACGGGTGATTTGACATTTGTCAAAGTAAAACATACTCAGATGTCATTTCGTCACAGAAGGACTTTAGTCTATAGCCTCCAGAAACCGTTGCGTTCATCGGTCATGTGAAAAAAATGTACACTCATAAGCCCTAATGAGACTGCAAATGCGACCCACAAGTGGAATGCGTCATGATGGATGAAGTTGGTCAACTTTCAACTTGTCGAAAATTGGATAAGTGTTTCCATGGAAATTCATTTCGCTACGAAATTTAATTAGTGACTGATGCTGACACTTTCGACTTTCGTTGATTTTCAACTTCCTTAGATCAATGCAAAAATGGATTGTAAACGTAAGAGCGAAGTATATGCTCTCTTCAGAAAAGGACGGACAACAACAATGACGTCTTGGACAGGTTGTCACAATGGGCTGCTACACATCCGAGATTTTTCGTAACAGTACGAACAAGATCAGTAACGAGATAGAAAGCAGACTAACTCTTCAAAACTTCTGTTTCTTCGAAAAGTCAATTGAGACTAGAGCCATTTTTCGAAGATAAAGCTATTTTTATATAAATCCTGCTATAATACGCGGAGGCATAGACAATCACAAAATCTGGTAAAGAAGCCCTCGGGATCTTCGTCAGACAACTTCTGCATGCGATCTTTGGTTCTGTTTGCGGTGATGGGATCTGGAGGAAAATATCCTACCAACAACTGAATGGTGTGTGCCACAATATAAGCCTAGTAAGGCCTCTACGGATACATGTAAGCCGGATGAACAACTAATCTCCTTTCCGAAGAGCCATCGACTCCTGTGAGATAACGCAACAAAGGACGCCCGCGTCTAAAGTAGGGAACCCACATTGAGAATGATTTCAGAGAGCACTACCAGGAGAGGCTAGATGCTCAGGCTTCACAAGTACGTGAGTACGAATTAATGAAATACCGGTCAATAAGAGCGAATAAGTGACTAAAAATTGGACTCTCATTAAGGACAAGTTGAAACGTATTCGTGGTCGACATTTACATGAACCCTTTGAAAACTAATGCAATTCCCCATCAGTCTTCCTAACGCTAGTCTTCAATCGTCCTAAAGATGCACGTTGAAACTAGTTTGGTAAACGTACAACAAAGATAATCCACAGCAATTCCATGCAATCAAATATCGTTAATTTATTGTCGGCTGAAGGCAACTGAAGCAAATCAAACTGATGGGTTTGCATATCCAACTGTGGTATAGGCTCACTTGTCAGTTGGTCCAGAAATAAGACAATTTCGCGTTGACATGTGTTTGATATTGAGGAAACTTTAAGCGCATAAATGAATGATGCCTGAACATCACAACAATAGTCCGCAATGACTAGGTCTTCATTTAGATTGACTATCTTCATCGGGATCATAAGGAGCTACATTAGCAGAGAATGTATGAAGGTTGATATCTTATTGAAAACACGACACAACGACAACCACACAACTTATATGAACTGTAGACTTTGGAGTGTTTAAGTTCTTTGTGTTCCGCCTTTATGCCAACCGTTTATGCCTCGGGAGAGGACCAGCCTTTATATCTCTATCCGAACTACAGCCAAAGCTCCTATTACGGACAGCTCTCTTAGGCGGACAACCCCCTTGAACGGACAATTTTTCACTACCGTGGATCTTGAATTGAAGCTCCATACATTTGACATTCCCCTTAGCGGACACTCCCTATCCCGGACGCGGACAGGGACATCATTTTGTAAATTTAATCGGTCAAAGTTTGCTTAAGAAAATCTTTCCAGCTGCTTTATTGCACAGTTTGTGAATGATATAGACAAAAGAGCTGACTTTAAAAGGATAACGACAAAACAGCAACAGCACAGTGTGTGCTTGGTTCATGTGCCATGGTATATTTTGTTTCTTCTGTCCTTATATCTATTTTAGTGTGTTTCTTAGCAAATTTCTTGGACTATATATGAATATATATGAAATAATTTGTTCCGAATAAATTTATTCCCATGGACGGACCAAAAGTGCTGCTGCCGTCGCTCCATTTGACGCTCATAGATTCTCTCCTACGTCGATCTAAAAATGTTCAAACTCTTGAAAGATGGTTCTCTTCACGCATAGTCAGCTCGTCAGCATCTTCTTGGGACCCCACCATCCAAAGACGAAGCCAAAACGTTCAATGCATGGAGAGTCATTCCGTGAGCTTAAATTCATGGTTGTTAATCATCATCACCATCTTAATTTTCTTTCGTCCACAATCGCGCTGTAAAAACTGTAAAGAGGTTGAGTATGAGGCACGCCACTAAAAGGCGGGCATACCTATTGCATTTACATTCCAAGCACGTACTAGGGACTCCCGCCGCATGACCAAACAGATGAACTAAAGCTCAGTGAAAGAGCTGCCCACATTCGTCCCCCTCTGTACTACACCCTTCCACTACTAGCATGACCCTTCAATGAAACAGGAAAAAAAGTTCCACATACGCCCGAGTGCATATGAACATTGATCATTCCCGTACAATCGAAGAACTCTGGACAACAAACCGAATATCTTTCGAAAATGTGTTCCAGTACCAGAGAAATTAGTTAAAGATGGAAATCATATTCACCCCAGCCACGACCTACTTCCACTTTGGAAAATGTATATAAGTTGTATCGTTACCCGAAGAAAGGACTTCTCGACTGCCACACTAGTTTAACACAAAAGAGAAACAGGAACAAGGAAACATACCGACAACTTGCAAATTTCTGCCGATTAAACCTTCTTGGCAAATGCAAATGAGGCACGCAAATGGAGCACAGCACTCCCATCTAATGAATTAGCTCGTTCCATTTGGACGCCCTCTTATTTGAACCCGACAACAGCAACAAATTGAAACAAAGTTTCGCTCAGTTAATTGATGTGATTAAAACTTCATCACCCGCAAAAGCCAAACCACTCGTTGGGCTCGCCAAACTTCCCTTCCAGCAGTGTCGAGTGCAGCAGGAGGCGGACGGGCAGTCGGCCCGACCCAATCTAAGTGAGTTAGCACATAATTTCAATTCGGCGTACCGCCCCGGAAACCCTCTGAAGGGGTGCTAACTTCTGCAGGAAACGGAGCGAGTTGCTGCTGCAAAAGTGACAGCGATACATATGTCGGTACTTCCGCGCACCGGAACTCGCACTCAACGCTAAAAAATCTTGCTGCTCGTGTGGTGGGAGGGTTGGTGTGCCGCCTCGAACCAAAGATCCTCAATTGAATGCAGTTGCGATGCAGGCAGTCAGACCCCTTCCTTCCCAGCATGAGGCATGTGGCTTCATCGACGGTAGGATTGTGGTCCACGAAATTAATCAGTTAAACCCGATTATCCCTGCTTGAGGTAGAGAGTGAGTGTATCCCCAAGGGACACCAGCTCGGAAGGTCCTTTGAACAAAAAGAAGACCTATTTGCCGCTCATTGCCGGCGTTGGTAGGTGTGGTTGGGCGATCTCAATTCTAGGAAATTCCAAGCGAATTCGTGAAGCAGAGAACAGCACTTTTCTGCCAAGTAAGTGCGCAGAGACATCTCCACAAAGTTATTGCTGACAATCAAAATCCATTAGGACAGGAAATGGCTGACTGGGTGTGACCGCTTCGGTGAGATTACTTTATGGGCCACAGGATACGTGTGTGCACAGCCACACGCCCGTGTACATTGTGCACATCAGCCGAGTGTGACTGGTGGGCAGGGAGGGCCGACTTCCACAGATAGATGCCTCGTGATTTGGAATGATTGCCATTGTGACGAGTAGTCATGGAGAGGATGCGGTCCGGAGACTACGAAACATTATCGTCCATCATGAACTTATGTGAAACTTGGAGGTGGATACACTTGTACTTGCCCCACTTCCCACTGTCCTCGCCGAGGGAGTGATGCTATGAGCTCTGAGTTCAATGGAAAAAGGTCGATCCTTCATGAAGCGAAGCAGTAGAATGGCTTTCCCGGGAGAGGGAGACTTATAAAAATACAATTTTCTAAGTGGTTACTTTTTGAGTATGTTCCTTGTGTTTGCATCTTGTCTTGGTTGCGATGACACCATCAGCTTGCCTACTAGGCGACATTTGGTTGCCTTCTGAGGCAGGGAGAATTGTATTGCGGAGATGGTGGATCGTCCAAGCCACGGTTAGCGGCGACGTAAGAAGAGCGCGAACACACAAACAGAAATAGCTGTTAGGGGAAGATGATATTCACCAGCCGCGAACATTTCGAGCTCATACTCTGCTCTAGCCTTGGTGAGTAAGGGGCTCAGCATAAAACACAAAGATCTCACTTCCTTCAGGCACTACACGATTTGTTGTATCCTGAAACTTCATATATTCTTTTAATTCACACACGTATCTGGAAGACTCCGGATGAACAGGGACACTAATGGCAACAACCATGCACTCCATGTAAAGATATCACGGTAATTGTTTCTCCGACCGAAGTTTGTACAGCCATAGTTCCTACATGCCTTGAAAGGCGCCCAGGTACTTTGTTAGGATGGAGTGGATGACTGCCGGTAAGCAACAGTCTACTCTGCCCTATGTGTGCCAGAGTGAGGTCCAGTGATGCCGGAGATAAGTGTTATAATATTGTGTGTCTGATGCCTGATGCCGGGCCTTCATTTCGAGTGTATCATGAGTACTCAATTATATGGTGGTGCAGTTCTGGGGGCGCCAACAAAGCACTCGAAAGCTGACATGATTTTGGAGCTTGGTTCTTTCCTACTGTTTCGTAAATTAAAACAAAATGAACACGCACCCATAGACTAGACATCGCCAACAACAGCTGTGTATGTGCGTTCACATATGCAATCCTCATTGACCAACAAGTCTATTCCGTGACGGTCCCAGAAGTCAGTCTTTGGGTAGGCTTCGTTGGCTAAAGTAGAATAAAGAAGATCAATTTATTGAACTCTCGAATGAAACGTAAACGTGTTTCTTTAAGGTAATAAAAGTAAGTTTTGTCGCTTAACTCTCCACTGGATCACTCAGACTCAAAAACAAAGAAAAAAAAGAAATTACATTTATTGGATTTTCTTGGTCTTCCAAAGAAAGACCTGCAGACGCTTCTGTGATGACGAACCTACATCTTCTGCTCTCACCTCATCAACACCGAATAACTGCCGATTACTCTGAGCAAAAGCGGGACAGTGGCGGATGAAGTGGTCTACAGTCTCGTCGTCTTCTGCACAGGCATCGCAGAGGGAGTCCTCGCTTAGCCTAAGTACATTTATATGCCAGCAAGTCATCTGTAGTCTTTTTTGCCAAGAGATAACAAAAATGACACCGATTTCAACCGTCGATGGAAGCAATAACCAAGTGCGCAACTAGACCCAGCACAGGTTCAAGTCCTGAAAGTGGGCCCCGTGCGTCTATTCTTTATCTAGTAAGTTCATCACGATCTGCGTTAGTGATCTACGTTCCCATGATCCTGTGGTGGCTCGGACTGGGGTTAATGAAAATGCAGGCCATCGACGTTCCAGTGCGAGTTATACCAACGACCAGTTCTTGTTAAGCAGAAGATGGCCTTGAGAGTGCACCAAGAGTAAAGCCAGCCTTACTAGGGAAGGCAGCCCAAGGCAGCCGAGACATCTCCTACGTAGCAGTTACGCAAGAACATAATCTTGATTTGTGCCAGACATTTGTTTTTAAATACTGGCATGTGCCGGAGAGCTGTTGGAAGGTTTATCTTAACTTGATCTCTAATTGAAAACACGGTTGGCATAGGTGCACCTCTTATTGCAGTAGATTCTGTGGGGTTTTGAATTCTTAGTATTCCGCCGATATGCCACGGCTTTTATGAAAACGAACATTACATTCCACACACGAACAGTCAGGTCTTGTTGAGGCATACATAAGTCTTTGATTATGAATGACTCTCGTTGGAAAGTGAGTAACCTAATATTTAGCGTATTTTTGATATTTCGCTATGGACTTTCAAGGTGCAACTCATGCAACTCTCTCTTGAAGAAGCGCACGGAGCTTAACCTAGCAACTCCTTATCTGTTCCTATCAGACGACAAAACTCTAACCTTAAATCTAAATAAGTTCGTCTTGGCAGAGCTGAATAAAACACTAAATTAGATTGGATTTTGTTCAGAGTTTTAGGCCAGTTGCATGAATGCGTCATTTTAACGCGCTGTGCCAATTCGTCACCGTATTTGCGTCTTACAGAACTCATAAGTAAATTCAGTGGTGCACACACACGTGCGTCGCTCATACGGCTAACAGAACTCGAAAGTTCCGGCGAGACCGTTGCGTCACCACAGACGCAATTGGGTCTTTCAGTACAATGTTTGTTACTGAGCAATGCACTCACTTGTCATTTTGACGCTAATTTAAATTCGAAAAAAAAACTTAAAAAATGAAAAATTTGAGATATATCTATTTATCAATGAGATGAAAAGTTTTCCAGAAATATGATGTGTTGCTTCGGAGGCGGACCATGATCGGCAAACTAAATTGTTCCTTTTGATAATACAAGAAAAGATGTACCCAATAATGTCTTTCTTTTTAATAACATAGTTTTTATGTACCAGGTACGCAAAAATTACCCTATGCAGCTTAAGTCGCAATTTTACCCTTTTTTGACGCCCAGGGACCGTGACTGAAACTTTTTAAAAATACCTCCATTTTGACACATTTTATGTTTTCTTGCGGCTTTTGGAGACTATTTTATAAGAGAGATTTTTCCATGTAACAGATTCGGAGTTGGGTCAGATTCAGATCAGTATCCTTTTTGGATGTGATGAAGCGCCACTATATATCTTAAATTAGTTTGAAAAGAAATTATTCCAAAGGATGGGGAACGTGAATGGATATGTTAAGGTCTGGACACAAAGCCACAAATCTATAATGTATGTTAACAATTATTTCCATGCCTAAGGAACCATTTAAAGTACAAAAAACATTTGGAAAAAATGAATTAACTTGTCCAAGTAAAATAGAAGATGCAACTAAAACGGCTACAATACTCCTAAGAAAGATAGAACGTAGAGAATCCAGAAGTCAAACTGGTTTTGTATGCTGTGATAAATCCCATTCTTTAATTGGAAGTCGCAGCTCAATTGCTCAACCTGTATGTTCAACTCGTATGGTCGAATCATTCATTAAAACATTTCATTGAAGTTTAATTAGTTGGTGGGGTTTGAATTCTATAACTCCTGATTTACAATTTAATTTTGAGAAGATTTAGTCGGACGATTTTTTTTGCTGCTTTAGGTAACCGTGGCAAAAGCAAGGCATTGAAATTACATTCTTTCTTTGTTAATTGTTTTTATTGCGACCTTTTTTGCTCAGTGACCATATTTTCTGCGACATTTTTTAATTTCCAGCGGCAACAGGGCCATAAAAAGGATTCTCGATTCATCAGATCTGCCCCAAAGACACACCACTCTGAAGACTCCGGGAAATTCCCATGAAATTCCATGAAATAAACTGATGATAAAACGTGTGTGGAGATCACTACATCCAAAATATGGTGCACAGATGCCAGATGGGAATTGTCAAGTATCACTGCCGTTCAAGGAAAATATCCATTCAGTCCTAAGTAGGTCAACGGAAGGAACTCTTCAACGATTCCAGTTCTTGTAGAGACGTCAAGGTGCACATGATCAACTTCATGACCTATACTTATATCCCTATAATATAATAATAATATGGGTGGAGCGACAGTTCAAGGCAGACCTGGGCGTAGCTTCTCAGCAACCACTGCGAGTTGTGCGTGCTATTATTCTTTCACTAGTGGAAGGGACCTTCAGTTTAATGCCGACTCCGAACGGCGAAGCTGAGAAGCTTTTTCCAGACAGTTATTACTCTCTGAGCCGTGAAAATAAATGTTGGTCGTACTGGCCAACATTTCGATCCCAAGCACCGAGGTTAAGTTGCGTTTGGGGTCGACGCACATACCCACAACGCCATGGCAACACACGATGTATCATACTAGACTCATTTGCTATCCAATTTGCGGTCAATACTTCACTACTGCCAACCCTTTCCAAAATTTTCTAATAACTTGAAATCAGGCAAAAATTTATTTTTTACTAATAAGCAGTTTTGATTAAGTCAACTGATGATGTTATCTGAATAGTTTTCATCCAGTTGTACGATTTTTTAACAAATCATAAAATGCTAGGTGTATAGGTGTAGTTCGTATTTCTTAATATCTAAAATGTAGGAAACAAATCGTAAGTGCAAATTAGAGTTTTAAGAATGGTGTACCACAGTGCTAGCATACGCGGATGACATTGAAGTGATTGGCAAAACACAGCGAACCGTCAATGAGGCGTTTGCTGGCATTGAGGCGGAGGCGGCTCAAATGGGTCTAGCGGTGAATGAGGGCAAAACGAAGTATATGCTGTCATCAAGAAAGGAAACACAACATCGACGTCTTGGACAGAGCGTCACAATGGGCAGCTATAACATCGACGTAGTCAAGGACTTCGTCTACCTCGGCTCCGCAGTAAACAGCACAAACAACATCAGTACCGAGATCAAACGCAGAGTAACTCTTGCCAACCGCTGTTTCTATGGGCTCAAGAGGCAATTGAGTAGTAGAGCCATCTCTCGAAGGACCAAGCTGACCCTATACAAGACCTTGATCCTCCCAGTCCTGCTGTACGGCGCGGAGGCATGGACAATCTCAAAAGCGGATGAGGAAGTCCTTGGTATTTTCGAGAGAAAAGCTCTGCGATCTTTGGTCCTGTTTGCGTTGACGGTTTTTGGAGGAGACGATTCAACCACGAACTGTACGGGCTGTACAGCGACATGAGTCTAGTCAGGCGTCTTCGGATCCAACGCCTAAGATGGCTAGACCATGTAGAGCGTATGGACAACTCAGTTCCGGCCCGGAGAGTCTTCGACTCCGAACCCGTGGGACAACGCAACAGAGGACGCCCGCGTTTAAGGTGGCGCACCCAGGTGGAGAAGGACCTCAACCAACTTGGCGTGCGACACTGGAGACAGCTAGCCAGAGACCGTGCTAGCTGGAGAGGCTTGTTGGTTGAGGCCAGGTCCACGCCGGACTGTAGCGCCAAATGAAGAAGAAGAAGTACCGCAGAGTTCAGTTATTGGACCTGTAGTGAATATTAGCTTAGGCCGCTTTCCCAAAGAAAAATTTTGTTGGCGATTTTTCCATTTTGTTGGCAAGGGAGGTGAGACGTGCTAGGGATAGAGCGTGTCTCCTGTGCTCGGGGTTTGCTTCTGGATATTCTATTCTCTTTTATTTCTCTTCGTTTTTTCTTTGAGCTGCTTTATTCTTATATTCTCAATGTTTGGTATTAGAAGCATGCTGTACATGTGTGAGAAAGAGAAGACGCATATGTGAGGGGGGGTAGGAAACAGAAACAGTCCAGCATGAGATCTCAAATGCAGAGACTGAAAGATTTCGTGTGTGAAAGTGACTTGAGATCACAAAAAGGAATTTGAAAGAATCGCCGGCTAGTCTTAGCGAGTGTGAAAGCAGCCTTACTTACTTATCAGGCTGACGACCCATGCAGGGTCCGAGCCAATGCGATAGCTGCTTTCTATTCTTGACGTTCCTGGGCACGCTGCTGCCAGTCATGGTCCTGATGACCTGTCTTGCATCCGCGATTACTTGGTCCTTATGGCATACTCGGATTGGAAGACCCTCTTAGCTGAAGCATTGTGGTCCATGCGCTCGATGTGGCCGAGTAGTCCAGTCGACGGATCTTTCCCTTCCGATCCTGGTACACCTCGTAGAGTTCGCGGTTATGTCTGCTCCTCCATTCGTCTTCCTTGCAGGCGAGCCCATGCATCCGACGTGGAATTTTTCTTTCGAAGGCACCAAGAATGAGCACCGCAGTTTTGCTTATCATCCAGCTTTCGGCTCCATATAACACGACCGGTAAAATAAGACTTTTGTAGAGCATGATTTTAGTCCTTCCAGTCAGAAGTCTTGACGCCAGTAGTTTTGACAAACCGAAGTAACACCGGTTGCCAAAGGTGGTTCTACGTCGGATCTCCACAGTGATGTCGTTTGTGGAGTTAACTTTTGCCCCGAGGTAGACAAACTCCTTTACTACCTCGAAATTATAGCTGTCGATTGTAATATTTTGTAATATTAGCCCTAGCTTTAAACTGAATGTATTTCAAACTTTGCAGAAAACACAGTCTTTCGTTGTCGGTATGACTCAGGTTTTATACCGGATCACGAAATAACTAGAGACCTTGAGACTTGGACTCAAGACTTTCACAATGGAGTACGATAGGCACATGGAAGACAACTTCTCACAATGTGTCCGACGAGTTAACTGCTCTGCTCTGCTTGCGTACCTAACTTAACGCACCATTCAAGGATAAGCTACATTGAAATGTGATGCCATCTACTTCTGAGCAAATTCCATATTTCCAGACTAATTTAGCTCGGTGCTGAGCCAGCACAGCGCAGTTCTTAAAATCGAGGTTTCACATATCACTAGTTGAATATTGATGGTGGAGTAGAACGCTTGATTCAAAATTGTAGGTGCCGGCAATACATGTTCTGGATTTAGTCCTGTGGTCTGGCTGTCAAGTTAAGTCACTTACTCTCGCCTCTGTGAACCTTTCAAACACACATATTTATGCTATTTGCATGCTTTTATTGCCTTTCATGTATTGAGTTCACTACTTTCCTCGTGCACATGCACATCTGCATCTCCACCTTCACCCCAATGCCATCACACAGGCTGAAGAAACCCATTCAAGAACCACGCGCATACCCCCAGCCACTGTTTACCCAATCTCTCACGCTATTCCTCTTGCCCTCCAGAAAGGGGTTAAGCCCACTCCACCAGCAACACGAACCGCTGTGACACTGCAAAGACACGCAGACCTCGAAGGCGCTAATCCCATCTAGAAAATAATTTCATAAATAATTCATCAAACAATAACTGCCAACGTATGCCGTAGAATATGCCTCCTGCGGATGAACTGTCACGGTGTTTATCTTCGTTTAGATGGGAGGCGGCCGTGTGTCTGTTTACCCAAGTAGTGGAACGTAACATGCAAATAAAACAAACCGCCGCCATATGTCGTTGGTTCGTTCAAATAGCCTCCAGGCACTGAAAGGGGAATACCTGACAAATGACTTCATGTCGTTCATTTTCCGACGGGTAATCCTTCTGTTCTCATTTTTTCCTCAAAAAGGACTCAGTGCTTGGCATACAAACACAAATGCGAAATACAAGTGCTTCGGTTTAGGCCAAATTCGGTTGCCGATGCTGGCTGGCCCGAGTATTTGGCTGCCAGACTGAGGCAATTTTTTCAAGGACCCTGTTTGTTTATGATCTGCTTGTTCATCCTCCGACCTGTATATCGATTTGAAAAATGGCAAACTTTAAGAGGCCAACAGCCACTTGAATTTCGTTTGACAAATGGATCTCTTGGCTATGGGCGAGAGATGAGAGATGTGAACACTCGCATGTGTGTTTGAGGCATTTCTATGGGCCTCAGGGGAGGCAGAAATAAGCGAAGGGATTCGGTGGCTTTTTAAGGTTACTTGAAGGAATGAGCTGAGTTTGATTGTCTAAGAAGTGGTAAACGTCGACAAATGAGGAGAGTTTTGTTTTTACCGGTCGTTTGGAGTTTAATATATGCCATTTGTTTGCACTTGTTCCTTCGTGTGTTGACTGGAGCCAGTTACTATCTGAGTCGAAGCTCTTTTGTAACTGAAAGGTTGACAGTACATCAGACAGTTGTCATTAAATAGCACAGGATGGCGTCATGGTCAATGGTATCTACTGAAGTAACTTTTTTCCCTTCTATTGTTAATTTTTGATACTCGCTTATTATTTCGTGTACATCAACTTCGTTGCAGGCTGCAATCAACCGGTCAACCAATCGCAAATGGAAGACAGATTGGATTTGTAGTAGATGTGTAGTAGAAAATATGTAATTTTGACGGAAACTGCACTCTATGACAGCTTTTTTTTTTTTTTTTTTTATAATTTGCGCGTGCTCAAGGGATTGCTAATACCCTTATGTGTCCGGGGTTAAGACACAGCACGGGCCGAAGGTATAGAGGGAGAAAGGGAGAGGAGGTACCTGTGCACATTGGTCTTAAATATCTGCGGGTTGTAGTCTGTGGGAAATATTAGTTTAGGAAGAGCATTCCATATTCGTGCAGTGCGGCTGAAGAACGAGTCTCTGAATTTAACTGTACGTCCGAAAGTAGTCTTAAGGGTATACTGATGGGCGGTTTTATCGATTATTACGAACCGTAGCCAACTTCGAGTCGTGGTTGGCCATTACTAAAACGAAGATCGCTACGTAGGCACATATATATGTAGAAGTAAAAAGAGGAAAAACGTGTTTGATAAGGAAGAAAAAAAATGTACCATCGAAGCTGAGTTTTTTTCAATTTTTGGTCTACAGATTTGAGGATTGAACTGGCAGTTTACCGAGGACCTTCAACTATGGAAGATATTTCTCAGGCTCAGGTCCTCCGTAAGTTGCAGGTAAGTATATGGATTCCCTGAACACCTTGTGGCCGTGCCCCCCACTAAGACCAACGTGTCGGGTACATTGTACATTTAGTAGGGGATTTTTTTTGCAACCGTGAAACCTTCTTATACTTCTAAGACCATCCGTATTCATTAATGAATCCTGGAATGTTTATCAGTCTAACGCCACGCTGTCTAAGTCTCACAGATCTGCGAAAAAGTATTTTCCTCAAAGTTCTTTTCCTAGCTAGGACTCGGCAGATGTTGAGAATTAGAAGACTTTAATAGTTCAGGAGTGCCCATAGTGCCAAAAAATGTACTCACTCTCATTTTGAGTTTGCTTCCCAAAAATTACAGAATTTTTCTTTCAAAGGCACCAAGAATCAGCTCCGCGGTTTTGCTTATCGTCCAGCTTTCGGCTCCATACAGCAAGACTGGCAAAATAAGACTTTTGTAGAGCATGATTTTCGTCCTTCGAGTCAGGAATTTTGACGCCAGTTGTTTTTACGATCCGAAGAAACACCGGTGGCCAAAATCGGTTCTACGTCTGATCTCCACAGTGATGTCATTTCTAGAGTTTACGTTTGCCCCGAGGTAAACAACCTCAAATTTGGGTAAAATACATTGAAAATTGTGTATAAAACTTCATGTAACAAAACCACTTCTCCTGAGACGCTAGGCCCAGGCCTGCCTCGGGCTGTCGCGCCACCAATATTATATATATTATATTATAAAAAAAACCACTGGTTACCAATGTAATTAATAATACAGGCCACTTCGTTGAAAGAAGTGAAAATTATCGCAGTGTATAGATGCTAAGAAAATAATTTTCCCGAAACTTACTCTTCAGATTCCCCTTGAAATAATTGCTCCCTTTATTCATTAGCAACGTTGTCAATGTGGCATGATCGTTTTCTAATGGCAATTTTCGAAAATTCACACTGTGGCACTTTAATATTGAATATGGCACTCTGGTGAAAATTTGAAAAATTAATTTTTAACATCGCTTATTAAACAATCGCTGCATAGATTACACATACGTTATAATGGATACATGTTCTTCCATTAATTTCCATTAATTCAGGTAACTATCCTCTGTACACTAGGATTCTTTCGAGCTTGAGCCGGTGGTTAAGATACGTCCCTACTACAGGGCTTAGTAGGGCTACATACATTAAGTTTTTACAAACAAATTTTTTCTTAATTTTAAGTTTTTAAGTATTCAATTCATTTTTGTTCACATACAATTACAATATTGGTTAAGGTCGAAAGATATATGATAAGATTAAGTTTAGCTTAGAGTGCCCGCTTGGGGCCAGTGAGTTCGAAATGGTAACACTGTCCGTCCAACTAGTTTTAAGCATTTTTGTCTAGTATGTAAGTTTGTTATGAATTTGAAATAAAAATGAATTAAAAAAAGGGCTTCGTTTTGAATTACAAAAAACTCGCAGAATTAGTTATGTTCACTGAGTACAGCCCAATCTTCAAATGAATTATGGCTCATTGAGTGGGAGACACATTATTTCTCAAGAAAGATCCCACGGATACCGATCAGGGCGATGCTTCGTCAGATACTGTATTCTAGCACCACGATCGTTCAAGAACCTCTGAGGCAATCAGCCGGTTAGCCCTTTATCAGGCTGGAGATAAAGTGTCCCTCTTGTGGGAGCATCGACGAGGTTGTGCATTAAAGCTAAATCATGGGGATGGTTAGAGATTAAGGCTGACGCGTCATCTAGTTTGAGGCAACTATACTGTCATGATCGTGTGCGACTCTGAGTGACATCAAGAGCAAGAAGAAGTTCTAGATCAAAATCGCTCTTTACCGAATGCGAGGGATTGTCCAAAAATCCATGAACCGAATTATGTAGCACCAGAGGTAAAACTGAAGCCGTTTCTGGTCCTGAATGGGAAGTGGATCTTAGGGTATAAGCCTTAACTTGGTCCTTCCTAAGCCTTTTGTCTTCTTCCGATGATCTCAACCTCAATCTCATCGACATATGCGACCACTTACACAGACTTACGGGAGTTAGCTCCAGCAGGCCGCAAGACATGAAAAGTTCTTGGAAAAGTTAGTACACAGCCTGCATTTAAACACAAGTCGAGAAGAAAGAGTCTAAACTGAGACTTCTGAGAGAGTAGATTATAGAAGATCTCTTGTTTTTTAAATACACGTAACACAAAGAAAACACGGTGGTTGCTTTTCTAGACATAGAAGGCGCCTTCAACAGCATCTACCTACAGTCAATCACACAAGGACTGGTAGAATTTGACGTAGAAGCGGCACTAGTGGCAGTAATAAACCAACTACTCACTAACGCTTCCACGAAAGGTTATACTAGAAGAGGTACACCCCAGCGAGGAGTACTATCCCCTCTTCTTTGGAACCTAGCAGTGAACAAACTGCTACTAATACTGGAAGGGGTTGGTTGCAAAACGATTGCCTATGCGGATGATGTTGCCAAAGCCTTCTCCGAGAAATACCCACATGCACTGAAAGAGTTAATGCAACATGGTCTCAATCCACTCAATAACTAGGCGGTTGAAAATGGTCTGAGCTTAAAAGCACAGAAAACCGAGATCGTCATTTTCACTAGGAAATATAAAATATCTCATATCGACCCTCCCACCCTATATGGCACAGTTCTCAAATAATTAAAAATATCTTGGGATTATACTAGGAAGCAAATTAAACTGAAAGCTCAATACAACTGAGAGAGCAAGAAAAGCCTTAACGGCCTTATACATATAAGCAAAACAACCATCGGACACAAATGGGGTCTTCAACCCGTCATGGCATACGGGCTTTTCACAGCTATGATTAGACCCGTCCTCTTATACGCCACAGCAATCTGATGGACCATACTCAACGTCGCACACATCTCAAAATTCTAAGAAAGGTACAAAGGCAAGCAGGAATCTGCATAAGTCATTCCTTGAAAACGACTGACACCGATGCACTTGAAACCATACCAAAACTTCCCCTTAGATATTCATGGTAAATAATTAGCAGCCACCTGTGCAATCTGATTCAAGACATGCTCTCAATGCCAAAATCTAATTAGAGCAAGGACTGGATTACATGTCACCTCTAAACTTCTCAGAGAAAAACTCCGAAGCCCTGATTACGAAAAGAGACGTATGGTATGATGGTAATATATTATTTGGTAACGACATACACTTCTACACAAATGGATCCAAGACGGAGTAGGAAGCGGTGTATGCTTCCATACACCTGACCATATTAAACTTAACAAATCAATTCACTTACTCAATCACTGCAGTGTCTTCCAAGTAAGAATAATGGCGATTAGCGACGCCCTGTCCTGGCTGAGGTGGAACGTGGTATCCGCCCGCGATATCTGTATCTTTACGGCTAGCCAGGCAGCCGTAAACTGTAAAGTAGTCATAAGCTGCGCGCATCTCTTGAAGGGATAGCCGAATAGATTCACATTCGCCTGTGCAGGGTGCCAGGACATAGATACATTATAGTAAGGGACTCTGTAAAGCTGACAAGTTCGCTAGACGATGGAACCCTTTGTGACATAGTTCGTGTACCTATCTACTTTTAGTTACAATTCAATGATCAAAGTAAGCTAGAAGTCAATGCCAGATGGAATATAGGCATCACTTGAAAAATCTGACCCAATTTAGACCCCTGATAGTTTGACCTCGTTAAAAGGATCCAAAATCAGCGCCGCAGTGTTAATAATCACCGGACACTGCCTATTGAGTCTACACGCGAAAAGAATGCGACTACTATCTAATGTTTTTTTGCAGAAGCTGTCTAGATGAAGAAGAGGAGAAAACATGCCCCAAACACCTTCTCTGCAGCTGCCCTGCTCTCGCCCTAGCTAGGAAAGCCACTCTAGCCTCCTACTTCGTTGATAACCTAAACGACCTGAGAGAAACACCAATCGAATCGCTACTGGATTTCACTGACAAATCTGTCAGTCATCACAAATTCCTTTGTGGCAGTACAATGGGCCTATACCTACCTACCTACCTTCGTCTTATAAATGCCCAGTCTTAAAACCAGGCAGTCGTCACTTGCGATGGAATTAATTTCAATGAATTTGATTCCCATGTTTGGAACCAAACAGTTAAATCCATGAGGGTTTTGACTAATGATAAAATATCTAAGATATGCTCAGATATGCGTTATCCTGTATTTTAATTCAGGATTCTGAGGTAGATGACAAAAAAAAAACCTGGCCCAGTCCCCTGAGTGTTATCATAAGGGATCAAGATACGTGGTCTTTGTAACTATATTTCACTTAAGTAAACTAAAGCCTTTGTCAGAGAAACACGAAAATAGCCATAGCATAGATTGTACACAGTTTTTACTGAAAACTTACGCAAAATTCCAGTATCAATTGTCGATCACGTATGTAGCGAATGGAACCAGTCCCGCTTAAGAGAGTCTTCTACTAAAGAGTGAACGAAAATGAGCGAAGTTTTCTTGGTTCAGTATGAGTTGCAGCAAGCACATAGCTTCGATATATTATTGGATACACCTTACAGAGAAAAGTCCAATCCTGCGGGAACCAGGATTATTACTTGGCAAGGATTCGTTGCATGGACGACGAGTAGAAACACGGTATTAGGCGGACGAAGAGAATCAGATACGCCCTCAAATAGCTCCAAACATGAACCCTCAAGCGTTGACCTAGGCTCCCATTAACTTTTTGAGTGCAATATTTCTTTAACACCCACTCGATCAATTATGCATGCAGTACAAGCACTCCTTTGGGGGCAGACTGCAGAGCAGGATACATCCAAAAGAACAACTCCTGCAGTAACCCCGTCGTCACACAATCAAAACACAAAATTGTATCCCTTTCAACATAACGAAACCAGCACGCCCAGTACCCAAAGTGTCCTGATTGAGTCGTTGCATGGTGCTTGGCGTGCCGAATTAAAAGTTGAAATGAATAACTGGATTAAGTGCTGTCTGTTCATTTTGATAAACACTCTCACATAAGTACGCGTCCACCTAACCACCAGATCCTTCAGCAGAAGGGATCGACACAATGAGCACTCCACCCTCGAGACAGATGATATCACAAGGGAATTTTCAAAAAAAAAAACATGATGACTAGTAGTGATATGAAAATAATTCCCACACATACTTCAAAGGATCTGCAAACAAAGGAGCAAGTACAGGAAAATAAATAAATTTTAAAAATGATTTTTGTCTTCCAAATGGAACTCACACAGTCATCGTGCGAGAGCCACCGAGACTCGTAATAATGAAGTATGCATGGGTTCCACCGGGGCAGGAAGTATGCACCGAATCCAAGGACATTTTGCCCCGTCTCTCTTCTTCTCTTTGAACGGATACAAAATTTCTTTCCTTGTGCGCTTTGGCATGCAACATGAAATACTCTTCGATTGTTCAAGGATACGCGCTCCTTGAGGCTGTGCGCTCCTCCTTCAGCATGCATACGCCATTCAATTCCGCCAAGCATAAAGGATTCGGAAACAAGATTGCGAAAATTCCTCGTAAAAATATTTCGCAAATTGGATCAACAACTGGCTGGAAGGTATCACATTCAAAGGATGCATTGAATTGAATTGCAATTTTTCTTACCCGACCGTGACAGGGGTTGGTAGCGAGTGCAGGACATCGTCAATAAAAGGGGATGATTTGAAGATTACGGATTGTAGAAAATGTGGCAGTGCCGTTTACTTGGTCGACAGATTGTTGAAAGATTCTCCGAGAGGGATGAGTGATTGGTTGAGTTTAATTGACACAAAGAAAGATTGCAGGATCAAATGTAACATTGTTTGACTCTTTGTTGTTTGTCAGTCTATTTATCTTACATTTAAATGAACTATTTGAGATACGAGATACTTTTCCTTAGAAAATTTTATAAAGTGAGTGGTATGCAGACAGGGAAAACTGATTGCGTTTCGGAGAGCTGATAAGATTATTAGTCCCAAAGGCTATAAGCGTTGTCGTAAAGTTTCTAATTATAACTTGTGGATATTTATGTTTAGGGTGTAGTGGGTGACGCAGTGTGAGGTCACTAGTCATAATTCGTGCTAGTGGAGTTCTTTGCTTGGTGGTTATAGTGTTTGCTCGGGTCGGTGGGACTCAGATTTTAATCCTGTGATAGCGCTTCATCTCTATTCTTTTCGGTCTGTACCAAGCTCATCCAATATGGTTTCATGACCATGATATGGCTGAAGAGGGAACTAGCGGCCTTGCATGACTATTTTATTGCTCTTTTCTTGATGAAAGCCGGCGAACTGTTTAATATTCAATTATGTTAGTTTTCATTCACTGTACTTTTGTAAAATTTTGCTGTCTTCTGTACCAACAATTTGTACATATATTTAAAAATCGGGTGATGCACCAGCCGTATAATCGTACGAATCGTACTAATTCAACAAGTAATCGGGAACTTGGATTTTAGTCTTCACAGGAGATAGATGGCAAAGATTGGTACCAAACAAATTTATTTCAATTTTTTGTTAAGCTTGTTCTTTCATGTATCTGTTGGTTGTTTTTCTACTCGTTGTCTATGAAAATTTTGCAGTATATTTCCCTTTCGTTGTAAACACGAACTATTACTGCACTGTTCTGCTCAGTGGTCTGTGAACGACTGACTCTTTGAGAGGTTGGGTGACGACTTCGCTGATCTGGTTCGCTTGGACGTAGGTCTGAAGGGACTGTTCCCTCACTCAGGTCCTGAACAAATTGAGAGCCCAGGCCGTGTCTTAAATTCGTAGAGTTTCTCCGCAGGGATGCCCTTGGGGTGCTGTAGTTTGCAGATATTGATGTTTTTAGTTGGCCTTAGGAGTTGTAGTCACGTTGGCCTACGCTTGACCTTAAGCTGTCGATTGGTCTGATCAGATCGAGTAGGCCGAATCGTAGAACTCTCTTTGGCGTTGTAGCAGGACACTGCGCCATCGGCATGCGGTTGTGGAGACCTGCAACTCCGAAATACACCGTTTACACAATATATTCATCGACTTCAGCTAAAATATGATTTTCTGAATTGATTTGAATTGAATTTTGTGCATTGATGGAGGGCAGTCGCAATTTTATGAGTGTTTCTTCTCATTCTCGTTTGCTAAGAAAATGTTATTTAATTTTTTGTTTGGCTTACAGTGATTTGAGGCTTTTTCTTACTCTGAATTCCAGTTGAGTTAATGAAGCTTGTTAAAGTTTGTAAACCTAATGTTCGGAAGTCATCCCAGAAGGAACATTCCCAAGGGAGGAGTACCTAAGCAGCAAATACGGTGTCCGACATTAGCTCGCAGACTGCTAACACTCAGGTGATGTTAGCTAAGACCAGAGCATCGATCAAAATTTTGTGGACATAACCATGTTGCTTGTGAGCGTTGTTGACTTAAATCACAACGGTTGGTGTGATTAAACTGCAGTAACTAGAGGAACGTAATATTTGCACGACAAGAATCAAATCACAGAGGGTTGATTGTTGTTGAGCACTGAATATTTTTCTTTATTCTTATTTTTGAATTAGGCGATAGTTGTAAGTTAGATTAAGCATGAATTGTATTATTAAGTTAATAAAATTGTATCAGAAGCGGCCTACCATCATTATGCAGCGCTTTAAGAGGTGGTTGATCGTCAAACAAGTGGCGACCGTAACATAAAGCAACAAGACCAAGCTCTTTCTTCACTACTGGCCAGGCGCCCTCCCGGATGAGATTGCGCATAGGTGGAAAAATCGGTGTAACAATATGTCTGCATAAGAATTTATAATTTGCTTCAAACAACGTGATTATCTTGTGACTCTACAGTGATTTTGAAAAAAATGTTAAATGTATGAAGACTTGTTTGACTCACTGTTTATAGTAGTACAAGCTGTAGCTGGCGGCCAGTTGGAGATGATCTCGTTGGGCGATATATCTGTAAGATATGGTTTGAGGAAAGCAAGCCCGACGAGTAGAATCTTCAAGAAAGAATCGACAACAAAGGAGACATCATTGACTGCGCCGCCTATCGAGGGATTAGCTCACAAGATCTTCGTGCCGTTTTGTGTACATACACGCCTGAAGACGTTTATAGGCAATCTGATAAGTTCATACCAGTTTGCTTCAGGTCAGGCAACTCCATCATCGACCAAATCTTCACACAGGCCAGCTTTTCGTAGATTTCAAGACCGCATATGACAGCGTGCACAGAGACGAGCCATACAACGCCATGTCCAGTAATGACATTCCTGCCAAGCTCGTCAGGTTGTGCGACGGTGAAGAATTCTCGCTGCTTCATCTAGGTCGGTAACGAACTATCTGGGAATCTCAATGTCAAGAAAGGACTTAGGCAAGGCGACCCACTGTCATGTGACTTCTTTAACACCATCCTAAAGAAGATCGTGCAAGACTCACACTTTAGGCATGACCTTTCAGAAGTCCGTATAACTGTTAGCATGCGCGGACATTTACGTGATTGGGAGAACACAAAGAGCCGTCAATAAGGCGTTGGCTGGCATTGAGGCGGAATCGGCCAAAATGGGTCTAGCGGTCAATGAGGGCAAAACGAAGTATATGGTGTCACCATGAAAGGACATGCAACATCGACTTCTTGGACAGAGCGTCACAATGGGCAGCTATAACTTTGAGGTAGTCAAGGACTTCGTCAACCTCGGCTGCCAAGTAAACATTAGGAACAACACCAGTATCGAGATCAAACGCAGAGTAACTCTTGCCTTGTTTCTATGGACTCAAACAGCAATTGAGTAGTAGAGCCATCTCTCGAAGAACCAAGTTGACCTTATATAAGACCTTGATCATCCAGTCCATGAATGAGAGACCAAAGGCCTTGGTCTCTTTGAGAGAAAAGTTCTGCACGCGATCTTTGCTCCTCTTTGCGTTGACGGTTTTTGGAGAATACGATTCAACCACGAACTGTACGGGCTTTACAGCGACATGAGTCTAGTAAGGCGTCTTCGGATCCAACGCTTAAGATGGCTAGGACATGTAGAGCGTGTGGACAACTCAGCTCCGGCCCGAGGAGTCATCGACGCGGAACCCGTCGGTCAACGAAATAGAGGCCGCCCACGAAACCCATACAAGTGGAGAACGACCTCAACCTACTTGGTGTGCGACACGTTTTTGTTTTCAATTCTTTAAGAAGATTCTATGTGTTGATCGTTTTTCATCTTTGGTTTCCAATTACGGAACCTCCATTGTAGTAGAAGCTGTCGTGTGAAAGTATTGAATTCAAAATTGAATCTTCACTCTCATTCAAAATCCCTAATCTTATGATTAAGGCGTTAAGGCGACACTCTAAAAAGCCTTGAAATCATGAATAAGTTACAGTATTTTGATGTTAATTTACGAGGCAGTCCTAAAGTTGTTTGTCAGTTGTTACATGAAACCACACCTCTCACCCGCCCTTTAGTAGCACATCACCCAACAAAGGGGATGGCTTTACAACTTTGCAATATATAAGCGCCCTCCGCATCTTCCACGTGGATGACACCATCCTGGGAATCAATTCCTAATTATGATCATAACTGAGGACATATTACATTCCACATCCACGTTCCATCCTTCACAAAGATGGATCAATTAAGGTAACACAGCATATGAAAATCCCAGTAAACCCATAAGACATACCAAACTTAATTGGTTCTCTTTAATTACACACCAGCACACTCCTGTGCTTAATTAGCTAAATTAATTCCATCACCCCCCCGAGATGATTTCTCAGAAAATTGTGCCCAAAGTCTGGTCTCAAATTCGCATACGCACGCAATTCAGCATTTTCCCATTGTGTCCTGCACGCCCATGGATGACTCCTGGGCTATTCCGGATACGAACACTAGACCGTCGCATGTCCAGATTTGATTGTGCTCGTTTTCATAATAAATACCCTGCAAGCAGATGATTATATTTCATAAGGCCTGTCATGTGTTCAGGTATAAATAATATCTCCTTGCTGTGCGAGCGTGTCTGTTTGTAGGGCGACCGCGGCCGTACAGATGTTGACATCACCAGGCCGGCGGCTGGGGGGGGGATGGTATGGCGAACAAAGTTTGTCACTCATTTTGATTGACTTTGCCGATTGGGTTTTATTACTTTTATCCGGAATGAAGTAAGTTTTTCGATTTCATTGAACGGTGACAATAGCATCTGCGATGGATGGGCGTTCGAGAAGCTGCGTATCTGGGTTAATGTTTGCGTCGTTAAGGAGCACAAGCCTGACTGGGGCGCTGATATGTTTGGTTTAATAATTAAATTAAGCTGCTGGTTGTTTACTCTGTATGGTGATGAGATTTGATTAAAAGTGCCAGAGAAGTAGGGAAACACCTCATCGTGGGATGAATTGCTGTCTTGTCTACCTCGAGATTGGAAAACTTCACCGAGGACGAGGACCTTGGACGACAGGTAGTTGGACTTTTGTGACATTTCGTTTAAAGGGTACCATTAGCAATTCGATTATAGAGGACAGAGCACCAAGTCTAAAAGTCCCAATCAATATAATGAGCGTTCCCCCTCCTTCTGTCGAAAAAGAAGTGCTGATTGAAGTTGTTGGTTGAAGACCAGTGTGAATTTGTTGGTGGACCAACTCGAATCGATGTAGGGGCATAACACCTACATCGATTGTTGTTGGGAAGCTAATTTTGAATTTGCACTTCTCATTTCTGCTTCACCACTTGCAGTCGGTGTTGGTTTTTTCATATCTGCGTTTTGTCCTTTATGGGAAGTTTTAGGGTTGATGTGAGCAATGTGCGTGGGCTTAGAGCGAATCTCTTCGCTGTGTATGTCCACCTATCCCGTTTCAAACCAGCTGCCTTGGCGCTGAGTGAAACACAGGCAGGTGAGAATACCGAATTATCGGATTTGAACTTGCCTGGATATAGCTTGGTGCCGCTCTTCTTTTTACACCGCGGTCTCGCCATTTACGTACGTAGTGATGTAGCTTACCAAATTCAACCACAATACGGCCTCTGTTCCAATCCGGAATTCAATTTTCTGTGGTTAAAACTCCATGTCCGTAAGCATTTAATCCACTACTGCTTTATTTATAGAAGTCCAAGCTTGGATAGCAATTCAACTTTTAACGAATTTGATGCGCTATCCGATTCCATCTCAAGAATTGTATCCCTTTATCCTCACACTGAAATTGCCATTGCGGGCGATTTCAATGTACACAATTCTAATTGGCTTCGGCATTCAGGCCAGACAACACCCGAAGGAAGGTACGTCGAAATCTTTGCTGAGGTAAACAATCTGACCCAGCTAGTAAATGAGCCCACACGAATACCTGACATTGCAGATCATTCCGCCAACACCCTGGACCTGTTTCTCACCTCTCATCCTGATAAATATTCTGTTGAATCTGTTGAACATATTGAATCAGCAAAATTCTCGTTATCACCACACATAGTTAGAGAACAAATTCCTAAAAGAACAGTTTGACTGTACGAGAAAGCCGATTGGAACAAACTTAACAAGTTCTTTAGGAATTTAAACTGGCACTTTGCTTCCTAGATAGTGACGTGGATGCCGCTGCTGATATGATCACGAATATTCTTCTGCTGGGCATGAAAACCTTCATTCCTCACAGAGTGAAGAGTATCAAGCCCAAAGCAAACGCATGGTATGACACGAGCTGTAAAGAGGCTATTAGGATGAGAGAGTTGAATTTCCGGACATACAAAGCCAACCCTACTGAGGAAAACCGGAAGAAGTTTAAACGGGCCAGAAATGACTGCAATGCAACTATCAGACGTGTGAAATTTTCTTATGAGCAAAAGTTGAGGCAAAAAGTGCTACAATGTCCCAAGGATAGCAAAAACTTTTGGTCATTTGTAAAAAACGTAAGGAATTCCGCCTCGTCTTCAATTCCCACGCTCATTTACAATGACATTCCAGTTGTCAGCTCTTTAGACAAAGCTAATCTGCTTGGGGCTCATTTTGCAGCTAGCTCAACACTGCCAGATTCCAATTTGTCTCCACCTGTACTTGAGAGCGTTGATTTCACCATGGGACAAATCCACTTCCGCACTCGTACAGTTGCAAGAGTACTGAAAGATCTCGACGTGCACGAATCCGCTGGCCCGGATGGTATTCCCCCTATACTTCTGAAGAGGTGTTCTTCTGTGCTGGCAAAACCACTGCGTAAGCTTTTTCATCTATCCTACTCTTAAGGTCTCTTTCCGAGCAGATGGAAAACAGCATTTGTCCAGCCAGTCCCTAAAAAGGCGAATCTTCGTCACCCACCTCGTACCGACCCATAGCACTTACGTCCCTTCTTTCTAAGGTCATGGAAACGCTGATAAATCGTTAGCTTATGAAATATCTTGAATCGCGGAAGCTTCTTAATGACCGACAATATGGTTTCCCCAGCGACAGGTCCACTGGTGATCTGATAGCTTATCTCACCGAAAAGTGGAACCAATCTTTGCACAATTCAGGCGAAAGCAAGATCGTTGCGCTTGATATTTCTAAAGCATTTGACAGAGTTTGGCATCAAGCTCTCTTGTCGAAAATGCGTGCCTATGGTATCGATGAATCTCTTCTTCTATGGATTAGAAATTACCTTTCGAACCGTTCAATTCAAGTTGTTTTGGATGGGTTCAAGTCTGGTATCCACCAAATAAATGCTGGTGTTCCCCAAGGCTCAGTTCTGTCTCCGACACTCTTTCTCATTTTTATAAATGATCTCTCGTCTGCTACTTCTAATCCAATCCATTCCTTCGCTGATGACGGCACCATTAGCTTTTCATATTCGTTCCAAGGCTCACGACTCCGCCCTTCGGCCGTAGAATTGGAACGGCAGCGTATGTTAAGCACGTTGAATTCCGATCTTGACAGCATAATTAACTGGGGAAAAAACAATAGAGTGGAATTCAATTTTTCAAAAACTCAATGCTGTCTGCTGTCACTGAAGCGAACCCTTGATAATCAGCCACTATCCATGAATGGCGCTTGTGTCTATGAAAAGCGGAAAACTTTCCATCCTTGGTATGTGTATCAACACAACACTTAGTTGGAGCGATCACATATTTGAGGTCGCCAAAAATACTGCGAAATGTTTAGGTTTTCTTAATCGATGCAAGAAATATTTCACCCCTTCTGATTTGGCTTTAATTTATAAGGCGTACATCCGCCCCAAGCTTGAGTATAACGCTCATATCTGGTCATCGACGTACCGTCTCTTCTTTGTCCGTGTTTTATCGTTATTTCAACAAACGATGCTCAAGTGAGCTAGCCAACTGCATTCCTCCTCTCCATGAATTCACCCGCAATACTCGTCTCGCCAGGAATGCCCATCAGTATACCCTTAAGCCTACTTTCGGACTCGTTCTCGGCCGCACTGCACGAATATGGAATGCTCTTCCCAAACTAATATTTCCCACAGACTACAACCCGCAGATATTTAAAACCAATGTGCACAGGTACCTCCTCTCCATTTCTCCCTCTATACCTTCGGCCCGTGCTGTGTATTGACCCCGGACACATAAGGGTATTAGCAATCTCTTGAGCACGCGCAAATGATAAAAAAAAAAAAAAAAGCTCCGGAAAATTTACTATACCTTCATGGTCCTCCTGGTGATGTTGTTTCTTGTGCCCGTTGCCTGGTTCTACAAAAGGAGGTATTAAGCACACAGACCAGGCCAGACACATGTAGGAACTGCGGAGCATGTAGAACCCAGCACTGACTAGCAAAATAAAGTAGACCGTCTTCTTCGACTCTCTCAGGGATGTGACAAATATCAGCCCACCTTATTTTGGGTAGGCTTCTCCCTCATGCTTGACAGTCATTCTGTAAAGAGGATAGTTATTTTTTCTGTTTTTACAGTTTTTATTTTATGGACCCCCGCTGGTCAAGGTAGGGTTGGGGTTAGGGTTGGATTGGATTGCAGTCAAACTTAGGACCGACAAGGCCCGTTCTGTTACCACGAGGATTCAGTTTCAATTTCACAAACCATTTACAGTGTTTTATATAGCGATGAAGACGACTCGTTCCAAATGCTGCTTACTTCTGTCAAATTGTTGAAATATATGGTGTCTAAGTGACTAATTCTACTAGATGGAGGGCACTTCAATTGCAAAGAAGATGTACAATGGTTCTCTCCTCCTCTAAGCCTCTGCAGCTTCTGCAGGAGTCATTGAAGGGGATACCTTGTCTGGAGACGTGAGTACTGATGGCGCAGTGCCCGCTTCTAATAACGATAAAGGGCTCTCAGATCCGGCTTACTCATACTGATCAGGCCGCGTGAACGTTTCCGATCGAGACTAGGCCTGGTGAGGCATCTTGTGAAGCAGACTATCTAAGACTAACATGTGGTAGCATTTCAAACTTCTGTAGATGCTGTGCGGTGACGAAAGGCTTTAACAATTCCGTAATTAGAGGGAAAACAGGTATTTGATTCCCTCCTCCAGAAATTCTTAATAAGTGCAACAACTGGGGGTAACGCTATAATAGCTTAAGAGACTGCAGTAAGGACATATTTTCCAACATACCTCGAAAACCAAAATTTTGGCAACCTTACCAATACAGACATATTCATACAACAGGAAAATCATTGTCGACTATGAATCACTTGGACTTTTTTAAGAAAAGTGAAAATCGATTTACTGGCTTAGTCTTAATGTCATACAGAAAAAAAAAATCAAAGATCATATCCCTCCTTAGGCATTGATGACAGGTTTTCGGAGAAGACTACGTAACCAGTTTTCTTTCTAGCGAGGTCGCCCCTATATAATTCCTGAAATGTTAGTGCTTGACCATCCGATAAAGAGATGGCCATTGAGAGAGGGCTTGGTGCTAAATGTGACTGCACTCAGAGATTTGATAGCTGGCGAACAGATGACACACGCGCACACCTGAACTCTACAGTGATTTGGTATACGGAATGACTGTTTGAAATTCAAGTCTTTAGAGAAGACTCCAACACCCACTCCTCCGCCCATCTTCGATCGATCTTCGATCCGTCTTTGAAGATTCGCAGAGGACAGTCAGACGTCCACTAAGATCTGGAGGGTATGCTGGTTGAGAAATTCTTCTCTAAGATGAGCTTAGGTACGTTGGGTTGTGTTCTAATGTGGAACTCAATCAGTCAAGAAAGAGAGGCTTAACACAAAAGCTGCAATTTAAATCGAATCACCGTGCTATCCGGCGGCTTGTTTGGTGAATAAATCTATCGGCGGAGGATTGAGTAGTATACTTAAGGCTGTGGAGGGGCCATCCGTTGCACCCTTTCGAGCGGCCTGCAAATAGTACTAACAAGCGAGTGAATCGGCTTGTTGTAAGTACGCTGAGAGGTCAACATTGTGTTTATCGCGACTGTGCTGCTGATGATAACCTTCACCTCAAAAGAGTCAACAAGTCACGTCTCGAGTGATTCCCCGCCGGAGACAAATTTCTCCCAGGCACCTACCAACTACTCAACGCTTAACCTCTTAAAACCACGATGTTTTCATAATTTCATTTTCCAGCCACAGCATTCTTAATCGAACACCTGAAGAGTGAAATTCTGTAAGTTGCCATCATCCATTGTTGCGGTTGTTGCTTGCTTTATGATGCCACGACTCGCGAGGCCGCCGCCCCCTATCGATTAGGGATACCTTGAAATTCCTCTACAAGGTATTTTGTTAATTTAAATATTGCCAAAGCAAAAACTGCTCACCATTCAAGAGCACTTCTACATAACGATCCATCGCACGGTAACTTGTCCCCCGCCAAAAGCCACTTCAGTCAATTTGCGGAAAATCTGAAGCTCTCGGTCCCGCACTGAAATATCCATCCAAATACCATCGCAAATAATTGTTGTGCACACATATTCATATCCACGGAGTTGCCGAGGTCAATTGAATTGGTTGCGGCACACTGGCAGCTGGGGGAGGCAACGAAACAGCGTTACATCGCACAAATCACTTAAGTCACTCACCCACTGCTTCCCATTCACCCGGATCCCAATCGGGCGTCTTCCCCTGGTTCGTCGAAATTCTTAAATGAATTTACTTGAAAACTGGGTGCAGATGCGAAGCACCTCCATCCCCCGGGGTGCTCTTTCGCTTATTCACGTAAACGCAATTGAATAACTCTGGGGCGAGGGTTGGTGAGATGTGCCAGTAGTCAGTACATATTGCGATTGATGTGGGCGACGAAGCATATTGGGCGCCTCAACCTCACCGAAACGCACGCATATCAATCACTTGGCGGCTACATAAAATTTTCACTCGAACGCGGCAATCACCACCGATCCAGGCCTTCTCAACCCTGTCGCGCCTCGGTGTGCGGGTGTATTTGAAGTTCTTCGAAGATCCTCTTCCGATTTTCCCTCATCATCGACATCGCTGTCATTGTCATTGTCGCCTTCCCCAGCTAGAGTGCTTCGTGGAGTGCCATTGAAAATTCAAATTCTATTTCAATCATCGGCGGCTGTGATTTCGTTGACGGCACCACCGTCGTGGGGCGAGGGTGTTAAGATGTTCGGTTACTTGAAAGTTGTTTCACTGGTGTGAAATTCAGCCAAATATTATGCTCCCAATAAATTGACACAGATTCCTTGAGGATATTCCTAAATGTTAGCTTTCCCAACCATCGCCATGCTCCAAATATCTGAGGGGGAATGTATTCCGAAAATTGATATTTTCACAGGACCACTTTTTATTTCTTTTTCTCACAAGAAAAACTACAAGGGGAGCTGTGTTCTCGATATCTGTGGCATGTGATGAGATTGGTTACAAGCACAGAAAATGGAAATGCACGAAATTTGAACGCAATTTTGATGCGAAGTGAAAAGAATGTAGGTGTGTGGCGGCGGTTGTGCCTTGAGGCGAGTGATGGCAGATGTCGATCTCGGGAAGTGATTGTTGTTTGTCAAGTAATCGGAAGAGTGCAATTCAATTAGGCGGGTAGAATGAGAATAGGGGTTTTTTCACCCAGAAAGTTTGCGAAATGTAAAAAAATGGAAAGCGATTTTTTTCTCCTTGTAGGTGAGTGCGGGGCTAGTTGTAACAGAGGCGCGGAATAACTGCCGACAGAAAACAATGTTCCTTGCAGAAATAATAAACTAGTAAAAGGGAAAACATTTTGGTTTTCCCATAACTTTCGGGTTGTCTACTTCAATTGATCATTGAACTTCGAGGAGAAAAGATCCACTATGTTTTTTTTTCTTGTATTTTTCATCCCACAAAAAAGATAATGTTTTGGTTTTAATTCTGTGTATATGAGATTTTGTTTGAGTTAGGATTTTTTTGAAAGTTGTTGTTGTAGCAGTAAGTTGTAACATTTTCTCGGGGTAAATTGTAACGTGTACCAACCAACCCCGTTGGTTTTTTGAAACTATTGCTATAAACATAAGTACTGTTTGCCATGCCCATTGTGGTTACAATCACCTTTTCTTTCAATCCTGAGGAAATAATATGGACCATTAGCAGGAAAATAAGAAAAGCAATTACAGTAACCAATATGGCAGAAAAGGAATCACCCTCAGAGGAGAAAATAAAACAGAAAAAATGTTTTAGATTTTTGTGCCTCATCTGTTGCCAACAATTTTTCTTAAAGTTTCCTAGTTAAGAAATGCGTGCAATGCAAACCATGCAAGACGTTGGCACATACCAAGGCAAGAATCTGCACGTATCATATAGATACCAATTGTTCGTTATGACAATTCTTAATTTAAATAAACACTCCTCTAACTTTTCTTAAAAATAAATATATGATATGTATTTCGGTTTAATCCTCTAACAGGCCAATTCTTTAAAATGTTAGAATTATACTGTTGGACTATTTTCTAATTTGGTTGAAAAATGTGGAAGCATAATAGCCTTTAGCGACTTACCTTAACCGCGCCTAAAGGCCGTTAAAAAGGTTAAGTTCCTGATTCAACTAGAATCCGACCGAACATTCGGCTTCGCTGACCTTCTAAAAATATCACCTTCGGCAAAAAATTCGGCTTCGGCCAAATGAGACCGAAGATTTTGCCGTTTTTTAAGTGTTAAGTTTTAAGTTAAAATAAAATTACGGTATCGGATTTCTATTATCTGCTATTTTCGGCACAAGTCGTGCCGTATTTGTTTGTAAGTACGCTGAGAGGTCAACATTGTGTTTATCGCGACTGTGCTGCTGATGATAACCTTCACCTCAAAAGAGTCAACAAGTCACGTCTCGAGTGATTCCCCGCCGGAGACAAATTTCTCCCAGGCACCTACCAACTACTCAACGCTTAACCTCTTAAAACCACGATGTTTTCATAATTTCATTTTCCAGCCACAGCATTCTTAATCGAACACCTGAAGAGTGAAATTCTGTAAGTTGCCATCATCCATTGTTGCGGTTGTTGCTTGCTTTATGATGCCACGACTCGCGAGGCCGCCGCCCCCTATCGATTAGGGATACCTTGAAATTCCTCTACAAGGTATTTTGTTAATTTAAATATTGCCAAAGCAAAAACTGCTCACCATTCAAGAGCACTTCTACATAACGATCCATCGCACGGTAACTTGTCCCCCGCCAAAAGCCACTTCAGTCAATTTGCGGAAAATCTGAAGCTCTCGGTCCCGCACTGAAATATCCATCCAAATACCATCGCAAATAATTGTTGTGCACACATATTCATATCCACGGAGTTGCCGAGGTCAATTGAATTGGTTGCGGCACACTGGCAGCTGGGGGAGGCAACGAAACAGCGTTACATCGCACAAATCACTTAAGTCACTCACCCACTGCTTCCCATTCACCCGGATCCCAATCGGGCGTCTTCCCCTGGTTCGTCGAAATTCTTAAATGAATTTACTTGAAAACTGGGTGCAGATGCGAAGCACCTCCATCCCCCGGGGTGCTCTTTCGCTTATTCACGTAAACGCAATTGAATAACTCTGGGGCGAGGGTTGGTGAGATGTGCCAGTAGTCAGTACATATTGCGATTGATGTGGGCGACGAAGCATATTGGGCGCCTCAACCTCACCGAAACGCACGCATATCAATCACTTGGCGGCTACATAAAATTTTCACTCGAACGCGGCAATCACCACCGATCCAGGCCTTCTCAACCCTGTCGCGCCTCGGTGTGCGGGTGTATTTGAAGTTCTTCGAAGATCCTCTTCCGATTTTCCCTCATCATCGACATCGCTGTCATTGTCATTGTCGCCTTCCCCAGCTAGAGTGCTTCGTGGAGTGCCATTGAAAATTCAAATTCTATTTCAATCATCGGCGGCTGTGATTTCGTTGACGGCACCACCGTCGTGGGGCGAGGGTGTTAAGATGTTCGGTTACTTGAAAGTTGTTTCACTGGTGTGAAATTCAGCCAAATATTATGCTCCCAATAAATTGACACAGATTCCTTGAGGATATTCCTAAATGTTAGCTTTCCCAACCATCGCCATGCTCCAAATATCTGAGGGGGAATGTATTCCGAAAATTGATATTTTCACAGGACCACTTTTTATTTCTTTTTCTCACAAGAAAAACTACAAGGGGAGCTGTGTTCTCGATATCTGTGGCATGTGATGAGATTGGTTACAAGCACAGAAAATGGAAATGCACGAAATTTGAACGCAATTTTGATGCGAAGTGAAAAGAATGTAGGTGTGTGGCGGCGGTTGTGCCTTGAGGCGAGTGATGGCAGATGTCGATCTCGGGAAGTGATTGTTGTTTGTCAAGTAATCGGAAGAGTGCAATTCAATTAGGCGGGTAGAATGAGAATAGGGGTTTTTTCACCCAGAAAGTTTGCGAAATGTAAAAAAATGGAAAGCGATTTTTTTCTCCTTGTAGGTGAGTGCGGGGCTAGTTGTAACAGAGGCGCGGAATAACTGCCGACAGAAAACAATGTTCCTTGCAGAAATAATAAACTAGTAAAAGGGAAAACATTTTGGTTTTCCCATAACTTTCGGGTTGTCTACTTCAATTGATCATTGAACTTCGAGGAGAAAAGATCCACTATGTTTTTTTTTCTTGTATTTTTCATCCCACAAAAAAGATAATGTTTTGGTTTTAATTCTGTGTATATGAGATTTTGTTTGAGTTAGGATTTTTTTGAAAGTTGTTGTTGTAGCAGTAAGTTGTAACATTTTCTCGGGGTAAATTGTAACGTGTACCAACCAACCCCGTTGGTTTTTTGAAACTATTGCTATAAACATAAGTACTGTTTGCCATGCCCATTGTGGTTACAATCACCTTTTCTTTCAATCCTGAGGAAATAATATGGACCATTAGCAGGAAAATAAGAAAAGCAATTACAGTAACCAATATGGCAGAAAAGGAATCACCCTCAGAGGAGAAAATAAAACAGAAAAAATGTTTTAGATTTTTGTGCCTCATCTGTTGCCAACAATTTTTCTTAAAGTTTCCCAGTTAAGAAATGCGTGCAATGCAAACCATGCAAGACGTTGGCACATACCAAGGCAAGAATCTGCACGTATCATATAGATACCAATTGTTCGTTATGACAATTCTTAATTTAAATAAACACTCCTCTAACTTTTCTTAAAAATAAATATATGATATGTATTTCGGTTTAATCCTCTAACAGGCCAATTCTTTAAAATGTTAGAATTATACTGTTGGACTATTTTCTAATTTGGTTGAAAAATGTGGAAGCATAATAGCCTTTAGCGACTTACCTTAACCGCGCCTAAAGGCCGTTAAAAAGGTTAAGTTCCTGATTCAACTAGAATCCGACCGAACATTCGGCTTCGCTGACCTTCTAAAAATATCACCTTCGGCAAAAAATTCGGCTTCGGCCAAATGAGACCGAAGATTTTGCCGTTTTTTAAGTGTTAAGTTTTAAGTTAAAATAAAATTACGGTATCGGATTTCTATTATCTGCTATTTTCGGCACAAGTCGTGCCGTATTTGTTTGGTTTTTTCGTAGTGTATCTATAGCAGAGGTAATGGAGGATAGAGATATCAAATTTCAGCTTTTTTATCGCTAGTCCATGGTGCCATTGAGCCATGAGTAAAAAATAAGAGTGTAGTGGAATTCCCTAACACACATTACAAGATTTACAAGATTCCCGGCTCACATATATTTACAGACACGGGATGAAAAGTCGTACAAAAAGCGCCGTCAAATAATAGCAAGGGCCATAGGGAATAGAAGTTGACTATCTCTATCCTCCATTATGTCTGGAATGTAGGTAGAGGTGAAGTTGCAAGTAAATGTGTGTTTTTGTTTGACATTTAAAATCAATAGATTTTGCATTTGTAAGTTGGTCTATATAAAAGCATGCAATTTGTTTGTACTGGTTGTAGGTAGAAACAACATCAAATTTTTTTCATTTTCATTTAAAAGGTGGTGATAACACTATGATATTCGGCTTCGGGTACGGCTTCGGCCGAAGGTGAAGTTCGGCTTCAGCCAAAAAAAAAATGGCCTTCGTTCGGACTCTAATTTAGACGTACCCTGGGAATATATGGGGCAGGTTGTAACAGCGGGACGTTTTTTTCAAAATTTTGCCAGAGAAAATATTAAAAACATTTGGCAGATCTTTTTAAAAATAAGAAATTAAAAAAGATAACTTTGTTGTTAAATCTTGCGTTTTTAGTTAGTATATATATAAGTCAAACTCATTGCTGTCATACATAGATATATTCATAAATAAACATTTTGTATCTGAGTCAGCTTGCTCTCTCATAACGGTCGTTTGTTTTTATGTGAGCGGGTTGTTAGCCCTCCGCACAACCACAAGGAGATCGCTGCATACATTGGTTCAACTCACAACGGGTGCTGTGAAGGCTATCCAGTTTTCTACAAGTCAGTCCAACTGTTGGGATATATGGACGACATCCACATCGTCCCAAGTTCCCAGCGTGCAGTAGTGGAATTATTTACGGCAATTGGAGAAGTGGCGAAGCGAGCTGGTCTTAAGGTCAACGAGGATAAAACTTAGTTTATGCTGTCGACCAAAAAACGATCCGTCACGCACCACCTAGGAGAAAATATTACAATCGACAGCTACGATTTCGAGGTAGTAAAGGAGTTTGTCTACATAGGGGCAAATGTAAGCTCCACAAACTCCACCACTGTGGAGATTCGACGTAAAACCGCCTTTGGCAACCGGTGTTACTTCGGTTTGTCAAAACAACTGGCTTCAAAACGCCTGACTCGACGGACTAAGATCATGCTCTACAAAACCCTTATTTTGCCAGTCCTGCTATATGGAGACGAAAGCTGGACGATAAGCAAAACTGTGGAGCTGATTCTTGATGCCTTCGAAAAAAATTCTATGGCGGATATATGTATGGTCCCGTCTGCGAGGAAGGCGCATGGGGGAGAAGACACAACCGCGAACTCTACGAGCTGTACCAGGATGTGGATGTAGTTCGGTAGGCGAAGATCCGTCAACTGCACTGGCTCGGCCACATTGAGCGCATGTATGAGCTAAGAGGGTCTTCGAATCCGAGCCTCCTGGTTCGAGAAAGAGGAACACCGAATCTCCGGTATAAACGTACAGCATATAAGTAATGGCGGATGCAAGGCAGCTTGATCTTGATGACTGGAAGCAGCGTGCCCAGAACCGTCAAGAATAGAAAGCAGCTATCGCTCAGGCTCGCACCCTGCATACTTATGTATTTATCAGGCTTACAGAGAAGTGAGCATTTTGTATTCATTTTCCCTAGAGCAGCATGCCTAGTGAATAGAATCAGTGTTTATCCCCGAATATATTTAAAACAAAAACGTTAGGGATATTTGTTAACATACCGTACATGACAATAATTTAAACAATTTCGTAAGTATTATTTTATAATTATACCATAAAATAACCATTATTTCATATTTATAGATGTCCGTCAAGTTGTTTCATCAAAACATTAAAAACACAACATTTTTTACAATTACCCACCAAGGTTAATAGGTTTGGTATTATATCCAATTGTAAGAGCAGCGTCGATTTTAGTAAAATGTCTTACTATTTGCCCATCACTCCCCCTCAAGTGAAATACACAGAGCATAATGTCCCGCTGATCCTTGTAAAATTCGGTCACAACATCACAGACGTTAACCAGAAGCAAACGTTTTCACAAGTAAATATACCAAAAAGAGTTTAAAGACTACTTGTTATGTGTGTCCAAGGTTAAGAGTATGGATGACGCAGCTGCAGGTATGTACTACTGGCTATATGAAGTAGATCAGTTTTTACGCTAATATGAGCTTAATTTAATGAATTAATTCCAAGGGACTGTTTTTTATGCTTGGCTTACGCAAAATCATCCTTTTGTATTCGGTTCTTCCAGATGTACCATGAGGAAGTTTTTGAGTGGCGTTCATGTCTCGCTCAACATGTCAACCCTCCAATGTGAGGTAGGTTTTGCAAAAATTCAAGTATGGTATTATTCACAAAAGTAAGTGCGTTCCTTGTTAGACACCCACGATTGTACACATTTTTCCAGAACAAAACAAAATGCATTATTGTGCCAACAGATGGCTTTAGTAATCTCTATCTCGCCTTGTATGCGTCGCATAGGGCCAAGCTAAATGGCTTTAGAACCACAAGATTTCATACTAAGGCTAGTCTTGTAGTTTATTGACTCTGTCTTGTTTGAAGCGCGTCAGAGATATAATATAAATAATAAAGATATGGGTGGCGGTGCAGCCCGAAGAATTTCAGGGCCTAGCTCTCAGCAACCACTCGTGTGGTTGTTGCTATTGTCTTCTCACGAGTGGAAGGGACCTCTATAGCTGTATGCCGACTCCTAACGGCCAAGCTTAAAAAACTTTTTCTAGACAGTTATTATTATTAATTAGTTAGTGGGACCTTGAAAATTATCGGTCCTACCCGCCGGTAATCGAACCCGTTCAGCAAGGATAAGTTGCGTAGGGGTCGACGCCCATATCCACATCGCCACGGCCATCACTCAGCGCGTCAAAGATCGACACCAGCAAAAAGAAAATTTGACACATCTTACAGTTTTTCTCCGAAAAAGATGAAAACTCAATCGTGGCGGCTGCAAATGTGAAAGATGTTTGTGGTAATGACGTGATGTTCCGCCGCTACCGTTCAGGTTATTTCGATGTCAAATGTGCAGCACTCTTAGGAAGGCCGACTGTCGAAAAGGTCGATAAAATCATAGAAATTGTCGAATCTGACCGTCTTTTTTTTAAATTCATTTTATTTATCAATTCAATACATATATGCTTACATACTAGATAAAAATTCTTAAACTAGTTGAACGAACAATCGTTCTATTTTAACTCATTGACCTTCGGCGGGCTTTCTAAGCTAAACTTAATCTTAATCTTAACCTAACAATGCCTGTCTATAGAAATTAATATCAATTTCAATGTACAACTTAATATATTTAAATAGTCTGAGCGTCATGTAAGCACTGTTACGATTGTTCATGAGCTAAACATTGTACGAAAAACCGTATGTAACCATTTGGAAAAGGCTTGATATTACACTAGTTAACGTCAAGGAACCTCATGGACCTAATTTCCATCTGCGAATTACTGCTGAATCCGACAACATCGACCCATTTTGAATGGGATGGGGACTATTAACGTGGATCAATCTTTCGATAACGGCAAGCGAAAAATGTCGTGTCGAGTCGTCAGCGCAAACGGTGGCCAGGCCAGGATTGGCGATCAAAAGGGGCTTTCAGTGTGTTTGGTGGCATGGCAGTAAGAACTGATCCCCAAGTGCATGACTTATAAATTGGACCAATGTATATTTTCAGGAGTTGAACTGTCTGAAGGAAGCAATCGCTCAGAAGCCATCAGCTTTGTCTCATAGTAGAGGAATTTCTTCCCTCAGGACGACACCAGGCCCACACGTCGATACCGACTCGACTGAATCTCCGGAAGATTGTTAAGTAGGTCTTTATGCATCCACCTTATAGACCGCACCTAGCACGAAGTGATCACTACCTCTGGCTGTCAATGCCGAACGATATTGCTGGTGAAAAGTTCGCCTCAAGAAGGACTTGCGAATCATGAACATGGTCTAGGTACCCTATTGAACAATTTAATTTGCCTCCCTCTATATATCATCAGTTCAAATTTGACGATTACAAATGAAACGTACATAACCCCGTATCAGCATCAGCGAACCACAAAACCAACCAAAAAATAGCATGTTACATTCGTTCCCTTCCCTGAGTTACAGTTGATTTCGAAATGCAAGGTGATCGATTGACCTTCCAGCAGTATTCGATCATGTTGACCTTCAAAAAGCGTACAATTCACTGAGCCAGTGCTTTGCCAGGGTTCCTCTTGTGTGTACTTTCAACCAGATGCAGGTTGATGTTTGTTTTCCCTTCCGCCTTACATTTGGATAAACAAAGTACATATTCTAGGTCGAATTGAAACTCCCGCAAAATATATCCAAAATCGACTACAAAAAGGCACTCCCGGGGTTTCTTTTACGCAATCTCAAGTGATAGGTCAAAGCTTACATTACAATGGTTTCGAAGACAGTCTTGGTTGGCTGCCTTATCGGGGTGTTGGTTATTTGCCAAGAGTCTGAAGGACAATTTTTCCGCAGGCGGTATAATCGTCGTCAATCTAGATTGTGTTCACGTGGTTCACCTTTGTGCAGAACAACTACTACTGTTGCCCCAACAATGCCAACCACTCCAACTTCACCAACCACACCAACTTCACCAACAACACCGACATCGCCAGCAACACCAACTTCGCCAGCCACACCAACTTCGCCAGCCACACCAACATCACCAGCAACACCAACTTCACCAACAACTGGCTAAAAGGGGATTTTCCAAGCCAAATACGTAGTACCTTATTTTATAAGATGGAACAATAAAATATTTAAAAACAAGCGGTGGACCCGCCGACATTCACAACTTTTTGTTTTTTAGAAGTTTCTGAGCATACTTGACAATATTTGGGTATTGCAGATTTGTCAGGATATATTCGCAAATTGCATTATGTGGATTCTAATCTCTTTGCTCTTATCCTTCAGTTGCAAATTCGTCCTAGATATGAGAGCTTTATAAATGATCAACTCTAAGAACGAACAAGCTGTTATACGGCAAAACTGTAGCTAGGAAGAGTATTTTCACATAATTCTATATGGACGATGATGGATGAAAATTCCCTCTCCACGATCTAGACGAAGTCTGTAGCAATATTGAAAGTGGCGTCTGAAGAGAACGTATTCAGGTCAACCTACAGATGATGTGAAGTTCACAATAGTGCAAATCGACAATTACCACACATTCTTCGACTTAAAGCATGCTGAAGCCGATCATGTCTAGTTTTGTCATTCTTTCATCATTCTGCAGTTTTGGCATTCCTACCAAACTCAAATTGAATCGATCGTCAAGAAGTCCCTTCAGTTGTGGGATGGCTTCGAATGCCACAACGCAGCTATTTATCAATTCGGCGGTTGCTGGCATTAAAACGAAAGCGACTACAGTGAGTTTGACGACTGTATACGAATTATAAGAATTCTGAAATTGAATGTGGCGGCAGATAGGCAGCCAACGAAAGAAATTTGTCATCATGAAAATATCCGATTTTCACTCAGTCCGCTCGATCGTAAAAAATCTAGGCAGTGGTTGGAAACAGTCGACAAACTTCTGAAGTTGCGATTTGAGATTCTGCCACATCCGTACTCTCCGAATGTTTCGGTAACCAAATTTCCCGCCATCAGTAGAAGTGTTGAAGGCATTCCGAAACCGAGCGGAGGTTAAAAGCCTCCGAAGCTTTCTTTTAAAGAATATTTAAAAGAAAGCTTTTAAAGTATATTTAATTTTTGCTTCAAAATCAAACATTTCATGAGACACAGTCTAAATCGGAATAAAACGTATTCTCTTATGGAATTCTTATTTTCTAATTACATGTTTAATTCTTCCTTGAGGGCTACCTCAAAAATTGCTGTTCGGATTTGCATGGATCTTGTTGAGTTCTAAGTGCCACGTTTACCTACGCTGAACGAAAGTTGTTGCAATAAGTCCCTGAGATCCCAAATGACTCATCACAAGTGCCATATACAGGAAAACAGGGCGAGCGAAAGTAAAAATTGAGAATTATTGAATCGGAAGGAACACATTACGATCATAATCATCCTCTTACCCCCATAAGCCATCCAAGTACACACGAGAGATCTCCAGGAAACTCGATCCTGCGCCATCGACTCTAACTTAACTGGCGTTAGAAGGAGATTTTTCGACTTGGTCCAACCTGCTCATCTTGGGTCTGTCAAGCGGTCGCCTGATGAAATCGCATTTAACGCCCGCATCGGAACTCGTGATGGTGGAGACATTCGTGCCACGTGACCAAACCATCGAAGCATAGCGTTAGCATTACGAACATAATGATGCTTTTATACAAACTAAGCAACAGCAATCCAATTCCGCTAATCGGTGGGTGCTCAACCTTGACTGAGCAGTTTTTCAATGGGTTTTAATATCCAACGGTTCGCACATCACGCGATTCTCATGTCGATCCTATCACCAACGTCGATCCCATTGCCAACGTGTGCCGTACACAAAGTCAATGATTTTCGTGAATGAAACAGACAACGAAACAAATTTCATCCGGCAATGTGTTTGTTATAAATAAAATAACTTAAAGTGTTTCATTGGCCATTCCAGTGAATCGGCCTGTACAGGTGAATAAATACAACTTTCATGTAGATTTTATTGTTAACCCATGCTAAACAAAGCACGACCCATAAAAAAATCTCTAAAAATATTTACTCACGTTGTCGTATAAAATCGTTTCGTCATTTTTGCATTTGAATCAACACTTACCTGAAAAGAAAAATTAAAAATTTAACAAATGAAGTGATTAATTGAATTATGATACATTTTACATGTGTAAGTGTGCAAGTACCAATACTGTTTAACAACATTATATGTTCCTAAAAGATCTAACATCTTTGTCCATTTTGTACACTTTTGATGAGAGCAATTTTAAGCTTTAAATGGTTCTCTGAAATAATTTAGGGGTCGGAAACCGTTCGAATCCCAGTGAGAGGTCCCATTAGCCGTTAGGATCAAATTAACGGCAATATCACTGGAGTGGTCAGTCACTAGGGACCAGTATGGGGTGTCCTGGTGAATTTACTAGCTACCACCCCCCCCCCCCTCCTCCTCCCCCTACCTACCCTAACCTAGGTCGACTTAAGGTATAAACTTGGAAATAAACTTCGTAAGTCAACTTAAGTCGACCTAAGAACAAGAAACTCGTTACATTTTTGGTGGTAAAGAACCTCAAGTGAACGAAAAGTATTTTAAAATGTTACATTTTCATTTCTTTTTCACCGGCATTGGCTTAAAATATAAGGCAGGGAGAAAATATTTGAAATAACGTCAAACAGCTTAAACAAATTTAGTCGAGTGGCGAAAAAAGAAAGAAGTAATTAAAATCAAAATATTGGATTCAAAAATGAATTGAAGGAATTCAAGTTTTTTTTATCTAAGATTGATTGAGGCTATCAGAGCGGGGAGTGGTGTAGCCACAAAAAAAATGTACTGTAATTTTCTCTGTCCAGTACTGCGAATAAAATTCTTCCTCCTTCAACTCTTCTAATGGATTCGATCGCAGTATGTATATTTTGGTAAAAAAAGCAAATAAATCTTAAAAATCTGATAATCGCTAAGGGCCAGCTTCATTCTCGTAAAATTGCGTTTGCTTATTTTATATAATTAAAGTCCACTTTAACTTTAGAGTATACTTTAAGATGATTATGAATAAAATAAAAATCTACTTATAGATGCATAGGATTACAAATTCTCTTAAAGTCGACTTTTAATGAAATATTCATTGCATGTAGTGCTCCAACTCTTCAATTTCGAGATCGATATTTTTTTATATCGTATTACATTCTGTATTTCAATTTATACACACACATGGTACGACAATTTCAAGCAGTCTTTCTTTTCATTCTTTTTCTTTGATTCGATCGCCTGAATTTTCTGCCATTTGGAATTTTACCATAGTAAATTTCACATCGAATCTCCTAGCCAAGCAAGTCCATTTTCAAATTTGAATACAAGTTTAATTTACTCACTGTTGGAGGCATCTTCAATCTTCGGCTCTTAACTCTAATTGGATGTTTTGTTTGTTAAAGCATAACTTCGTTACAGTCCTTGATATAAAATACAATGAAGTTAAATACAAGCCAACATTTCATAGGTAAATCCCTTCGAATGAAATGAAAGCCCTCTAAGTGGTGTTAACTTCCATTGTCCTAGTTTTCATCTTAATGGTCGACCAATTTCGCAGTAGCTGCCACTCTTCATCACGGTTCAAGAACTTCTTGTTACAGCTTATTCTCTGTTCGTTGTTTTGTAGTCACTCTTTGTCCAAACTTTGTTCTTGTGTCAACTTACAAATTAACTTCAGTTTAATTTTAATTTTTCGTTAGATTTCTACATTGTCTTAAAATATGTAAGACGCATTACTATTTGGGTGTTCAATTTGGATGATTTGAAAAAGAAAAATATTGAAACGTGGAATTTTGAGTTGATAGATTGGGGTATATACGCTTAAATTGTAAGTGCACAAGAAGACAAACATCGGCACTTAATAATTCATCACAAAAACTTGGCAACAAAACAAACTGTTAAAATTGAAAAAAATGCAAATAGGAATTGAAAATAATTTGGAACAATTCCGTAAGGGAAAATATGTTTTGCTTTAGATATTCAATTTGCTGGTGGATGAATACAGCAGGCGTCGCGAAAGGATTAAAGTTATTTTCAACGTCTTTGCATTTTTCTATTTTTCCTTTCGTTGTCAAAAATGAATTTTATGTTTTGTGTGTTTTATCCATAACTAAGGAAATAATACTTGGAAGCATCGGCTCAAAACTATGGTCGGCAAAAGTGTACTGAAATTGAAATTATGTGTGTTGAAATTATGTTAGCACGTAACTAATTTTGTCTTAGAAATTATGGTCGACTTTATCGTTATCACCTCATGACAAAGTCAAAGTCATCCAAACGTCATTTTAAATAGTTAGCGTGGAGTTAGTCATATATAATTATATGACTAGGGGCAATAATTTATATTCATAAATTTGTGATGGTTATTCACGAAATAACGTAAATGCCGTCCTCTGATTGGTCAATTTGGTTTCTGAACACGTTACAAAAAACAGTTGTCAAAAATCTTAAGGGGAAAGAGAGGTAGAAGTCGGGCATCTCTGTAATTCTTCATTTCTGGAGTTAAGCTTATAATTGTCATATCATTTCAGTGGAAGAAAGTCGTAAAAATGTTTTCGAAAGATGAAGATTTTGATATTTTTGAAGATTTTGATGTTTTTGAAGATTTTGATATTTTTGAAGATTTTAACTTAATGCGAAAATCTAAAGCTTATTAAAATCATGACAGTCCTTTTGAGGAACTTGACAACTCCCGATATAGATTAGACCGACTGCGAGTGTTGCCGTTGCCGTGCTGCACAACATAGCCAAGGATAGAAATATTTACTTGGTTAAAGAAGAAACAGGACCATCGACTCTTACGGTGCAATTAGATAACATCAACGACCATACAGAAGCAACTGGAATAGTATTCCGAAGCAGTTGCATAACTCAATACTTTTAATAAATATTTTATAATATACAATTATCTTAGTGACAGTCATTAGGTGTGTTTGATTAGAAATTCTTAGCGGTTCGTTGTGAAGTAGAAACCAGTTAGATAGGTTAAAAAGGGACTATTTTTGACAAACATTTTAAGCATGCTTTAAGGTTTAAATTTCCATATAAATACTAAGGAATTAAAGTCTTAAAGTGGAGTTGATTAATATTTGGCGCCATTGTTTTTATCGGCGCATATTTCACAAACGGGCATAAATATCTTAAGGAGATATATAATTTGTTGTGCATTTTACACGCAATTTGAAATTTAAGTGTTTACACGCTTGCAAAAAAACACGTTTGATATTAACCACTACAGTTCAATAGCAATGCAACGAAAAGGTGATTGTTCAAGCGACCGGTTTCTAATTCTCAACAAAATACAGAAAAATTTGGAAAAAGTCTGCAGAATATTTGTTTCAGCTGATAAGTCAATGATTGCCACTGCTCCTTATTTTAATAGCATGTACTTATACAGCGATGGACAGAATGGTGAAATATCCTTTGGAGAGGAGAAATGAAGTTTTTCAATGTGAAACATCCACCAATGTCATCCATCCACATCCACTTCAATGTGAAGCCTAGGTACACCAAGAAGAGTATCAAGCATATTGTGGTAACATTGTGGTAAGGGCATTTTGGTATAGATTTGCTTCCATATAGCTCACAAAATGGAATTGTGACGAAGGAATCTTACGGTAATATACTTCAAATCTTAATGTTACCACATGCTGAAGAGAAAATGCCCCTCTTGTGGACATTTCAACAGTATAACGACCAAAACACATATCAACTTGAAAAATAAATTGGTATGTCTACACAAGGGTTGCAGGCAAGTCTCCGAAAGAAAATCTGTGGTAGCAAGTCGAAGCTGCTGTTGGGACTGTAAAATCCAAATACTAATAGCATGAAGTGCAGGTCGCCATGCAAATCTGGAGCTGCTGAGGTATGCCAGACTGCTTACTAACTCTAAGAAGAAATACATAAATATGGTCAGTGGCCAATCGATAGAATATTAATCAACAAAAGTATAACTATCTTTCATGTTTCAATGAAAAAAATCTATGTGTAATAATGCAATCAAAAATCCAAATTCGAAACATAGCGTTTTATTGAGTTTACTAAAATTTTTTTTCAGAACACGGCACACTCAGTTTGCATATCAAAACAGAAATGTTCTGAAATACAATTTCCAAGACAAAATACGAAATTACTGTAAATAAAATCCCTATACAAAACTAATCACTTGCACAAATAAGTCACTTAGGGCCACTCTAGAATTTTTGACAAAATCGTTTCTGTTTTTAAAGATTGTCTTCTAGGATCTAAAAACTGTCTCAAAAAATGATGTTTGGGAACAAATCACTTAAGTACTCGGGTTTCAAATTTTAATAGATACTATATATGATATGTAAAATTACTTATGATTTTCTACTACTCAAAACTTCAAACGCGTTTATCTCAAATCTGAATTTTTTTAGTTAGCCGGCTACATAACTCATACATTCTTCAAACTATTTACTGGAAATATTAAATATACATATCTTGGAAAATCGATCTATGGAAGTACGTATGACAAAAAGTTAATATATTAAAAAAAACCTACGCACTTCTACAGCAGTTATTATATAAAATCAAAAAAAAAACTACACGAAATGTTTGTCCTCTGGAAAACCGGACACGTCATGGGAAAAAACTCTGCAAAGACGCCAATTTGAAGTTAATCGCTTTGGATACAGCATGTAAATTACTCTTCATCCTTATCTAAAATTATTTTGCAATATTTCTGAAAAAAAATCCAATAGCCCAAGACAGTAGAGAGTAGCTAAATCTAGAACTTTGTGTTACATTCCTTGGATCCTAGCTACCTAATTGTCCCTTGGATCCGAGCGTTGTGTGGCAAAAGCACTCTTTTGTTGGAACTACATACAGCTTCACAAAATCCCATTGACGGCATCGTTGTTTTCACGATTATATTTGAAAAAGTAAGGGCCAGTGATTCGAATTTTTTCGTGTGCATTGGCAACTCATTTGTCGCCCGAGGCTGGCTAAATGGCACAAATTTAAACCAGAAATCAGCGTAGTAACAATTTTCCCACAAAAGTTTTTTTCACAGTGCACAATTTTCAATGATGATGACAAAATGCAATAATGCCCAAGCGCTTTTCATGTGCAAGTATTTCCATAATAAAATGGTAATGTTCTGCTATGACACATGTCACAAATCACTGGTAAACTGTCAAAACCAGAACACAGAAAGGGCATGTAGGCGACCGCAAGCTCATTCAAACCAAAGTGATATTCGTGGACAACTTACGCAAGAACCTTCCGAGCATTTTTCTATTTTTCTTTAAACTTTACCAATTACAATTCTAACATCAGAGCGAACAAAAAAAAACTTCCTAACAAGTTAAATCGCTCACTGGAACGGAAGAAATTGATTAACGTTTCCTGAACATGACTAAGATTGACCTGTCTCTTCGTTGCAACAGACCTACATATCTGCTAGAACTGCGGCGAAGGGGAAAGTATGCAGCGATGGGACAACGAATGGAAGGCAAGGACTCGAAATAATCTTCATTGCTCCCTAACGAGGATATGCATTCTCAACGTCGACAAGGTCTTTAGGACAGAAAAAAAAAAATAAGACAGATTGTCAGTGGCAATGATAATCGCATATGTTGGTCTTCGTCCATCACAACACCCGCTCAAAGCTTCTGTAAGCAATTTCTTCTGAGAGCATACACTCGTACAAACTACCCCAAACCCTACACATCTTGCAAGAGAAACCGCTTTGAAACGAGTGAAGCCTCGGGAGCTCTTGAAAATCCGACCCGCCCACACCAGTCGTGCATTTAAATCGTGTCCCAATGACAAAATCCCCCCACAAAGAGTCTCTATCCCTCAGTCTCGTCTCGCATAGAAACCTTCAGTCTGCTCTCACATAGAAACCCAAGTATCTGCTTACACAAAATGAAATAAAAATCTATTTCTTCAACTATAAGCAGATTTACTCGCTTTCCCGCCCCAGATCCTTCTCACGTTACAGAGAGACCATTATCCCGCAACCGAGTCGTGACTGTGAGGATGGCATGTTTTCATGGCAAAATTGTTTGGAAAGCCACCTGAGTGTGCGAGCTACACACTTACCCATGCTAGAGAGTAGTGTTCCTCTCGCCAAACGACAATGGCAGAGCGTTCGCTCGAGAGTCCCCTTTGGCAGGAGACGGGCATCCTTTCATTTTCCCTCTCAAAAGTGTCGGTCCTTGGATGGATGGAAAAGTATGTTTTCCTTTCGAATTTCAATTGACTTTGAATTACATTCACTGCCGTGCTGTATCACACCCTCGTGTCGGCCGTGTATCTTTTATCTACAACAGCAATGAATAACGACAATTGTCAGGTGCAGGCTCATATATCACGTCTGACGGATACTGCGCCCAAGGCGCCAATCCGCTTTCCTTTGAGATTGTTATGAGTAATGATGGCAAGTGCGACGACAATTGACAGCCGATACGCAGTCAATTTAATTCGCTCCCCTCCCGTGGACGAAGAGCCCTCTGGCACCACCAGTGGAGGTCTAGTGAAATGAGGCATCTAATCGCCAGACTCAAGTGGACTTATTAATCAGCAGACCCTGCGGAGTGGTCATCCGCACGGATAACATCTCGCAACAAATAAGGATATCAAATATTTGAGCTAAGCCAGTCAATTTCCAGACACCCGTCGTCGCCTGATGCAAATGAGACGAACACCGACTAACACCGCCCAACAGGGACTAAGCCAAAGTGTGTGCTTAGCTCAGATACAAATGGCTTTTGTTGGTGGGTGAGGTTGACGGCATTAGGATGACTGCGCTGGGCGTGAAGGTCAATCCATGTGATGAATGTCGGCTGGTGTACTACTCGAAGCATGTGTGTGCTGGGCGGTTGTTTGCATGGTATCCCATTCGCTTTAATCGATGTGATTTGAATTGGATGGTTGTTAGGTGGGACCGTGTTACAAGCAGTCTACGCCTAGATGGTAATCATTTGTGGAGTGTGTTTGACTTTGACGGATATCCTGTGGAGTTTGGTTAACTCTTGAACACACATCATGGGTGCGAGAAGGTCTTAGTAAGTGGAGGCATTCTGGGAAATATCTGCTCTCGAGGAGGGATCCCTCAAAGAAGGGATTATGCGGAGTGGTTTTGAAATGGGATCGTTTTTTTCGTTTGGATTTGGATACATCAGCGCGGGCACGGCAAGGAGAGCTGTTTGCAAATAACTGCTACAGAGAGAACCCGAGCTCATTTGGACTGAGGCAGGGCTTTTGCGATTATCGCTGGGTTATAGGTGCTATCTGTTATTGGAATCAAACGAATGAAAATGGTTGCGATGGTCGAGATGAAAAATTCGATGAAGAGGGCTCAGAATAGTCACTTAGTGAAGTTAAGCAGTGTTGTGCGAAGAAGATGGCTTTGAAGGTCTACAACTTGAGTTCACAGTCTTAAAACTTGGGAGTGGCGGCTGATTGAAGCAATTTGGGGGAATTGAATAGGACTTGCCAAATGTTCCAATTGAAGACAGTCAACGTCATCAACGACAGTCAATCAACAATGAAGAGTTTTAGAGGGTCTTCAATGACTTCAACATCGAATTAACAAGGGGCTTCAGTTCTTAAGGTCAACTGTCCTTGTTTATACGGTTACGTCTTTAATTTTTTTGTTTTTTTCTGTCACATTTTTACAGCTCCTACATCTGCTGGGTCGTCCATCTACTGCTTTTTTAACTCATAGGTTGTATTGACACTGACATCTGTTTCCCGCTCGAAATCTTGACAGAAAGTCAGTTTCATAGCTTCGCGGAATGACATGAGTAGCTTTATGCTTGAACAAAGTTGGGCAATATTGAAACTTATTTCCAAGGTGAGTGCTGTGTAACCAGAGCTTTAAAAAAAAAAAAGTTCACTGCTATTCACTGCTACTGCTACTGCAGTACGCAAGTTTGTTCCTGAGACTGATATGCTAGTGGACAACACTCATGGTCCCCATCGTCGTACGGTGTACACAGATGGGGATAGAGATCTTGCGGCCGAGAGCATCATTGGACCATTTTTTGTTAAGGCTGGGAACTACGTTTCGGTCAAAGTTACAGAGCCACGTTTACCCACTTTTTTTTTTACTGAAGTTGAAGACTTGAATTTGGACGATCTCATGTAGGTTCATGTAGGATGGCGAGCCATGGCACACAGTCTAGGTTAAAATCTATCTTGTGTTATCAGCCGTCTTGGCGATGCCAAGACGCCTCGGAGTTGCGATTTGAGCCCTTTCGACTTCTTTTCTGTGAAGAACGGTGAAGAAGCGATTGTCTGCCAACAATCCGGAAACGATTCAAGGTCTTAAGGCCACTATCATCCAAATAATCTGTGAGCTACAGCCTGGAACCATCAAGAAGGTCTTGGAAATTTGAGGTGACAGAATGAGGTACTGCGAAGCCAGCAGAGACAGCCACTTGAACGACATTGTATTTCATAATTAATGTAAATGCTTGTTCTTACGATTAAAGCTGTAATACATAAAAATTTGATTCCATTTTTAATAATAAACACGTACGTGATTGTGGAGGAGTTCTGAGCTGTTTTTGAGCATGACAGAGTAACCACTCCCTAACTAGATGTGAGGTATGCTTCGGATCATTATCCTGTTGGAACCAAAAATCGATGGGCAAATCTAGTTTCCTCTCAGAGGCGATCATGTTTCTTTTTAAAATGTTTAAGTACATAATGTTGTCCATAGTTGTGTAAATAAATTCAAAATTGCCAGCGCCACTAGCTGCCATTGAACCCCACATCATAATACATCCCCCTCCGTGTTTTACTGTTGGGCACATATTTTTGTTTTCAGCGCCGTATTAAGCTCACGCCACACAATTTGCCTACCGTCTGAGCCAAATAAGTTTATTTTTGTCTCATCTGCAAACATGACAGTTTCCCAAAATTCTGGAGGCATGCTTAAATATTTTTGCACAAACTCTAATCTCTTCTTCTTGTTGGCAGCTGAAATAAAATGTTTCTTAAGAGCAACTCTTCCATTTAATTTTTTTTTCCGTAACACACGACGAACGGTTTCTATTGACAAAAGCTTCTGTATCGTTGTAGAAACTTCTGACGCTAGCTTTGGTATACTAATTTTTGGGTTACACTTAACTTTACGAACAATTAAACGTTCGTCTTGCTCCGATAAAATTTTTTTCCTACCTCTTCCAAGAGCATTTTTAAGTGTACCTTCGTTTCCATATTTTGTTATAATTGGTTGAATGAGTTCGCACTAAAGTCCTACCAATCTTTCGTAAAGATTCTCCCTCACAAAATAGCTTAATGATAAGCTTTCGTGTTGAAATATCAGTTTCTGTCCTTTTTTTCTCCATGCCAGAAAGAAAATGCTTTCGAGTACTTTTTAACACAAAAGTCGCAACACAAATGATCAATAAACACATTTTTCTCCTTTCTTTAACTTGACTTAACAGTAAACATTGTTTTTTTTTTCATAGGATTCATGTGTTTCCCAATTATTTTTATTTGTGTACGCTCAATTTTGTGTGAGTAAAAGGGGTGATTTTTTGTTCTATTGTTGTTTTTGGAAGGATAATGCTTTAAAAGTTTGGATTTTATTTCATATAATAATAAAGAAAATTGCATTTCTAAATTATAATTGAAAACATTTCTTCGCATCGAAAAAGGCGAAATTACATTCATGCAAAGAGTGTACGCTCAATTTTGTGAGGTACTGTATATGACCAACCCTGTATGAAACGCTTAAATGTTGCCCCCCCACAGGGGCTCTGTTTTCTGTCTATTTTTACAACCGTTAATTGAAAAACGTAGTTATTGGCCATTTGAAGCACAAAGGTAGACAAAACTTCCCACAATTCACATGAAATCCATTCAGGGGGGCTTCCAACGTTTGTATTGCACTTAACTCCATAGAGATTATTGTATTCCAAGAAGAGTTTTTCAGAACTGCTTTACAAGGAATTGCTATTGAATGTTTGGATTCAACTTCGCTTCTTTCGATTCCTACGTCGTATTTATAATTCCCGGAAATAGCTTCGTGCAGTGAAGGTACACTAATGACAAGAAGCAGTGGGATTCAGTGTGCAAAAAAAAAGCGATTACAGCAGCTGTGCAATTGCATTTTTTGTTACAACATACACAACATAGGACGCATGCATTGGAATCCGATAATCTTTTCCTGGGAATAAGGCATTCCTGCTCCTTTATCAGCAAGAGCAAACCTGTATCCGTACCATGTTGAGGCGGGAAGTTACACAAGTCTCTATACTGCGATTAATTCATGATACATTTCAACGGAAATGCCTAGCCATTCAGTGCTTTAAAGACCAACTATAAACTTACGCAACGACTTACGCAATTTGAAGGTTATGTCACAAACGAATGGAAATATAGAAATGAAATTAAAAACTCCTAAAATGCACTTCTATGTAGATTTCTAGCTTTTCGCTTGTTTTCGTTTACAAGAGCGATTAATCCATCTCTACCGACGATATTTTCATACAAGCAAGTACCTACCCAGTATGGGAAAATTGTACCCAATTTTTCAAAATATTTTCTTCAACATCAAATATCAGAATATTTGCAAGTAACCAACTGTATAGGAATGAATAGCATACAAAAAACGAAATCGAAATAAAATAAGTAGGTTTTTTTTCTTCAACTACATTTGTTATATACATTAATTTTGTATTTTATACTTTCATGCATAAGCTTACATTTTCACATATTATCAACTTACGTTGTCATCCCGTCATATTATTTCTCATCAATAAAGTCAATTAATAAATAAAATAAAGATAATTCGAACCATCACTTGCCAACTACACGAGCCGACTTGATGGCGTAGTTGGTAGAGTGCCTGCCCCTGGTTAGAGAGGTCCCATGTTCGAATCCCAGTGAAAGCAAAGTTGATACACTTCTATCTGGTTTTCAAATCTGGTCCAGTCACCTTTTGCCGTTGGGATCAAACTATCGGCACTATCACTGGAGTAGTCAATCAATGGAAATAGTCTGACTATGACTACCTAACCTTATCTAACCAACTACACACTGCCATACAGACTGAAGCTTCAAAACAGGCCTTGACATTCCACGGGACTTACCATTACAAAGAAGGAAAGCCGGTGGTAGATGTCCTACAGATCCTTAGAGCGTAAACAATGTCTGGGAGTTACCCCGGGTAAGTCACCTGATGTCTTCCAAGTTAATCCCCAAGACATACTCATACCATGTGGAGAGGAATGGAACAACGATATCACTTGGTCGATGTCTGAAAACAAAGTAGGGGATGGTGTGATAGGACCAAGATGCAGCCTTAAGATTCCTCTGTGCAGGGAAGCAACGAAGCTGCACACTGCATCAGTAACAGAAAACTAAACAATATTAAAATATATATATTCTCAGATAGCCAAGCGGTCCTTAAAGCACTAAGGAGTTACATATTCAACTGCAAGGTTATCTGGGAATGTCACTATACACTAAACACACTATCAGAAACACAGCAGACTGAAGCTAATCTGGGTGCCAGGACATGAAAACCATGAAGGTAATGAAAAGGCTGACAAGCCAGGTGCTCAGGTAACCTTCCCTCTTTATAGATTCAACAACACGGAAACAATTCATCTTCACATACAACAAAACACCGAACAAATGTTCCAGTTTTGGGACAATCAGGAGGGTATTAAACACTCTAGGAAATTCATGCCACAAAACTACAATTCGAAACGAGCCTAAAACCTAAGGATGTTGCGTGGAGCACAAACAGGTCACGGAGCATGTAATTATCACCTCCATAAAATGGGTCTTATCAGTACACAAATCTGTAGGCACTGTGGCCAGACGAGAGAGACTATGGAATACCTACTAATCGACTGCCCAATCATTGCCCGTGAAAGATTCAAAATGATAAACAAACAGTTAGAGACTTTCAAGAAATCCCATCTAGGAATATTGTCAAATTTCTTAGGACAGCACTTAATTCCTAAAAAAGGGGGTACAATAGATCTTTATGGTCGCAGTACAAGAGTCCGTATGACAATCTCCTAAATCTTCAATTAAAAAAGTTCGAGTTATCAAGAGTTTGGTTTTTAAAAAATTCTTCAATGGAATTTAAACCATTGCGCAATTGTAATCGTTGGTTTTTTCACGAGTCCTTAAATATAAACTAATTTGGTTAATGGATTTGCAAGCGTGTGAAGGATCAAATCATCCTCTGAGCCATCGTTACTGTCGAGCTGAGAAAATTCAGATTCATATATAAATATTCTCTCTCTCTCTCCCTCTGTTGCACCACGCAATAATGATATCAAAGACGAAAAATGCGAATTGCAATTGCCGACGACAATTACATCGCTAAAACCGACGACGACCTGTGGAAGACGAACCATCATGTGAAGCAAAACAAAGAAAAAAAAACTGCACGCACAAAAAATGCTCTGTTCTTTGGCCTAGTTACCTCCCACGCACCAGAGGCGATGTTCTTCTCTTACGCTCCTTCCACTGAGCTCGTATAGAAGAATGTATGAAGGAAACGGGAAGAATCAGCTGTAACATATTAAGTATAATGTGTTAAATCAGCTGCATCAGCGGTGAAGACGATGGATTTTTGTTTTTAAATGTATTTTCTTTATTGAACCAAATTATTTAAAATTTGTATGACATTGAAAATATTTAATATATCTTAAGATTAGACCTTTATATCTAACATGTATCGGTTTACATTTTTCTAGATATTATCTATGTTTTATAAATTTATTATGCTTGTTCGTCTTATATTATACTTAACTTAACTTAAGAATAACTTAAACTAACTTAAAAATAACTTATACTAACTTAACGTATATATAGACAATTAAAAAAAAAACAAAAATGAGTAGGTTTTTAGAGGCTTAGCTCTTTCTCCTGGTATTGTGCGTTGTCGAATCTGAATGTGTTGCTGCCCGTTCTTATGTTGTTCTGCTCGTCTACGGTTCTGCCCATTTCGTATAGGCTTCTGACGTGGCTTGTAGTGAGGGAGATGTCTCTAGGGTCTGGTCGTGTTGCAGCCAGTTCGGTTATGAGGCTATTCGGGATGTTCAGGAGATTGTTGCAGAAGTTGCTGATGAGTTGAAAGATGCGTCTGTCTATTCGATCTATCTCGGCGGTGTTGTAGAGGGTGGATAACCTTACGCATTTAAATGAATCTTGTTGACGATAAAGGTGGCTGATGGTCCTGAGGCATTTACGTTCAAAGAGTCGGAGTTTCTCCATTTGGGATGGTGTTAAATGGAACCATACTGGGCAGGCGTATGTCAGTGATGGTCTGTATAATCTGTTTGTACAGAATCTTTTTTATCTTAGTGGAAAGTGCGTTGGGTTTCCACATGACTTTCCTGCAGTAGCTATATATGCGGTTGAAGATGTTCTTGCCGAAGGAGAAATTTCAAACGAAGGTAATTCCTAAGTACTTCATCTCCTTGCCAGGTTGTACCGATTCAGTGTTGATGATGATCCGGACTCTTGTGTGGTGCCTCAGGGTGTTCCTTGTACAGTAGGTGTTCGGGCCTTTAATTACCAGTACTTGGGTTTTCCGTTCGTTGGGTCGTAAGACGATGGATCTCCCAGCGGTAGCAGCAACTGGACAACCGCCGGGATTTAGGTTCAGTGACCAGATCGGTGATTGAAGGCCAAAGAACTGTGGGTTTTCTTTCGGGGAAATAAAGTGGCAAATCACTCATTCCCAATTAGACCAGCAGTGAAGAAGGTTTAATAAAGTAAAATATTACACTAAAAGAAATAACGCTTACGTGTGTGCGCTTGAGAAAAGTTGATTCAACGCACTGTTCATAGTTTACTTGATTTTTTGATTTAATTTTGCTAGTTTCCGTGCGAAACACCCTCTATCTCTATTTCTCTCTCTCTCTCTCTCTCTCTTCATCTCTTCATCTGTGGGACTCCTAATCTGACTCCTATCGTCATCCAATAATACATTTCTGGTATTTTTTCAAGCTTCAAATTCATTTATAAAATAATTATTATTCATTTTCAAAACAAAATTACTTCCTAATCAACAAAAGATAGAAAAAAATGTGGTAATTATCTTTAAGAAATTTTTACACCATTCTATTGAAAACAGTCTTTATTACGATTTTCAAACTTTACATTTATATCTGCGCGTATGGCATGGCTTTATGGTCAATACACATCGAATTCCTGCAGACAATTTAGAAGTTTTTCTGTCCTTATTGGCCTTGCAGAAACCATGTCTTACTGCCTTATTCTGAGTTTTCAAACGCATTCCATACTTTATGAGGTCCTTTCAGTTTCACTGCTATCCCCAAAAAGGCTAACGTCACTCTCTGGGAGATCTTATTCATACAAGATGCGCGATATAGTATACTTTACCAATTCTTATCCCATTTTGTTCAATTGTATCTAAGAAGAACGAAACCGAGAAACTTACATTGCTACCCATCATGGGTAAAATTACAAAATTAAATTTAACTCAAGCTCACTCTCTAGTTTTACAAACAGCGGCACTCAGCAAACACACGTAGTAACCTTGAATTATCGTGGAATTACTTACATAAGCTCGTTTTACCATTTTACGTTAGTATTAGTGAATGCATAACGAAATTCGTTCTAACTGGGTTAAATTTACCCATGATGAGTATATGAGGCTTAATTACTTCGTCTTCTTTATTTGGCGCTACAGTCCGGGGTGGACCTGTGCCTTAACCAACAAGCCTCTCCAACTTTCACGGTCTCTGGCTAGTTGAGGTCCTACTCCACCTGGGTGCACCACTTTAACGCGCCACCTAAACCACGGGTTCGGAGTCGAAGACTCTTCGGGCCGGAGCTGAGTTGTCCATACGCTCTACATGGCCTAGCCATCTTGGGCGTTGGATCCGAAGACGCCTGACTAGACTTATGTCGCTGTACTGCCGTACAGTTCGTGGTTAAATTTTCTCCTCCATCGCAAACAGGACCAAACAACGCACGCAGAGCTTTTCTCTCGAAGAGACCAAGGACTTCCTTATCCGCTTTTGAGATTGTCCTTGCCTCCGCGCCGTACAGCAGGACTGGGATGATCAAGGTCTTGTATAAAGTCAGCTTGGTCCTTCGAGAGATGGCTCTACTACTCAATTGCCTCTTGAGCCCATAGAAACAGCGGTTGGCAAGAGTTACTCTGCGTTTGATCTCGGTATTGATGTTGTTTGTACTGTTTACTGCGGAGCCGAGGCAGACGAAGTCCTTGACTACCTCGAAGTTATAGCTGCCCATTGTGACGCGCTGTCCAAGACGTCGATGTTGTGTGTCCTTCTTTATGACAGCATATACTTCGTTTTGCCTAGACCCATTTTGGCCGCTGCCGCCTCAAAGCCAGCAAACGCCTCATTGACGGCTCGCTGTGTTCTGCCAATTACGTCAATGTCTTCCGCGTCTGCTAGCATTTGTACGGACTTCTCGATCGAGGCTTAATTACGCTACGCCAAGAATTAACAAAAAATTTAACGAAGCTATTTTGCGTACGTGATTCTTGGTTTTTATAATGGAGATTGCTACTCGAGCCTGGAGACTCAGATTCGGAGGCCCTCCCACTACATTGGTGCATTGATGCGCTTAATCTGACCAAGCCAAGACATTCCATATGGTTCACTATGTAGGTCGAAGTGGTGGTTTTATGTGAACCTAATTACTGTGTGTCGTTTTAACCTATAAATAAACAAAGTCTAAGTGTATTTGGGATATCTAATCTATCTGATAATCTAAGTCCAATTTGAGCGATTTAAGAAAGACAGTAGATCCATTAATGTCTTTGGCAGAAATCTGTTCAAGTGAGTTTAAGAAGGGTATACCAAGCGCTAGCACTTTGGCTTCAGCAGCAGCTGGACAGGAGTAAAAGAAATCTGTTACTGTCCCCCCTCTCAGCTATGCTGTTGTAGGTAAGACAATGTGAGTTCTGCGGGATGCCTAGTTTAACGCCATGATCTTCTATCTACTATCGGCCTGTACAGACAGCTACTAGTCGGGTAATATCATTACGAATTCGCCGATGAAGAGCTTTTGTTTGTTTGAGATTGTTTGTATTCAGGTCTGATTTCCTTAATCTTATACATTTTGTCAGTATATCCCGTCTAAGGTTTGCTGCTTCAGCATGGAAATATGACGATAGTCAAGGGTAATGACTGCTTGTAGTGGAATGTACAGAACGTACAGTCGGGGGCAAGAGTGTCAAAGGACTAAGGTCTGGTGCAAAACGTTCTGGTCTCAAAGATTGTCGTTGCTTTAAACTCGAATTAACGGGCCGAATGACGCACAGACACGTCTTGGCTTTGTTAGGTGGGAGGGCTTAAGACGTTCACACAGCACGTTGGACACAATCTAAAAGCGACGTTAAGCAGGAATAGGGTTGATAGCTTTCGCAAGAATTAATACAACTGTTTTCAGTCGTCGTGCATGCTTACGTTTTCCCAAATTTTGCAGATGCCTAGTGCATGCTTCCTACCAGGCCCTAAACAATAAAAGAAAAGGAATCCGGCAATTTATTAGTTAAATAAAAGAATTTTTTAAAGGCAGATCTTTTGTGAACTTCTTCGTGATGCAGTTTAAAGTTGAGTGATGTTTTCACCGATTACAAAACAGGTTGAAGAGTACGGTGACCAAACTGTTAAGCATACTAACAGCACTTTAAACAATCAAGGTAATAAACATTTCCCCAGTCTCTCAAGTGCTCTGCTTAATCCTGCTTACTTCCAGTTGGCCTAGGCAGAGGCTGGACCTAAGTTACACAGAAGTCCTAAAAATGTATACCACTTTAGCGTAAATTAATTATCTCTCTAGAGCCCGACACGCAGAGGCCGTCGAAATACCTTAAATAAGTCAATCTTTTGATGTCGAAAATATAGGGAGTAGCGAATTTGTCCGGTTTTTGCTTGCAACTTAACCCAAATGTCGGTACCACCAGCACAAATGCGCAGAACGAGGGATAATGAATGTCAAAAAATCTTCTAAAAACTTCCCTTCATGGCAAGTAGACGTACCCTGTAAAAGCCGTAAGTACGTTTACCTGAAACTCCCGCCCGTAATGACTCCCACATCCAACCCAATTAAATTTTACCGCGACTTAACAACCCTTCTCAACTCACAATTATTCCGAAAAGGACACCCCCACCTGAAAATGGCACAGAAAAAAATGTGAAGAAAACAACTTTCAATAACCAGCCCCACTCCATCGACAAACGACCAAAACTGTAGTTTCTTTTCACATTAATGAGCATAATGAATCTTGAATCCAAATGCAGACTTACGGGGGCTGGTCTACGCTCATATATAATTTAAACTGCCTCGCAAAACATAAAAATTCCATGTCGACCACCGAAAACGGCTTCTGGCCATTAACATTCCATGCACCGTCATCCCTTACTCTCGGGGGGGTCTTGTGTCTTACCTTATTAATAATAATAAATTAAATTTTATCTAGGAAGGAGAATAAGCCGAAGACTGCGTCTCGACTAAAGGCTATGCCGGAAGGTTGGGTTGAGGTTTGTCAGAAGTGAAAAAGCAAAAATCCTTTCATTAATTTTATTTTTCGGTGAAAAATATAATTACGTATCCGTGAGGGACTTTTTCATTAATTGGAAGAGGGAGAGACGGAAAAAAGGAAAAAAGGTTCATCCATCGAGCTTTGAAGAGCGAACCCCAGATTGGTGGCGGCCTACAATTGGGCAACCCTCGGCATTGTGTTATAACTGTTGAAAGGGTATTTTTAGTTTTAATTCTTTATCAAGAAGCTGCTGAATAAATTTTTGTTAATTAATTTTTTGTTTTCTTCTCTTGCCTCTCTGATGTCCGACCGGCTTACGTTCTGAGTGACATGGTTGCATGGAATACTTATTTTTTCAATTCGAGTTTAATTTTACGGAAACGGTTGACGTTTATTATGTTCCCATGGTGAGATCTTTTTCCATTTCATTAAGTCACTGTAGGGTCTGCCTCGGCGGATGGGGAAAGTCCACCCTCTTGGAGGTTTAATATAATAAAGTGCGGTTGGTAGTATGAAAGTGGAAGCTAAAGTTGAAGAGCACCAACGTATGTATATCGTCCCGAGTGATGAACATTGTATCGAGTTTCCGGAAGTGAATCTGCGGAGTGGGTAGAACGTGGAGTAGAGTTCCTTTGATGTGTTTACACGGAATAATCAACGAGATACAGCGGGATTTCTTAGCAGTTCATTGGAAGTCCATCCTTTGTGGAGTTATTACACTTAATGGTAGATTACAAAATTTGATACCACGGTGCATGGATTTCTGATGGTGATGGTTTATCGTCCTTATGAATTACATCTTCATGATGGCCTTTCCAGTGGAGCTTGGGTTGCTGTCCACTAAATCGATTCCACTCGACAAAACCAGGCATATTGAGACTACGAAGTCAAGCTCAAGTCTTGGGTATCTCATTTCTTAAAACAATTTCGTAAACACTTCAGAAAGTGCTCCTGTAGAGTTTCGATGTACCCTTATACTAGGCAGCGGTCAACGCCGGATTCAATAAGCTAGTGCTGGTTAGGCACTTTAAAGATCATTTCATGTAAATGTAGTCCACGACTACTTAGTGGTTCATCCGAAGAACCCAATTTGGAATCACATTTTCCGGCTTATTCGTTGATATTTCGCTACCTACACGTGTAATCTTTTCTTTCTAGGCTGTAATTGACGCTGGCTTATCCCCATGGACGAGTGTGTTCCGAGACAAGTTTTAAGACGTCAAAACACACGATCCAAAACGATAAATTGTTTACCTAAGTCATTTCTGAGTTCTTCCAACTATCTACTGGAACTACGAGTCGATCAGGTTCAGGTCATGGAGTTTGGACAAAATCAGTTCTGTCATGTTTTAATTTTCAGTTGGGGCTATAGTCATATCTAGATGGAAGGAATTACCTAGTTTAAAGCATTCACCGGCTAAACAAATGTCACAGTGACCAGCAGTGATGGCTCCAACTGGCCTTCTGAGTTATACGTTACACTGAACTTAGAGTTTTGGGTTGGGCATGGGCTATCTTCAATACCTAAGTATTGGGCAAATTTAAAGTGAATAACCAGTAAACAATGTACGCATGTAATCCTCACTTTCTTCCAACGGCCTTATTGTATAAATAAGGCGCCGTTAATGTTTTCTTGACTGTCTCCAGGATGTTGGATCCCCAGCTTAGTTTATTGAAGTCATGTCATTGGGTATTGTGAATAAAACCTAAGGGAACACTCCCAGTGAACACTCATGAGTGCCTTGTTTTCGTTATGGGCGACACTCAATTTGGTGTGAATGAACATTTTCCTGAAGGTTGGTTCTTCACCTCAAGTTGCCGTTTGACATTAAAGGGTGGGTGCAAAGTATATGCAATTATATTTTTAAGCGCGAAAAACAAAGAACTATAATTCACTTCGTTTCGGGAACACAGGGGATAATTTCAAGAACCCGTGCGCTCAATGAATTGCTAATACCCTTATGTGGTCGGACCGAAGGTTTAGAGGGAGAAATCGCGAGGAGGTACCTGTGCATATTGGTATTACATAACTACGGATTGTAGTCTGTGGGAAATATTAGGCTAAAGAGAGCATTCCATACTCGTGTAGTGCTGCTGAAGAACGAGTCTCTGAATTTAACTGTGCGTCCGAAAGTAGGCTTAAGGGTATATTAATGTGCATTCCTAGCGAGACGGGTATTGCGGATGAATGCATTCTAAGCGGTTCGACAGCTCACTTAAACATCGCTTTTTAAAATAAGGATAAACTACGCACAAAAAATAGATAATATTATACGAAATCGTCTTCATTCCAGATTTCCTTATTTTGATCGTTTTTCACTTAATCTGTCAAAGTATTCCCCATTCGAAACAGAATTTGTTATTTTTTCAACTTTTTTCTCTCTTGAAGTTACGTCCAATGCACACTCAACTTCTTCAAGAGTTCACTTAATACATTTCATCTTTATTCACACCAAAATAAAGGCAACACTAAACTGTCAAAATAAGTGAGTGGAGGGTTTTCGTTGAACTGAACTAAATTTACTTTTATTTACACCACATGGAGTGTTCTCTCAAAAATGCTGAGAAAACACTCACATTCAATTTTTTATCCACACCTCCCATTAGACGAATTCTGTACAATGAGAAGCGACAACGTGGTATCACAAGTGAGAGAGGGTCAAATGAGTGAATTTAAAATCTCCTTCTAAGGAGTTCCAATTCTGTCTTTGAAAATGTTCCCAACCTACAACTTAGCAATGTCGCCGCGTACGTAAGAATAAACGCCGCATACTTTGCGGTTAACTGTCAGTGGGAATCGGACAGAAAGAACACAAAAGATCTAATTTCAGAGAGTAAACCAGTAGGATGGACATGGAACTTCCGGTTACGAACACGTATGGTATATAAGATCTCTATTCTGAATTTAAAGAATATGTCGACTTACAGGGTGAAAGTGACTGGAAAAATGAAAGGAAACTTCCAGAACACAAAAATGTGTGTATACTTATAGGCGAGGTGACTTAATGACTGTCTTACTGAAGCTGGTTTTCGTAGTCGAGGCAGATTAAACGATTACTTTCGGGGTAGTTATAGTAGTCGTTGTGTGGTAGTTATAACAGAGGAGGTAGTCCTGAAATAGCTAAGACAAGACAGTGCATATAACTGGCGGGCCCATTTAATCATTGGAGAACCCCTGACCATGAGTGGTCAAATGTACCTACGAAGTTGCAACACCTGAAGGATTTAATTGAATTAAATGGAATGCTGAGTGACTACAAAAATCACATTGCACTACGATCACAATTGATTTATTGTGCCCCTTTCTTTATATTCAGAGCTGCCTTGAGAAATTTGAGGATCTCTCTAAATGGAATGTCCTGACAGTCTGTTCCTATTAACCTGATTCTATTAATTAGTTTATGTCTGCTTGGTGTCAGATTTGGACACTCGACTAGTAGGTGTTCAATGGTTTCCTCTGATTGTTTATAGGGTCTACAATTTTCCGAGATACTGTCACCCAGTTTGCGGTACATAGTATCCTCAGGTCAGATTCATGGCCTCCTTTCTTCTCATGCATTTTTTTGGAGTGTGTAAGTCCTTCCTGACGGGTTCAGAATTGGATGCGTCATTTATTTAAACAAATTTTTTATGAGTTTTTGTATGTCAATTTTGCTAAATCCATAAAGAGGGTAAGGCTCAATAATAGGAGTTTCAACCCTTGAACGTCTATCTTTTCTGCGCCCGCGTCGTTTTCATGTCCTGTCACACAAATTAGTCTTAACCAGTTTTTTGTTGCCAGCGTGTTGAGTCTTTTGTGACATTCCCACACAGTCCTCGAGTTGAATGTGAAGCTGGCTGCCTGGGAGTATCGATATTTTTAAGTTCATTAGATTTTTATGGTGATGCAATGTACTCCTTCATTTATGGCGAAGGGTTCAGCTTAGAAGATAGTCTCTTAGACTCAGTGGGGAAAGGCATGTCTAAGTTACATCTAGACCCTACAATGCATGTTCCCTCTCCTCTTTCCGACTTCGTCTGTGTACCATCTATGGGTGTCAACATTCGTCCAAGGAGAGCTGTTGGCCTACTCTTCTCTTTTAGGTAACGAGAATGTTAAACGAAAAAGAGACTTAGATCAAACAGTGGCAACTCTAAATTCTTCTTCTTTTGATAACTCTGCAGTCCTGGATGGACCTGGGCCCTTAGCAACAAGTTCGTTTTGCCAAGTTGGTTGAGGTCCTTCTTATGTGTGCCATCATTTTCGTGGGCGTGAGCTATTGCACAACGGGGTCAGAGACTCTTCGGGCTATAGCAGTTGTGTCTATTCAGTCTTAAGCCATAGACGACTGTTTAGACTCCTGTCGCTGTATATCCTATAGAGTTGTAGATACCCTCAACTTAAACAGGAGTAAGGAATGAATGGAGAACTTTTCGCTCGAAAATGCCAAGTACTTCTTCATCTCCTCTTTAGATTGTCATATCTCCATGTGGCCTCGAAGTCTTCCTTCATTTTGACATTAATCTTATCTGTGATAGCCCAGGGCAAATATATGTAGTTCATTGATGCCCTAACTTAGCGAATATAAATCCTTTACCGATTTCAATTTTGGGCAGTCCACAATTGCACACGGACTTAATCTGTATTCCATAGAAAAAATGGAAATATTTTTGCATTTACATTTGTGCATAAAAAGGAGAAGAAGAACTGCTAACCACATGCATTATTTTTCGTGCATCCGTGCTTCGCTGGAGTTTTAATTAAACCCAGCAACGAAGTAGCGAAATACTTGATATGCCTTCCATCAGGAATTCTTTTAGCACAAGTTTCATTGCATTCCCCCTCCCCCCTTCACCGAGAAAAGCCCGCTATGCAGTTGCAATTTTTCAATTTCACAACTCCACCACCCACCGACCGACCTAACTACCACCACCAATCCTTTGGCGGGGGTGTGGTGGGCAAAGAAAAATTAATGAGAACTGAAATTCTCATCATGATTGTGTACTAAAATACTGGAACAAGTATTTCCTTGTTTATTGTGCACGGCTTTGGCGGGGGGATATCCTTGTACCCGCAAATACAAATCACCCACCCATACAACTGGAGCAGAGCAGTGCTTGGGGGTGGTGGAGAGGGAAAGAGAAAAAATGCAATTAATAATCACATGAACGTGAATGCATCACAAATGAAAAATGTGATAACTATCATCCAACGAATGGGCTCCTTGCCTCGCCTGAGTTGACGCACACGTATCGGGGTGCATGCATACTTCGGAGCTGTGTGCATGAGCGAGGGGTACGATGATTTGTGGTGCAGCTGAGGAGGCTACAGACAAAGGTGGCAGCTTAAGCGATTTACGGTGGACGTGGTGTGCATTCTTTATCCTAAATGCTTCTCATTTCGTTTTGTCTACGTGAAAGTGAGCGAAGGATGCACGAAAATTCTAGAAGGTGGTCAGAAGTTTAGTCGGAAACAACGACTGTATTGTGTATGATTCATCTAGGAAGTATAGAAACAGTCTGCCACATGGGTGGTTGTGGTGAAGGTACATCAGGCCTGGTGTTCACCTCTCCGAAGATTGGATTTGAGGAGTCTTCACATCTGTTCCACGAATAGGCTTTTTAAGGCAAAAGTGAGGAAGTGAATGCTGATGGTGGATGAGGGGAAATGACTGCCTCTCAAATCAATGTGGGAGGTGAAGGTGGTTGCATGGGGCACTTGGTTTGTGTTTAAATTATTATGGATCAAGAACAGCGCGATGAGGTACATCGTGGGGAGGAATACTACTGAATGCTGATGCGTTTCAGACTTTGCCACGCTGTGAGGCAACAGTATGTTGAAATTGCTGATGTTTCTTTTGATTGCGTCTACACCTACGCAGAGGGTTCGATACCCGAATTTACCACCTTTCATATTTCACGGCTCCACCTCTTTCGAGTCACTGACAATGCTCAAAGAGTACTCCTGTCTAGAAAAAGCTTCTCAATTTCGCCGTTCGGAGTCGGCTTTAAACTGTAGGTCCCTTCCACTAGTGAAAGAATAATAGCACGCACAATACGTAGTAGTTGCTGACAAGCTATACCCAGGTCCGCCTCGGACTGTCGCGCCACCCATATTATTATTATTATATAGATGAAAAGACACGCTGAGGACTGAACTGTTCGAGAAAACTGAAGACAAAATGGAGGCACGTTAAATAGGAAGTACAGTGGTTTGAAGCTCCTTCATTTTTAAGGCTAAATAATGCCGTTTCGCTGACATACCAAAACCAAGGGTTATTCATGCATCAACCCCAACAGATGTGGATGTCAGAGCTCTTAATTACGATGCGGTCATACGATCCCTTAATGAAACTTTCGTCCTCGTTTCTTTGGGTAACTCATTCAAATTAAATATTTAATTCGTCTGGCATACCAGCCACACAGAGTTGTGTCAAAACGGCAGTGGAGCTTTGGCTACAGGCAGTAATTCTTGTCATTCAGAACGGAGTCTTATTTCAACCTGTCGGAATAATTTTCGGAGAGACCTGCGTTCACATACAAATTGAGATCTTTTCTTCCAAATTGGGAGTATTTTGTGTCAACTAAAATTTGAGAAATGAAAACAGTTGAAATTAATTTAACAATAAATTAAATTAACGACAAACCACTTTGCGGCACGCCGTTGGACTTTTTCGCAAGGGCGCTCGGAGTTTTACTTACGATAACAAACTTAAGCATTTGTTTCTTTTATTTCTGTTGGCAACTATAAGTGATCGCGTTAAATTAATAGAATAGAATGATTTGTCTTCATTATTTGGAATGCAATGTCTATATGAATGCCCAATGCTTATGACTTAGACTTAGAAGCAGGACTCGCCCTTAGTGGGTGAAGTATATTTAAAAACTACACCATAGTCAAACTAGGTTTTGAAGCTATGCGACGAGAATGAAAGACTCCCGCCCCACACACTTTCGTCCACTACTTCTGGCTAAAATAAGATTTCAACCTAATCTAATGCGGTTGCAAATCTTTCCACCCCCCATTCGATGAACACTTCATATTTGCATATTCATATGTTCAGGCGAAAGGAAAAAAAAATACGCTGCTAACTCAATTGACTCAAGCTCAGAGGGATGTTTGGCACAATAATGCCAACCCGAATTTAATTCAAATAAGAGCGTCAGAAGACTGCTCTTTCGCTTAACGGTTAACATTTACTAATAAAAAACATTCGCATCACCTGCAGCCCTCGACCTGCACTCACTGATTGAAGCTATACAACTGCAGGCGACTTGTCATGTTGTACTGAATCAAGTCGCCGGAAATTTAAATAATCGATGTTGCCCTCTGCCAAATTCTCCATCATCCTGCCTTCCTCCTCCACGTCTTCGCCGTGCAGACCAACGTCATCACTCGCTTCGCGGAAGACCAATGAGAAAACCACGGAATAATTGAAAACATGCCTGGAATAAATTATTCCTCAAGCGCAAATATTACACTCCTTGACAGGAGTACTCGAAAAATGTTCGCCATCCGTCCAACAAAAGAGGCATTTTCAACGCACAGGCTGGCAGAGGCCCATGAAGTGGGCATTATTCGCGGCTGCATGCCTGGGTCGCTCTGTTTTTTTTTTTTTTGTTTTTTGCCGAGTTATAACATGACGAAACATATTTTGTGTCAACGGAGGATATCTCGACGAAACATAACACCACCACAGTGTGGACTGCTGCAGTGGATGAGCACGCGGAATTCAGGAATGTCAGCGGGAACTCCTGACATAGCTGACAGCAAAAAAAAAAATAAATGAAATGAAAATGAAAATGATAAAAGGACTCATCTGGTAAAAATTCCAATGCGACGTGCCTCGTAAATATTTTGCTTTCGTTTTGCTACTGTCTGTGTGTGGTTGACATGGGGACTCTGATGGGTTATCTAAGCGTTCCTTCGTTCAGATATCTGCCGATATCCACATACAGATACATCATGTGGAGAGTGCTTGGAGAAGGTCCTACATATAGCTCACGAGCACACATAAAGACTCGTGCATGTATGGCCTTAATGCTCGTAGTAATTGGGTGGAGTGGTTGGAGTGGGTGGAGGGGTGGATGCTGGTGGTGAAAGTAACAGCTCATTTCACCTTCATTCCGTCTTGATTTTGATGACTGAGGAAGTCGTGTAAACAGAGATGAATCAATTTACGCGTGGGTGTCGGCGCTGATGTTGACAAATATTGCGGAAGAATAGAATTTTCCCCGCTCGTTGGATGAAATTAAATTGTGCGCACCATACGGCGAGTGCTTTATAAGGGTGGCACACGTTGTGTAGCACATGACAGTGTCTAAGAGGATCTCACGAAACGAAAACAAGATAATGGATGTTGGCAGCGGAATGGATTTTCGTGTTTGCCTACATTTTGGCGTAATGCAAACGGTATTTTTCGGGTGAATGGTTCGGGAAATTGTAGACTCGTGTAGTTGCTGCGAACTTAGAGCGCCTCGACGCTGCCTTATGATGTGGAACGAGATCTTGCCTCGTAACAAGGCAAATGGCAAAATGAGATAAGATGCAAATCCAGCGGAGTCGGAATATGCACTTACTTCGCGACACGATCTTTCACTCAGAATGCTTAAGTGGAAGATTCAATCATGGAGTGTTCATTCAATTCAATTATGTTTAAGCATTCCGAGAACAGGCCCATTGAAAGAAGCACCTCTGCACCGCCACGGCTTACTGGGTACGTGTGTCGACTCCTAGGCTTAGAATTCGCAGATCCACGTCTCACGAGTCACTGACAATGTTTAAAAACATTAACTTTCTAGGAACATGATCTCAAGCATCGCCGTTTGGAGTTGGCATACAACTTTAGGTCCTCTTCATTCATGGGCGATCAACTGTGATGTTGCTGGGGAAGCTATGGTATACGAGCTTCGTTTGATAAGTTTAATAAGTATAGCTGACCACACGCCGGACTCGAGAAAACGGCAGACAAAAAATGTTTTTCATTGCAACCACCACCAGGAGTCCGAGCTTGTGAGACAACTTAATAGAGGACAAGGGGAAGAAAAGCGAACCAGCGCATGCGAGGACACCAGACGCATTTAGCAAAGACTTCTTCAGAAACTTACCCTCGTGCTAAGGAATCACAAGCCGTTCTGTACTTTTCGTGTACTTGATCGGATCTAGCGAGTCTCCGACGTGGGCACTTTGAAGGTTAGTTCTTCAATGTACAATGTTGACAGTCTACTTCGCGTGGGTGGAACCGGAAGAAAAGTTTCGCTGCTGAGTATTTGAGACCTAAAAGTCAATTTAAAATTGCGTATGCTGTCGTTTAAAAACGTCGTGTTCTGATGACGGTAATAGCTGCGTTTTTTTGCAAGCGTTCCATTTTTAGTTCGAGACATTCCGCCCCCCTCCTCTTAAATATCATCACGTTAGACTTCTGCATGTTCAATACTAGTTTCCATAGACGACTGCAAACTCAACTCCAAAAGGAAGGTAGTCGATGAGGTCATTCAAGAACAAGGCAAAGATAGAGGGGATCAAGGTAACCTTGCCTGACTCCTGATGTGCTGCTGAACCAGTGAGAAAGCTCCACTCCATTCCACACGAGTACGCGTCCGAATCTCAGAGATTGTCTCAAGCAGTATTTTTTGTAGAATAAAGCGCTTCGGTCAATGGTATCGAAAGCAGCTTTAAAGTCAAAAAAAGAATACATACAGTTTCTTTCCTTGCTTAAGAAAACTTTGCTGTAAGCTATTGACGATGAAAATGTTGTCTATTGTTGAGATGCCTTATCTAAAGCAAGCCTGACAATCTTTTAAGAGGTTCTGCGACGAGATCCACGTTGTGAGTCGTTTGTGTAACATCGTCGTAAATATTTTATGTGTTGCATGAAGCAAAGAATTTCCCCGATAGTTTGCTGCATTTAATAGGGATCCTTTTTTGTGGATAGGAAATATGACAGCATCACGGAATTCATCTACCGGAAGAGTACACTCAAACACGTTGTGAAATAGTCCTAGCAGCCTTTCCTTTAACGATCTAGTCCCGTACTTGTAAAATTCACCTGGAATACCATTTGCAGCTGGACCGAGTATGCAAGTATATCTGAGTCCACTACTATGATACTTCTGATGACCTTGCACTAATCAATCCAGTCTTGCTCTACCGTGCAAAGGATTGGAGGACATTGGAATCGCCTTACCTCAAGCCCTACCTTTCTGGTTCAATTCCCTCTCATCGTCTTCAGACAATGCTTATAATTCCAATCGAAATCTCTGCTCAACTCAGCTCAGTCATCAAATAGTAGCCGGGAAGATACGAGATCATTCTCCCCACTCCCAGTGAAGTCACAACATTGGGTGAGGCAAACTCGCCCAGGGTCTAAACAAACGAATGTTTTACAAAGGCAATTGCTCACTTTTGGAGTGTGACTTAAATGCAAGCATACCTCGATGATTGACAAAACTATGTCATGATGAATGGATTGTGTGACTCCAGCAGTGACCTCCCTTGCAGTACTGCCGACTTCATTCATTGCAACAACATTTCGGCCTGTTTTCTTGTAATTTCTGTTCAAAATTGCTCACCAGTCTGAGGGAAATTATGATTGAAACGTAAATCAAAGTCATTTGTTGTATAATGTACCCCACTCGTACATCCTTGTCGGACGGTCTCTGCTCTGCGACAACGATACAATGTGATACGAGTAGATGCATGCTTTGTGTGTGCAGCAGGAGAACTCTTGCAATGCTTTTGTATTTGGGTAAAGGGATTACGGAATTGGGGGCACAGCCCCACACCCATTCAGTGTGTGCTTGAGTGTGCCTTTGAAAGACGCTCCGGGCGGAGAATCCTTTTGATAAGCAATCTTTGCTCTCAGCTATTGCATGTTATTCGATTATAATTATTGTTTTGTGCATGAGAGAAATTTGTGGAGCCCGAAGGCACTTCGGCATAGCATGCAGTTTCAAGATAAAGGCAGTAATCGTGTGTGATATGCTGTCTGGTATGATCCGAGTTCTAAGGGCTAGCCATCTGCAGTTGGCAATTTCCTTTGAGAATTCACCCGCCGTGTGTTGTTGGAGATGTGCTTGTAGATGATAACTGTCAGTTAGGCTGGCGTATACGTAACAAATTTTATACAATGCAATTTATGAGCTTTTGATTGATTCCGGAGGGGGCTGAGCTTACGCCCATCTTAATTCATGGAGATGAGATATCTATCAGATAATGTCGGATTAAGTTCTTGGGCTGTCGAAATCTGATCGTAAACTGTGGAGACACCACTCTCGAAGACATCATCTATGTCCGGCTTCAAGATTCTTATATTGGGTCGTTTTTTGGTTTGTGAAAGTAAATTTGAATTAGAAACATTTGTAATTTAGATAGATAAGGTTCTCGCAGTTGTGAGTGGAATGAAACATCATTCAAAAGTCAGCCATGTGAGCTCTTGAATCTTTTCGACACTTATGGGACAACCCCGGTCCTCGGATCGGGCAACAACTCGGTCCAAAGTTGATGTATATATAATCGACTTAAAAGTGTCAAGAATATGGGGATTGTATGCAACTCCTGCACAGACCCACAGGAAGCAATCCAACGACGATAAATTATACGATCTTTGGGCGGGCAGTTCGCATCAACAAATCGCGAATAAATGTTCGCTTCTTTTGGTTATTCTTAACGATAAATAGTACAGCAAAATATTTGGTTTAGAATATAAACCATATTTATAAAAAATAAAGTATACATAAATAAGCAGGTATAAGCAATCGATTTTTTTACAAAAAAAGAAATATATTTTAATATTATAAGAAATTAAGTATTATGACCAAAATCTGTTCTTAAACTGACTACTGACCAATTGAACACAATTATTTACATATAAAGTTTTTTTCCCACTTTCTTGTTTTTTGTTCAATGAATACGGGCGAGTAGCTGATATTCAAATGAAAAAATCACATACGACCATTATGAGGCAAATATGAAAAGTACCATCTTGTATTTGAAAGGATGCAAACAAGAAGATCTGGCAATGTCAATTAAAATGCTCAATACGGGAATTTTCTCGCAAATCGTGGTCTGATAGTTTCAGCCCTTGGGTGATTTGATTTTTTCTTAGGGTGGGTTTGCATTTCCATATTCAAGTTACAATGATGCGCCGTTCAGGGATATGCAAGTCCCTAGGCTGTTCTCAAGGTCAACTGGACACCCGTGGCATAGTTCAGTGCCGACTCCTGCACTGGGGCTCCAGGTACAATCTCCGAATGGAGCAACTTTCGTAATTCACGGTTCCATCTTTTTCGAATCAAAGACACTGCTGAATAATTACTCTCTAAAGTAAGCTTAACGGAATTCACCATTCAGATTCGGTTTAAAAAAGCAGGTCCCATGCAGTCGAGAATCAACAACAGCATACAAGTAACGTCAGCACTCACACAGTTTTGAGAAAGAGAAGTTCTGTTGTGTTGACATTACTCTCTCTGAGAATATGCATCGCAGAGTGGACATGTCATCTGAACCACTCTGGACAGATTGTGCAGCTCCATAAATTTATGTCAATTCATTCACTATTCAGAATTAAGTTGAGAAAAATAAAGTTCAGTTTGAAAGCTCATCTCGTGTCGTTTTGATCATTTAATTCGTGTCGTCTGGTCAGTTAATTCGCACAACACGAGTTGGTCGATGTAAAAGCTAGGCCATGGATCACTTCTGACTGCGGGGTCACAAATATACTTATAATAGACACCATGGAAATTCTTCAACACTTTACTGTAAACCATATATTTCGGTGGGTCACCGTGGAGTAGTGGGTTAGTGCGTCGCCTCCGATACGCGCCAAAACTGGCGCAAGTTCGGAATAGTTTATCCGCATGGTCGGCCGGTAGCCGTGAAAAGTGTAGTTAGATATCTTGGCATTTGGCTGGATCAATATCTGTATTTTGACAAACATGTAGATATTGCTCCGACAAAAGCCAGAAAAGCTCTTGCTGCGGCAAGAAGGTTGTTTTTCAGCAGCCAACTTGATACCAGAGTGAAGGTAATCTGCTACAAGGCCCGCGTATGGCCAATTATGGCGTACGGTTGTCGTTTGTGGTTCAACGGGAGTCCTTCCCAGATGGAAAAGCTGAGGTTGTTAGGGAGTCAGTGTCTTAGGAACTGTCGTCGCCTGTATCGTACACCCGTGTCTGAGTACAAGAAGTACTATCCTAACGAGGTCCTGTACAATGAGGCAAACGTGAATAGGTTAGATAATTTTATTATTAAACTGATCAGAAGGCACATTGCACGAGCTATGACATCTTCGAACAGTCTGACATTTGCGGCTTACTACCCAAACACTATGTACCATGAAAGAGGCCTTATTCCACCTGAAGCATTCCTCTATCTCGATCATATTGGCCTAATACAGGATACGGAGGGATGCCCGCTGATCTTCCATGTCGTACGCCGAACAGTGGACAGGCGACTCCAGTACGAACCGGATGTCGTTCGCACCCACGAAGATCTCCTCCGATTCAGTACAGCGATCTCTACTCGGGACAGGAGAGAGTGTGCCAAAGAACGGCACTTTTATTGGTGGTTGCACCAGAACCGGTCTTCGCCGGCGTTGGCTCTTCTAAACGGCGAGACAGTTGACCATGGTGACCAACTTACATAGTATTAAGTTAGTTTAAGATAAAAATCATAAGAAATCCAAAAAAAGGTGCCCCACGGCGTATAGATGTATATGTTAGGCATATACATAACATATACGCACGTCTGTCTCTTACGGACATATTTAAGGTAATGTAAAGGTTATGTTAGGTTAAGTTAGTTTAAGGTTTATTTTAGATTAAGTTAGTCTTAAGTTATTTTTTTCATAGCTTACCTAGTTTTTCAAGTTTTCGTGTTAATTCGAATTAATAAAATACTGTCTATAAAGACTAAAAAAAACGTTGTTAAAGCCGAAAGGCATACATGTATACACAAATTAGAATAGCTTATAGTACTCGCATAAGGTCAGTAAGTTGGGATTAAACAAAATAAGTTTTTTAAGATAATTAAGCTAGTTTTAAGTATATTTCGTCTAGCAAGTAGGTTAATTTAATTACAATGAAAACAAAATTACATGAAAAAAAAAAGAAAAAATCCTACGCAGAGGGTGCCAGGTTCGAATCCCCAATTTACCAATTTTTTTGGTCTACTGAAGGCTTATCCTAAAAATTCATATCTAATAGACTAGTAGCTAGAATTTCAAAGTTAAGAAAAAATAAATTTATGAATGCGTTGATCACATAATGTAAGGATTTTGATTTTTCTTTGGCTCTCAAACCACAGTGCGCCGCTAAACTAGCCAATTCAGAGACTCGCCACTGCAACCATCAAGAAATTTAACTTCGACCAGAAACATTTGACGTGTTAATCTCTGCGAGGAAGCAGGATCCTAGAAAGGAATCGACTGTTCGTCTATTTTTAGGAATTCGAGTTCTTGCATTTATTTTTAAAATGTTTTTTCTTTGCTCACTCGATACCTTCCGGATGTCCTAACCCATTGAAATGAACACTTCCTGGCCAAGGACCTTCGTGGTCTACTGGTCTTCACCGTCAACCTTTCAGTCCAAAGGTGTTCGTACCTTCATTAAACGCAATTCCCGTGTAGGCACTATCCTTTCCTCATGAATTTACTTGTGATGATCCAGGCGTGACCATTTGAAGCAATTTTTGCTTATCGAGCGTATGTGAAGAGCACTACCAAAGAGGTTTAACCCCATTTGCCTGTCTCAACGCCAAACAGATTGCGACAAAGTTGCATGGGATTTCCTCCCTCTGCCCGTGCAAACGTGATCTGCTTTGAATTCCAATTCCACAACACAATCGATCCAATTCTCAATTCAAAACCACATTCTCGACTCATTTCGAATTCTTAAATTACCAATTCCACGAAAAAGGATGCCTTCGCAACCCTCGCCCAAGGACGCTTCCGCTCTCTTGCGCACAACACATACCAGACCAAGGGTCAACGATAATACAAAACACGCACCCAAGGATATTCATATTCCTGACCCATATTGGCTGCAAGAGGAGATGATGAGATCAACAACGGAATCATAAAACGCCCCCAACTTCTCCTATCGGTATATCGGATTCAAAACGGAATATTTTCCAGCCTCAAAACCCACTGAGACCACAGCCCCTCCATGGTATTGTGGGATGCCCAAAGGGTAGCCACTTGTAAGGCACCCGTGATACACAACCCTTGTAGGCGCACCCCGAGAGGAAAGAATTCGAATCCGAATCCGAGTCGGTGTCCTTCCCTACAAAGAGCCCTTAATAAGGAGTCCTTGGGCAGAGGCAAGGCACCACAACTTGGACCAATACATTATACATTCGCTTGTGCCTCACGCAGCATGGACGAAGGGATAAGCGGAACATTGCGATACAAATCGTGCTCGTATTCTTGAAGCATAATATCTGCCATTGAAATACTACTCGCATTTACATCTAAACGGCCTTGAACTTTGCCCATAAAATCCAGAAAATTATCCTTAAACCAGAGTCATTGGGTCGAAATCGAATCGAGAGCAATTTTCCCCGCCCTCGTTCGACATCCACTTGGCTCAGCTTCGTGAATCCTTCTCTTTTCTTCATTTCTTTATTTTTTCCTTCCCCTCCGCAGACTCCGGCGTGGACTTGTTCCTCTCGAAAGGATAATCGATACGAGACATAATTTTATTACAAATCGAATGTCGGTTTGTTTTTGTGCGTCTCCGTTGGTGCGTGGGCGTGTGCGTTGTCGTGGGCGGGTGCGTGGAAGTGTTTGTGTTTGCGTTTCCGGTTCGGATGAAGGCAGTTTGGTATTGGCGCGTACACGTTCGTTGGATTTCTTGACAACGTGCACGTAGAATACAATTTAATCATCAGCGGCACAGACCCATGAGCTTGAAAGTCAACAAATCAGGAAAACACGGTGTCCTTGAAGCGGAGAGCCTGTTAACTTTTGTGTCTCCGACAAAGTTTTTGGACTGGGGGATGGGTGGATGAGTCGAATTTCGGTACATTTACTTGCAGTTCATGCTTTAAGGGGGGGTTATAGCCCCTTTTCGTTGCTAAGCGGAGAGAGAAGTTTTGTGAAAGATATTTTGGTAGGGAATTTACTGATAAATGAGGGTTTGACTTTCGGTGCTTTTCACTTAGCTTGATGAAACTGCAGCCTGAAGTGTAAGCGACTGTGAAGTCTGCAAAAAGTTGGAAAAGTTGTTCGCTAGCTCGCTGCAGAGTTTTTCAACACAATAAATCAAAAAAGTTACACGGATAAATCCTAAATAGATACAATGTATATTTTTATTTATGAAGTGGACAACTTAAATTGGATAGCTCTGGTCACTGACGGGTGAACCGGGGACTCAACCCTTTCGCTATATTTTACATTAGATAACCACTCCAAACTGCGTAGGCACCAGTGGTTGCGTTGTTGTTAACTCTGAAGGATGATTACTGGTGTGGGCTCCGATGCCCGGCCACTATGCCCAATACCGCGACTATGTTATTTTTGCGTGGATAGGACCTCTCGTTGTTTTGTTTCAGTTTTTTTATTGACTGCTGATAATGGAGCAATAATTGCTCAGGAAACATCGGTTAAGACTGCCCGAAGGCGACAGGCATCTGTCCGGATCTTTGGATTACTTGGGGCTATTGTGCGTTGTTGTTCTGCGGCTGGTTCCGCGCGAGTTTGTAGTGCTTGTGTGGTTTATTGTCAACAAGTCTTGGGATAGCCACTCGAGATATTTATTTCTGCGCTCCACATGGACAAGTGCATACCCCCGTTCCTCTTCATCACTGTCATCGGACGGCTTCCCCCTACCTCCTCCACCACATCAATACTCGAACTGAATCCAATTTCAAGTCCGGGACTGTGTGTTCGTTCGACCACCAGCACGAGTGTGTGCTCTTGTTGTCGGAACACGCCACCCCCCAATGAAATGCATTGTGTGGCCGCCTTTGAATGGTTCAATAATTGTCAAACAGACAATTTGTCATAGACAAACGTTCAAATGATATCTACAACTATTGTCGTGATTCGGCTAGCATTTAACTTGACAATCTGAGTATAGTGACTTCCATTAAGTAGGAATTTATGCCGTTTTTTCTGAAATTTTTTAATAAATACTGGCATATAAAACATGTGGCCATTTTGGGAGCCCGGCAGGAGTGAAAATTATATGAAGACATGTTAATATTCTTCTTCTTTTTCATTTGACGTTAGAGTTCGGTATGCACGTGGGCCTGAACTAATAAACCTCTCCAGCTATCGCCGTCTCTGCCTAGTTGCCTCTTTCTTCGCACACGAAGCTGGTTGAAATCCTTCTGCACCTGATTGCGCCACAGGCTCTTCATTGCCCAATTACCTTAGGGATTTGCATCATGTAGCTCTACAGACCGTAAAGTTCGTGATTGAATCTTCTTCTCCAAATGCCGTCAACACAAACATGGCTGTTCGTGGGCACAGAACTTTTTTCTCGAAAAGACCAAGCAGTTCTTCCATTTTTCAGTTCTTCACACTGGACAGGACAATTACTTAAATGCGTCTTTAGCCCATAGAAACCACGGTTGGTAAGAGTTACACTTTATTTGATCTCATTACTGATGCTGTTCTCTTTACTGCCTAGGTAGACAAAGTCCTCAATAGCCGCGAGGTCACAGCGCCGACCTTAATGCTCTGTCTTAGAAATCATTGTTGCATGCCCCGCCTTGAACTATTGGGATATGCAGACGATATCAATATCATCGCGCGTTCCCAATGTGCCGCGGTGAAAGCATTTACGGCAATTGAAGAAGAGGCGAAACGAGCTAGTCTTAGGGTCAATGAGGATAAAACGAAATATATACTGTCGACCAAAAAACGATCCATCACACACCACCTAGGACGAAATATCACAATTGACGGCTACAATTTCGAGGTAGTAAAGGAGTTTGTCTACATAGGGGCAAACGTGAACTCCACTAATGACATCACTGTCCGAAGTAGATCCGCCCTTGGCAACTGGTGTTACTTCGGTTTGTCAAAACAACTGGCGTCAAAACTCCTGACTCGAAGGACTAAAATCATGCTCTACAAAACTCTTATTTTGCCAGTCGTGCTATATGGAGCCGAAAGCTGGACGATAAGCAAAACTGCGGAGCTGATTCTTGGTGCCTTCGAAAGAAAAATTCAACGTCGGATAAATGGTCCCGTCTGCGAGGAAGGCGAATGGAGAGTAGACACAACCGCGAACTTTTCGAGCTGTACAAGGATAGGGATGTAGTCCATAAGGCAAAGATCCGTCGACTACACTGAATCGGCCACATCGAACAACAATGCTTGAGCTAAGATAATCTTCGAATCCGAGCCTACTGGTTCGGGAAGGAGAGGAAGACCGAATCTCCGGTATAAAGACCAAGTAAGACCAAGCTTGGTCTTGATGACTGAAAGCAGCGTGTCCATTACCGTCAAGTATGGAAAGCCGCTATTGCTCAGTCTCGGACCCTGCATGGGTAGCTAGCCTTGTAAGTAAGTAAGTACGTCCCTCCTTGAAGACATATGTATTTCGTCATGCCTTCATTCACTGTCATCTCGATTTTTGCTGCTTCTGTCTCTATGCCAGCAAACGACACATTGACGGGTTGCTCTGCTCTGCCAATCACGCCAATATCACCCGTGTATGCTAACAGATGAAATAACTTTGGGTATATGGCGCCTCTAGTATTAGCGTGTGAGTTTTGAACTATCTTCTCCAGGAAGATGTGGCAGAAGTCACATGTCAGTTCGTCGCCATGACTTGATAGGTTCCTTACCGACCTTAATTGAGTAGCGAGAGTTCTCCACAGTCATCAAGCGCAACCTGATGAGATTGGCAGGAATTTCTAAGCATCTGTTTCTGTGCATGTTGCTATTTGTGGCCATAAAATCAACAAATAGCTCGTGAATAATTAGGAAAAACTTACAAGTAAAAATGAGATTTTACGCGTTGTACCTTCACACGAAGTTCACCTTCAAAGTTGAAGATATTACTGGAATCAAAGGTCGTAGATGTATGTTACCATTTCAAGTAAAATCTATGTCATGTCGTTTGTCTAAGCGAAATACCCTTGAAATAGTGTTGTTGGCAGCCAACAAGAGAGGTGAGTGAAATTCTCCCAGCGAAATTCAATTAAAAGCAGATGCACTTTTGTCAGGAAATACGTATTGGTAGGGCAAAGGACTAGGACGACTGCGCTTTTCCAAAGAACACATGTACTTGGTTTGAACAATAGAGAAACGCGATCTTTTCGGACGCAAAAAAGTTCATTGCTGATGGGCTAGACGGTTTCAATTGTTATTGGCATGATGTAAAAAATCCTTAGATGTTCTTTAGTAAGCGAAATCTGGGTGGTGGATTATTGATGCTCCTAACTGCGTTAAGCTTTCACTGAAGGACTGAATTCAGAAGATTATGTTACCCCGTTGGAAGAACTTTTGGTAGACATTTTGTAACATCAACCGGATTCAAATACGATTTTCCAACAAGATAATGTTGCATGTGCCGCTGGCCAGTCGAGAGTGATTCTCTGATAAAGTAACTCAACTTTTAGAGTGGTTTACAAGTTCACAAACCCGTTCGTAAACGTGATTATGCGGACTGGACTGATTCCAGCACGGAGCTGCAAAAAGTGCTTGGTGCGATGCCAAGTCTGGATGTTGGACTCATTATTAATTAATACATTTAATTTAATTGTTATACAGGGATTTTCTTTTTTATTTACTTTACCTTAACTGCCTTTAATTGAATTTCGCAGTACAAATTGAGTTGTTTTTGTTCACCTAAATAAAAATGTATTAATGTTTTTGTCAATTCTGTTCTTTATTTAAGCAAATCAATAATTTAAATTCAATACGTTTTGGAATAGCATTACAGTTTAGTACACTTTGTTCTGAAAATCTCAAAGGAAACCAAGTTGCCTTTAATTGAATTTCGCTTAGTGTGAATCAGAAGTATTACAGATATAGCCGACTTCACAGCTGATTGCCCCCTAGTCCATCGACGATTTTTTGTACTTTTTTGACAGATATTCATGAATTTTTGACGGCTATTCACGAAATAACGTAAATGCCGTCCTCTGATTGGACAATTTGGTTTAAGAACACGTTGTAAAAAACAGTTGTCAACAATTTTAAGCGGCAAGAGAGGTAGAAGTCGGGCATCTCTGTAATACTTCCTTTCTGGTGTGAATACATACACTAAGTCAATTTTTCATTTTTATTTAGAGCTGTTGTGGAGTAGATTCAAAAACGGTGTTTGGGTTCTTTCGATCTACAACAGCAGCCTCCCTGGCGCATTTTTAGTGAAAATCAACATTTCGAGAAAATAACCTACGTTCCAATGTAGACCATAGGCAATCATCAAAATCCTCCCAGTCGATCAGTGCTGAAATAAAATATGTATAAGAGAATATACATTTGTGTATTAATTTTCTGTGCTGTCCAACATACGCTCGGATCAACAATGGAGCTGCAGAAGAGGTTTCATGACGGCGTGACATCGCCATGGTATTTCCGGTCACGGCATTTAAATCGGTTTAACCCCCAAGGCGCGCCAATAACACATCCCGTAATGGACCTAGGCATACATTTTCGTTACTAAATATATTGGAGTTTCCTTTTTTTACAGAGTAAGTTCGGCAAATAATAATCCTTAATATTTTTCGAAATAAAATCATAAATTTATGTTGAAATTTTTTTTATTATTTTTTTTTATAATCATTAAAATCAATTTAACTTCAGACTATAGTAGAGTCAGTTGGAATCCCAGAGAAATCAAAGTTAATACGCTTTTATCTGGTTTTCTAATCTGGTCCAGTAATCATTTGCCGTTGAGATCGAATTAACGGCACTACCACTGGAGTATTCAATCAGTGTTAGTAGTCTGACTATGGGTATCACAATGGACCAATATGGTCTAAGTGCGCTGGTGAATACACTTACAGCCCAACTACCTAACCTAACCTATAAAACATAAACATTGTTAAAAGACATAATAAAACATATACCGAAAAAACTAAAGTAGCCTAATATTGTGTTTTAAAAATAAATGCAACTAATATGGCCTACCTGGTGTTAAATATGGCCTGGTAATTATTTTTGGATTTAACTGCACCAAAACTCAACATAAACATTGATGCTCGTTGCCTATACAGTCTTCTTCTATCCACGTTGAGCATACAACGCTTTGTAATCAAGCTGGCGCAATAGATGCATCTAGCAAGGATCATGTGTTAAATATGGCCCACTAAGTGATATTGCAGGTACATGCGGTAGCCCATTTTACACACAATGTTGTTTTTCACTAATGTTCAATTTAACCACGCTTCATGATCTTGTTTTTTAAATTTGAGATGACTAAAAATAGGAACATATTGAGTACTATTTAATCTTAAAAGATTTCATGAAATCAGCGAACATTCACTGTGAAAACACTTATTAAAATATACCAAGAAATTACAATGAAAACAGAAAAAAACACAATTATACTCCTCTGTTGGACATCTCACGCACCAGGCCGAAGACTATAGGTTCGGGCAGAACAGATTCAAATATGTTTATTGTGAAATTAAGTTTAACTCTGTGAGTTTCCGCTTTTAGGAAATACATGGGTGGGCCGCATTTGCTCACTATCCAACAGTAGCCACGCAATGAAAAGACACATATGCACATGCACAGACTGTTTTTCTATTGGAAATTGCAAATATGCTACTCAGCACACTAAAACCGCACAAATAGATGCAAGCCAAGGGGCTAATTTTCAAGTTGATTAGGCTGCCTATCGTGGAAGTAATAATATCGGTCAATCCCCAGAATTGAAGTTATTTTGATAAGGATAAAACTACAGTGGACTCTCCCTAAGTCAAACTCTCCCTAAATCGAATTTCTCTCAACTCGCTATATTTTACGTACCTACGATTCCCTTAATTTTTCATACAAAAACCTCTCTCCAAGTCAAACTCTCTCTAACTCGAACAAATTATGGTATCCAGTGACAATTCGACTTCGTGAGAGTCCACTGTAGGGGTATCAGTATCCCCACTCAGATTCTTTGCCCCGTAATTGGTTGTTGCCTTCCAAATTTCAGAAATTGAACTTTCTAGATGCCCGATGAGACATGATTCCAAATCATTCACATCCGTTTGCTTCATTTGAACCAATCAAGTACAAAAATTGAAGAAGATCTGCCCGTCAAATATATCGATCGTCTCGTCGCCAATCTCGTATCCTTTCTCCAAATTCGCAACGTTTTTGTGTCCGCATCCGAGCATGCAAGAATTCTGCTACACGCTCCAATCAAGTGCGGTAAACTCGTAGAAATGCTATCACGCGCCGCTGATTCCCAAGATTCCTATTCACAAAACAACCACAACACGTCACTGATAAGCCCTCGCCATTACCCGAACAACAACAGAAAAAAAATCACTTTCTTCCAAGTCATCTAATCCCTGCTTACAATCAAAAGGATGAAGCAACCCGCACAGCAGAAGAAATCCAAATTAATCCCTTTTAACACTCGAGTACACATCGCCTTTGCGGATTCCTGCGAAAGGGTTAATGAAAGCAAAACTCATCACAAACACCGAGGCAACTAGACACAACACAATGCGAAAGGATTGAAACGTACACGCACCCACCGATGTGACGTGACGCCAGCGTGTGACAGTTGAAAGGAAGTCCACCAAGGACATCTGACTGAATGCTGCCCCTCCTCTGAAAAGCAGAGAAAAGCCCGGAGGCTGAGTGAATTCTTCGAACGGATATCCTAATCTTCGCTTTAATTATCGCATCTTTTCATCTAGTCGTGTTTTCCGGTCCCAAACAGCTTATGGCCGACAACGAGAACAAGGACACGACCAGAGAATGCCGAGGAACAAATTAAGGAATTGAGAGAAAGTGTTTCTAATGTCCGCTGTCATTGGCGCTTCCCTCTCCCGTTGTCCGTGATGCTGTTTATCTCCGTATCTCATTTGCAGATTTTTCTGACAAAATGAAAGAAAAACAGAAACAAAAGTAGAAACATAAGCAGAAAAAAAAGAGAAAAACTCAGCAAAACAAACACAGATGAGGCAGATCGACCCTTTTCTGGATGCTTTCGTCCTCCCACGGGGTGGTGGCAACGGCGGGAGGAATTAAAACCGGAAAGGAGATGACAAAAAGGACTAAGGCGGAGGGAAATCGTTGCATATTTAATTTGCACTCGTACTTGTGGTGCAGTTGGACAAGGGAAAAATAAGAACAGAAGAAACTCAGGGTGGGCTTTATACGACGAACGAGGCGAAACGAATAAACCATCTCTCACCGGTCTCCTCCTTGGTGTGCCTCTCCGTTCTCATCTTGCTCTTCGTCCTCTCCGCTCTTTGTTTGCACTTGTGCGAGTTACTGTGTGAGTGTTTCATTCCGATGTCTTTTGTCCACAAGGGAAATCAGAATCAAGGACTTTATGATATCCCTGTTTGCAGCAGTTCTCTCTGTTATTTGCTCTGTTTGGACTGGTCTCCACTGGCCGGGGCGGCGGCAGCGCGGCGGCGGTCGTGGGTGGGCGACGGATAATGTTTATGTTTCATTTTCGAAATAGCCGAGTAGCTTTTTAAATGGGACGCTAACTTCTTGCAGCGGTTCCTTTGTTAAATTTAGCATTATCCTTTTTTACTTGCTTTTTGTGTTATATTTTCTTTGCCCGCCTGTGTCCTTGTCCGCCGGCTTTTTTATGATTTTATATCCTTTCATGGATCCCGTTGAAGTAGTTCTCTGTGTCGTTCGGTCTCATTCGGGAGATAGTGGATGGTTTTTGGTTCGCAGGATCAAATGTCAGTCTCATTTGTATAATGGGCGTAATCTCTGTGCCCCTATCTGGGGGAGGATTTTAATTTTTTGAAATTGGTATGCTTAGCTATTAGGCCGACAATTTATTGACACACTATCTCAGCAGAGGGTTCACGGGCCAGTTAACTTTTCGATAGTTGGGATTGGGACTGGTTCATTGCCGTAATGGGATTAACGGATACACGAGATAAGAGCGATATCAGTTTTTCTGTTGAATTAATGCGAGTGACAATGTGACGGGGCTAGAAGGTTAGGAATGATTTCACAAAACAAGATTAACATACGAATTTTTTCCCTAATTTAATCCAGTCACTTTTGTGAGAATAATTAAGGGGGTGCTCGAGGTTGGAATTTCGAGATAATCGAATTTTTGATCGGACTATTATTTATGGAGATAAATAACTTTGAGTGGAGCCATATCATCGTACTCAAAACTCTACACTCGTTTTTCTCGACACTGTGGGGACTCAACTTCGAACCTCAACTGCGAGAAGGGTCACAAACATTCATATCACAGGTTTCACCTGACATCTCTCAGCCGGAAAAGATCTCGTTTCCGGAATCAGCGTTGGTTTTCTTCCTTTTTTTTGGTAAGATCTCACAAGCAGATCTGAATCTCCACGGCTACGTTAAGGCGCATTCTCTCCTATGTATCGGTCGTTTAGTGGAATAAGCTTTCACGTAAATACGTAACAGCTGCTTTCACTAACCTTCAAAGAACAGTCTGTCTCGGCTGCCTTGGGGGGCTTCCCCAGTACGCCTGGCTCTGCTCTTGATGCACTGCAGAATCCCTCTACTCTCAAGGCCATTTTCCGTCGTAAAAGAAGTGAATTTCGACGACCTTGCGCACCGCATTTCATTAGACCCCAGTTCTATGGATATGCCGTCTGCCGCACGGACATCAGTACTTCAGCTGCGGCGTACATTCATAGTCGACTTTCCGTGCATTTAGGACCAGCGCTGCCCAGAATCTGATCCAGGAAAGGAATGTAGTCGAATCTTTATGGATGGCTCCAAGGTCAATGCAGGGTCTGGCGCAGGGGCCTTAGTGAAGGGCCACAACACTAGGCTGCATATCTCGCTAGGTAAATATGCATCGGTTTTCCAAGAGCAAAATTTATGCGATCCTAATGACCGCGACCCCTATTGTGAAGAACAGGAGGAAGGCGACAAGTATTTGTGTCTGTAGTGACAGCCAGGCTGTACTTTAGGCCTTGCTCAATCCTTTAAGCACTTCCAGGATAATTCAGGACGCAAGTCCTCTCTGAATTTGATCAACAGTCAAAATTCACTAAGACTCCTCTGAGTCCCGGGTCAGCACAGAATCGTTGGAAATGAGATCGCCGATGAACTTGCTAGACAAGAATCCGCGGAGACATTCTCAGGACCTGAACATGCGCTGACTGCCTGCGTCCTTGGTTAGGGCTTCCATCGACGGTTGGGCCTCTCGAGAATACAATCAAAGGTGGCATTACTCTCCAGGATGCAGACAGACCAAATTCATGCTCTAACGTCTGTAAGAAACCAGTGGCATTCTTGTCATCTCTTGGCAGAAAAGACTGCAGATGACTTACAGGCGTACTAACGGGACAATATACCTTCGTGTGCTTGGCCTAAGCGACGAAACCCTCTGCTACGTCTGTGGAGAAGAGGACGACACTGCAGAGTCACTGTTCCGCCTTTGTTTGGATCAGGTGGCAGGTTTTCAGTGCTGATGTGGTAAGAGCTGATGATGTAGCCTCCTCATCACAGTAGCGCCTGCTGGTCCTCCTTAGGAAGACCAATGAATTAGAGCAAAAGTAAGTTGCTGCTTGGCAATATATTGAACCAGTTTTTGAGTCTGAAGGCTTCGGCACATAGAATACCTCGGCGTCAGCGATACTTTGAAAGACACTTGCTGCTGGGTGACGCTGATGCGACGGATATAGTTGCTTAACTTTTAACTTCTCTCTCTCCTTCAGCATTGACAAAAATCAAATTGTGCCATTTCTGTTGAGTTTGAATTTTATGTTAAAGTTTGGGAGTTGGTTCTCGTCAAAGCAAAATACATAGAGATAGAAATAAATGTTTGTAATTGGGTATTTATACTTAAATACATATTTTATTTGTGCATTAATAAGCAAAACAACTTGAATTTTCAATTGAAAGTTTAAACTGTCAAATGAAATCAGCTGTGCGTTGAAGTATTCATTGTTGCATCCGCTTGCGTCACGTGCTTCACCGTGAAGGGGTGCTTTGACGCTACGCAAGTAAAGTATTCTATCTGCCGGAGCCTTGAAGGCTCTAGTGTAGCGTTAAAAACCTCCGACAAAAAAAAATCTATATTTACATAATTGTCCTGCGGGTGAAGGAAGGATTTTTTTGACGATTATTCGTACGCGTAGACATTCGAATTTCCTGACGCGATGCCTGGTAAGATTACGTTCATGTTTATGAGTCCAGCAGGCATTTTGTCAGCTCTTATGACAATTCTATCCAATGCCGTTTTAAACAGTCAGCAATCCGTTATGCTGATGAAAATAAACTTGCAATTCAGCAATTTATTTATTTATTTATTAGATAGCTACAATAAAATTAAAATTGTAGAGTAGCTTTTGTAGCCGGAGCACCAAGGGGCCTTAGGCTGAATTCAGCAATTATTTCTCGAGGATGGTGCGCGTTTGATCAATTTCGTCATTGCAATTCCCACGAAAATATATTTAAAAAACAGGTGGACAATTCAATGCCGACAATCTAATTGATGAAGTGATGATCCATTTGGCTTTTTCTTTTTTTGTGCGAGGGTAGGTGAAAATCTTCAAGAGATACTATGGGGACCGTTCCCACTTTTTACTAATTTTACACAGTAAAAACACCACCCTTCAAATAAAGTATTGACATTGAGAACATTTTTATGAAGTACAAACATAAACAGTTAGTGTGCAAATTTTCATTAGAATTAGCCTTAAACGGATTTAAATAAAAGGCAAACATATGTAAATGTGCATACAACCATTCTTTTTTAAATAAATAATTAATATATGCAAATTTCCCTGCTTATTTACTCGTGAGCAGGCTACGTATAGCTGTCCACGGGAAAAGCATTCATTGCTCAAATCAATACCGGTAAATTTAACTGTTTGACCGTGAGCCTTATTGATAGTCATGGCAAAACATCACTTAATTGGAAACTGCAGCTTTTTAAAAAGAAATGGGTAGTCAGAAGGTATCATCGGTATTCGTAAAAAAAATACATTTTCATATGTGCCTGATCCTGTTATAATAATCGCTTCAATTACATTCGGTGTTAAAGCTGTTACCAGTAACCTTGTTCCATTGCACAGCTTTGGAGGACACAAATTTCTAAGCAAACTTATTGGCACTTCAACTTTTAAGAAAATGATGTGCAATGGTCCGTAGTATGAATACACTCGTGAATATATATATACATATATCCCTATAAATGAACTCGAACAAACACGAACGCCGCTTGCGCACTGATATTGGCAATGGTCTCCACTCATCTTATTCGCAATACAATGCAAATAATATACGTTTTATGTTGTAACTTTTCTCTTAGACAACGTACAAAAATAATATATATATATATAAATGGATTCGTTAATAAAAGTTCTACACGGATCTGTAAATTAAGTTACTTTTGAAGTTTGCTGTTCAGTTGAACTACCGAAAAATGGGAAAAAATCAAATTTATTACTTAACATGTTTATTTAAAGGGTTTCTGTTGAAAAAAACGTAGTATGTGGTATAGAAAAAAACTCCGCAGAAGAATTATGAAGCTATAGGAGAAAACTGAAACTCTATCCGTTGGGTAGATTCGGAGATTTTGTGTCAGATACATATATACATCAAATCTTAACTTCCTTTTATAAAAGTAAGTGATGATGTGTAGCCGAAAATCTGAAAGAAGTTTAGGTTGAAACATCTAACTTGAGTTTTAACATTCGGCATTTTTAGAAAAATCTATATTTTTCAAATTCCTTCGTTCACCCGGAGAATTATATCATTAACTAATGATTTTTTAATATTTAAGCATTTGAGATAACCAGAGATAACCTATAATAGAGATATCCAACTTCCACCTCCTTTGCCCCTTGATTTCATCTGACAGCGTTTTTTATACGCTTTGTGTGTGTCGTTGGATACGTGTGAGCTCTTGAGCTGATGAACAGCTGATACCCTTCCTCATCTTAGTAATGGGCTGAATTAGAGTTCCTATTTGAAAATTCGCTCGTTATTTGACCGTTTTTTCAATTTCAGTGTTAAATTTTCAACATAAGCTGTGTTTTTTTTTTGCAAGCGTATATACGCCTAATTTTGAAGTGCACAAAAAAACGATCATCGGCACTTAATGATTCATCATAAAATCTTGGCAGCACCGATGACAGTTATGACATTTGCTAAGCAGTCAGGGGTGTAGTCGTGGAAGGTGATAGTTGATCTTTGATGGTCACAATCTTCGTTTGGTGACTGTGTAGCTGGACCATCACTTAAAAAGCAAAAACACTTAATAATTATAAAATAAAAAAATGTTCATCAAATGAAAAGAATCGTTTACGAAACCTAAATGGAATGTATAGCAGAGACACTCTGGGTATACCAAAAATTGCATACTTATGGATGTCAAAATAATTAAAAATTATCTAATACATCAACCACACCTGCAAGTGTAACCCACATACAGCAACCTAAACAATGAATGAATAAATTCAGGAATGAACACACAGATAATAATGTTTGGAAGCATTGTTTTTATCCGCGCTTAATCCTTAAGCGGCGATAGATATGATGAGTAACTTAAGCGGATATGTGTCCGTTGTTAGTGTATAAAAAAATTAAGCGTATATACGCTTGCAAAAAAACGCAGCTGTTCATGAAGTCGGTTCATTAAAACTTTAATCAATTTACTATCTGAGATACTAGGACATAATTAATGAAAGTACAACATAGTGTGAATTGTTGCAAATGAATAAAAATGAATAATACATTCATGCACTTATAATAATAATATGGGTGGCGCGACAGTCCGAGGTGGACTTGGGCCTAGCTTCTCAGCAACCACTTGTGTTGTGCGTGCTATTGTTCTTTCACGCGTGGAAGGGACCTACAGTTTAATGCCGACTCTGAACGGCGAATTTGAGAAGCGTTTTCTAGACAGGAATACCCTTTGAGCACTGTCAGTGACTCGAAAGAAGTGGAGCCGTGAAAAATGAAAGGTTGTAAATTCATGTATCGAACCTGGTACCCTCTGCGTAGGAGTCGACGCACTTACCCACTACGCCACGGCGTTTATGTAACTAATAATTAAAATATTATTAAAGCGTGAATCACAAATAAGAAGTTTGGACAGCCATTTTTATGCATTAGTAACAGTTGCAATATCTTGCCATTGTTTTTATCAAATTGTTTAAATTGAATTCATGAGTTCTTCAAAATCATTTTTTGAGTGAATTTGTCAGGTATAGTTTATGAATAGACTGTATATGTACTTAAGAATTAATCATTTTTATCATTTTTATTCACGAAAGTCCATACTATAAAAAAAATAAATAAATAAAAATAAAAAAAAATAAAAGAAAGAATGTATACATGTATATATACAAAACGATATATATCTGCATTATGTATGCGTATACTCATGTGAATATAGCTATACAAATGTGTATACGTATGCATACGTAGATTAGCTTAAGATAGTTTGTAAGTTTTATTTTAAGGTAGAATGTAAGTTAGCTTGTAGTTTCCTTTAAAAAAAATGTACGGTCATTAAGTTTTTAAATTTGTTCTTAATATATATTAGTCGTGTTGAAATTTCCTTTTACATAATATTGTTAGGTTAAATCGAAAGACATAGGATAAGTTTAAGTTTAGCTTAGAGTACCCGCCAAGTGTCAGTAAGTTAGAGTAAGTAACTAACACTGTTCGACCAACTAGTTTTATGCATTATTGTCTAGTATTTAAGTTGTCATGAAGTACATAATAAAAATGAATTAAAATGGATGATGAATGACGAAAATCCATATTGCAATGTAAGAAAATTCTCTTAAAAATACGAGTCAACATTTAAACACCTTTCGAACAACATACCCCTTTTACATGGATTGTGGGCAATTCTCGCACAAAATTCACGAATCAGCCGCCATTATCCCACTTAATTCATGAAACTTCCGCCATTTTCCACAAAATTTACGAATCGGCCGCCATACTGTGGTGAATTGACGAGCGTTGTAAAAGTATAAGTGAAATACAAAGGATTACCACTACATCTTCGTTGTGGGATGGGGGTAGAAATGGCCGAAGTTGGATATCTCTAATCCATTATCTCTGGAGATAATTTAGTGTCGAGCTACAGTCATGACCGCAAATACTTCTTTTTTGTTGAACTCAGCGCAAATTTAAGTATTTTTTTTATCAAAGTATAAAAAATACTTAAATTTGCGCTGAGTTTTATACTTTGATAAAAAAATACATTTAAAACTTTTCCTTAATGCATATTCTTCATGTTGAAAAACATTTAGGATTAAAACCACAAAAAAAACAGCCATATTTTACGTTGCAGCTAGCTCTACCACCTTAAATAGATCTTCACAGAAATGCTTGTGTGACGTAGCATTTAAATTTGAGTTACGTACTCGTATTCACTATCGAGTGTCCGTGTGTTTGAGAACAAAACCGTCGATTTCACGATTTCGTTATATCTGGGCCAAAAATTTAAATCTCTTAATCAGTTTATGCATCGAAACTGTTCCGATTGGTCTCGTGAAACATCTAAAATTGCGTCCATTTTGATGAACCCAGGCAAATTTGATAATGTGTTCGCACAACATAATCAGTTTTTAAGGACCTTCTTTCCTTCAGGTGATGATATCTATGAACCGAGCTCCTTCGACCAAGCTGGGGTACGCAACCCCCGTGGGACCTAACTAACAGTTGCTTACTTGAGGGAAACGAAAGTTAGTCTGCGCCAAAGATCATCATGCCTTGAAGAAACTTATGTGTCCAATTTTGGTTCACTTAACGATAGTTTGGTATTGGCCTATTAAGGACAATATCCTACCAAGCTCCACTTTGGGAAAATTCCGGCAAATGGAACCATTGCGACAGTAATCAACTTTAAATGCCATTCCTTTCGAGAACACCTCAACAGGAAGTTTTGGCTTCGCATTGACTGTCACATACTGAGAACAAATTTCAATCCAAGCCAATTCTACCGCTTGTTGCTTGTTACATTTTCCCCGTCAACTCCCAAAAATCCTGTGCATTTCTCCAAAACTTGTTAAGTTGTGCATCACTCAACTCACATCTCACACAAATTCACGACTCTGGAAAAAATGGCGCCCAACGTCAAACATGTGTGAGCAGCATCCAAATGAATTTCGTGTCCTCGACCTGCAAAGATTCACGCCAATGCTTCACTGTCATGGTCTAATGAGTGCACATACCCAGCACCAGAGTAGTCCGCACAAGCGTTCCCTATCAGCAGTGCGCACCAACACTCCTTGCCACAGCAAAACGAAGCAAAAAAACAAACCTCGTTTAAAACACACACATGAAAAATGGATTTACACATTTCAAACTACAAACATATTAATTTTAAAATCTTGCGAAATCCTTGAGCATCTGTAAATTACTTTTTAAGCAGACACAACGCACGTCAGTGCAGACATATTATTCCCCCCTCACGTACTCATCAATCATTATAATTCACATTTAAGTCGCACGAAATTCATTTCCCTGCCAATAAAGGCAGACACAAACACACGAACTCGAATCAGGATGTACTCATAATACGCACACAGGATCACATTTGAATGGGAAAAGAGAATCATTTCAGCCATTCTTCAACGGCACATCCCACCCGCTCTCTTACCACACAATGCCCGTATTCATTATGAACAACTTAACATACATTAGGAGTCCCCATCGTATCACTGCACGGGTGGGACACAACAAGGGGGGGGGGGGGGGGGGGGGGAAGGGGAAACAAGACAAAAAGAATAACAAACTCATTCTGACAAGCAGGCAGGAGGCCGTTGTTTGGTGCAGCGCCCATTTCCCACTTTCACTCCCATTCGCACAGAAATCGCAATGGCAAAGTGGTTTCCTCGATTTTTTACGGCCGTCGGTGAATCCGTTTATCCTGGCGCTTTCGCACCCCATCGCCATCGCAGCGACAGCGCCAGCCCCCACATTAGCGCGCCAAAGTGCGTCATTGTGAGGTAAGGATGAAAAAGAATGGGAAAGCCAGCGGATACCAGCAAATGTACAAATGCCAAGGGGCCGGGAACAATGAATAAATGTTTTACTCCCTCTTCCCGCTCGGCTCGTGCTTTGTGGAGGTTACTTTAACTCACGCCTAGACAAACACAAATCACGCAAGAACCGAAGGGGATGCCTGCTCCACGTCACTACCACTAACCCATTTTGTGATGAATTACCAGCAAATAGAAAATCCTGCCATTCTGCCACACGCTGGCATTCCGTCATCACATCCACACACGTGTCGGCCGGCACATCAGCGCGCCAATGTGGCGCTGTGTGGATGCCTTCCAAAGTGTATCTGCTCTCATGGCTGTTGCCAAAAGTGATTCGAAAAACTTTTAGCTGCTGCCAATAAGAGCCGCAGCATCCTGGGAAGGACGCCGTAAACAATGCCGGGGCGGGGCTGCGGGGGTGCTTACTGAATGGCAAAACAAAACACAAAATGCCAGGATGTGGGACACACAATAGTTTTTGTTTCGTTTCAGTCTACAGCGCCCTAGTTGGGCTCGTGCAAGGACTCACAGTTTCTGTGTGAGAGCGAGAGAAATAAACTGGGATAATGAAAGTAAAATGCTGAGTGGATACGGGCTGATTCTAGGCGAAGTGGGTGTGGCGGGGGATGAAGTCTCTCCCTCACATTCATTTCAATGGTTCGATGGGGATTGTAGTGCACCGTAATGATGGCAAATGAATACAACTCTCCTCATGCATTTCAGAATATGAGAGTGAAACTCTGCAAAGCTACTAAATGTGGGGTTGTGTATCGAATGCACTTGACCCTTGGCGCTGGGGAGGAATTCCCAATTTCTCTCTTTTCTCTTGTGAACTGTGTGAATTCAATGTTCGACACGACTCCAATTCACACAATAGATTCCAAAATGCTAGAGGGAATTCTTCATTTACCTGCGTGTTGTGATACTTTCCGAGTTTGAAGTCAAGATGGAGGTAGCCAATGCTTGAGATTCCCCCGGGCAATACAAATAAAGACTTAATTTAAATTTGTTGTTTACACAAATATCCAAACTATCCATGTATTTTTGCTTCTGTCTTAAATCCAATTCGCTATTTAAGGAATGTGATATTGTTTTCATAGATCACTCTTCATGTGAGAGACTCTACATGTACAAACTTAATTCTCTTCCCAGCAGGTGTTCAAGCTGACTTCTCCGGATTTTGCTGAGGCGTGGAAGAGGAGGGAAATCATTGGGCGCCTTCTTTGCACTTGCAGCTCCTTCTCATCCCGAAGGAAAATCGCTTCATCGATAGCCTTGCCGAACCAAACAATATGAGTGTCAGCCAGACAGATTCGACCATGTCCTAAGACATGGTATTACAATGGGCCAACGTTGCCATTAGTGTGACTGCAGCAATGAGCTACAACCCAGGCCCCGATATTTTGCTCACCTTTGTTCTCCCCTTGGAAACTCCTTTCAAAGTACCCGCCTGGCAAGGATGTTTCCCATTGCTTGGGAAGATTTTTTATTGTCCCCAGTCACGAGTTCCCAGTGTTCCGAAATCGACAAAAGTAATAAGCCGTGTTTTTTTCATCGCTATCGATAGTACAGTGTGGTGTGGCTTTGATTTTTATCTGTCAAAATATATGGAGAAACCTATTTATGTGTTCGAATCGCTGTCAAATATAAGAAAAAAAATTGAACTCGAATTTTTATAGGCAGTTACAGGCAGTAGGTTGTTGTATGTGCTTGACGTGCAAAATCCTACTTCACTATCCATAGATTTTTGAAAAGAACACGGCTATTATCGTCCTATCGCTAAGTTATTTTGAATACCCAATCGATTCGAAAGTATTGTGAATGACTCAATTTTTGACATTCAAACACGTATTTTTGAAAAGCAGATCGACAACTGCGAGCCTTACAGAATTTGTGTCTCAAGGCTTTTCCACATTTAAAGGCGGCAAAGGAGGTGATGTCTTTACTAATGACAAACACCATGAGAGAAGATGTATTTTAAGAAGAAAGAATAAAAACACACTCAGTCGGTTGTGCAACATTCTCTACAAAGACAAATCTTTTGCACTGGACGATACTCATCAAGCAATGTTTCAATGTTTCCCTTCTTCACCCACATATTTAATACGATTATAATGACTTCGATATATTCCGAACTTTGGAAAAAAGCAAAGACTATCCCTATTCCCAAGAAAACTAACCTCCCTGAATTTAGGCCAGTTGCAATTCTTCCGTTTTTTATCGAAAGTGTTCGAATCGATTGTCAGTCGAATGATTTAAGAAAACATCGAGAGACTGTATCTTTTAAATCCTGTTCAATCAGGATTCCGGAAAGGGAATGGATTTCTTACAGCCTTGTTCAATGTAACCGCCGGTTTGAACTTTTAGTGAAACCTCATTCGGCCGCTTCCACCGAAGTTGAGGTGGTTTCGCTCTCTATTTTCGAGTCATTTTATCAGTTTTTTAAATGGCCACCAGAACAGCTGTAGACAGGAAATAATAGAGTGAAAACACCAGAAGATAGAGACAGATAAAATGCGAAAATGAACAACAAAATGACAGAATTTCACGCTGAAGGCCTGTTCTGTTTGACTTCGACGGATGAGTTCAAAGGGGCTGCAACGAGGTTTCCAGACCCCGAAAATGTTGAAGAACATTTCGGGGTCTGGTAGGTTCCGAGAAAATTGATGAAACCTCGCGGTTTCGTTTGGTGGAAATGTAGTATTGTTTGACTTTTCGAAGGCATTCGACAGTGTTAACCCTCAAACTGTCCACTTAACTTTAGTTATCCTACTAATAAGTTAATCTTCTCTTATCTTACTAACCGTGTTTAAATCGTGTGACTTTCACATTGGGATACCTCAAGTTTCTATTCTTTCTCCGTTATTCTGAATTAATGATCTCTAAGATGTCGGCTTATACCAAATAGCATAGATATGGAGATGATGTTCAAATCTACCTAAGTTGTCCTGTTGGTATGGTTGAAGATTCAGTTGTAAAATAAAAGGATTTGAGCTCAATTACGAGGTGCGCTGAAGAAAATGGTTTCATGCTTAATTCTGCAAAACCAAAGTCATTCTATTTTCAAAACACCATCCCTCCCTTTCTAACTTTTCCTCCATACAACTACATAAAATCTGATGCAGTCGAATAACCTGTGTTAAAAATGTTGGTCTTGGAAGCTAGGCCCAGGTCCGCCTCGGACTGTTATTATTATAAAAATCTTGGTATAATGTGGCAAAGGTTATGCGTCCCTTAGAGGGTTGTCAATTAGGACACTTATACTCGCAATCAATACAAAAATTAAAACTTGTCAAAGCACTCGTAGTCCCTATTTTAACGTACGGCTGTGAGGTGTTTTCTGACAGTAATAATTTCTGTCTGCAAAAAATGTTAAAAGCAATCAACGGACGATATATCTTTAACCTCCGAAGATTTGATCATGCCTTGGAACAACGTCGCATTCTCCGTGGATGTGAATTGTGAAATTTCTAAGCTCTAGAACATGCATAGTACTATTCAGGCTTTTTTCTTTATGAAAATTTACTTTCTGTCGATAGAGTTGTACTTTACGTTCAAACCTCTTGGTCATAGGTCCATGTCTAACCATTCTTCATTCGTGCTGTACACCTATGGAATCATTTACCTTCCAAGAACGTATACACACAATTTTGTTCAGTTTGTTTCTCTCCTGTTCAATATGAACTGAAATATATCCCTGTAATTGAACTGCAACTGCACTCCCTTCAAATCCATCAAAAAAAACATTTGGCGTGCCACAAGGTACCCTCCTCGGTCCATTAATTAATCGTTTTTACTACCAACGATGTTGATAGTAATAATATGGACTCACCCTTTATTTCACTGTTAATGCCAATGACATGGAAATCTATTCGTTTCCCTGCTCTCCCTCTGATTGCTAGTCTCTTCAAGACAACGTCAGCTGTGTTTTTTTGCAAGCGTATATACGCTTAAATTTCGATTTGCATGCAAAATACACTAACAACGAATCCTATATCCGCTTGACTTACTCATCATATCTATCGCCGCTTAACGAATAAGCGCGAATAAAAACAATGCTTCCAATCATTAATTTCTGTGTGTTCATTCCTGAATTCATTCATTCACTGTTTAGGTTGCTGTATGTGGCTTACACCTGCAGGTGTGGTTGATGTATTAGATCATTTTTCAATTTTTTGGCATCCATAAGTATGCAATTTTTGGTATATCCAGAGTCTCTGCTATACATTGCGTTTATGTGTCGTAATCGATTCTTTCCATTTGATGAACATTTTTTATTTTATAATTATTAAGTGTATTTGCTTTTAAAGTGATGGTCACGTACGTGGTTTAAAGTACACAGTCACAAAACGAAGATTGTGACCATCAAAGATCAGAAATCACCTTCCACGACTACACCACTGACTGCTTAACAAATGTCATAAATGTCGTCGGTGCTGCCAAGATTTTATGATGAATCATTAAGCGCCGATGATCGTTTTTTTGTGCACTTCAAAATTAAGCGTATAGCTGTCAAAGAAATTATCTTCAACTTAACGTTGGTAAATGGCAATCCATTACAAACTCCATGCAAACGTCCACCACATTCGCATGGACACTATTTTCTGTGCAAGAAACTAATCCCTTCAGCCTCATCCTTACGATACTTAGCCGTAGTCTGTACATTTCATATCCCTGATTCTCTTTTTCACACGCTCTTCAAAAGCATTTTCACATCCCTATGTCACAAAAACTGTGTATATCAGTTTCGTCAGACCCATTATCGAATATGCCAACAAAGTGTGGTCACCTCACTTTGCAGTCCACATTTGTCATATTGAAGCTGTCCAGCGGTGGTTTTTACAGGTTTCGCTCAACGCAATTTTCTGGACTGATAGAACCAATTCTTCGACTCGGATAACGTAGCAGAGGACGCCCGCATTTATGTTGGCGCACCCAGATGGAGAAGGACCTCAACCAACTTGCGACACTGGAGATAGCTAGCCAGAGACCGTGCTAGTTGAAGAGGCTTGTTGGTTGAGGCCCAGGTCCACCCCGGACTCTAGCGCCAAATAAAGAAGAAGAAGATAGAACCAATTTGCCTCCTTACTCTGACGCCTTAAGCTTATTCGCCTTGCGTTCTTCGAAAACTGTCAATCTGCTCTTCCTCCAACAAGTATATGTTACCGACCGCCCCACACTTCACGATTGCTATCTCTTAGCGTCAGTCCTTACAATCTTAGGTCTACAGCCCTTTTCCGTATTAGATCACATATGCCTTCAACTCACCTGTGTCAAGAATGTTATGCCTGGCTTCCCCTATGGAGTACTATTTCGACTTCAACTTCAGCCGAAGTGTCACTTGTGACAGTCAGCCATCTGAACATTAACCTAACCCAGGTCCATGTCCATTTCGGACATTATCTCATTGATAACCAGAAGATTTGTCTGCAAGCCAAATTATTGCCGAAAATCATCTTCGAATCGAAACATCAAAGTCAAAGTCAATCCAACTGATTCCTTTCAGAGACACAAAATGAGTGACCATTCCTGTAAATTCATGTTCACTCGTTCCAATTTGTTCGCAGACTATTGTATGGAATAACTCTCCCTCCAGACACGGTAGGGATCCGAAAAATTGCTGGATCTGATAATTATGAGCTGTGTCCAATGGAACAATGAGGTTTGATTTGACATGCTCGATGGAGAATGTCGTGTTCCTTTTGTTCGGGTTAAGATTGAGGTAGACAATGACCACAATTCATTGGTGGCAGGTATGAGTTGCCCTTTGGAACAGACGCACAATTCTTCGGCAGAGACAGCAGTTTCTCGTCGTGATACACTGTTGTCGAAGAGTTCTCAGCAAGTTAAAATGAGAATTGTATCAGCCACTGTGAATGTATGGCACCCAACGTAAGTTCACCTACTTTCAGCCTACTGGAACTTTTCTTTGGAGAATCAGCGGTTTTTCGTTCTGTTGTTCTGCCATTAGTGGAGGGATGACAGTTTTATGCCCATGCACAACGGCGAAGTTTTGAAAAGCTTGCTTTAGACAGGAATAGTCTTTGAACATTTTCAGTGACTGGAAAGGGGTACAGTCGTTAATTATGAATATTGGTAAATTCGATCTTGGGCCGATTTCTGCAAAAGAAACAACGTCTCGAAGCAGGGGCATAAGGGAACGAAGTCTTAAAAGTGTGCTAGTACCTCAAGGAGTAAGAAGGTACACAAAGTTGTGTGGAACATATTAAAATCATAGACAGTACGGTCTCTGCTGGATGTATATGGTGGGATCCCTTGTACTTATCAATAACAGAAACAAAAGCATCAGAATCTAAAGTGTCCGCGAACAGTAATTCGGGCGAAATTGTATTAATTGGCGAACGACTTGCGATAAGTCTCCGATGACTAACTCGAGGAGGGCGCCATAAGTTTTCTAGTAGGGAAGATGCCCACTCCAACACATCGAAGGACATGATGTTAGGTCTCATTCAGGGAAAAGGTTCTCGCTTAGAAATCGTTGGAAGAAGTGCTTTAGGGACAACTCCACCTCACGACGTTTGGCATGTAGGACGTTGATTTATGATATGGCGCAGTGGGTGGGGACTAGACTCCTAACGAACCCCACCGATAGATTCAAGGTTTCGAACATTTTCTTGTTTATAGTGATCAACATAAACCGTGAGTTAGAATTAAGTACAACAAAAGTGGTTGGCAAAGTGGATCTGAGTTCATTAAGAGTAAGTTAGGTTTGTTGTAGAAAAAAGCACGTCGTCGAACAAGATAAAGGCAATGTGCCTGTGGAAAAGTTAACAAATACAAAGTTAACTAATATAAAAGATCATTAGAAAGAAGGAGAAACGAAGGAGTAACGTTATTTTTCCTACAACGAGCGAATAGTTGGGTATATTTCCTTGGAAGGGAGTCTTAAGCTTCAACGATTTAAAGTCCTTTATTTTGTGCAGTCCGTTCAGCATTGTCAGATTAATTACAAAATAGCCGCACAATGCATTTATTCTGAAAGCAAACGGAAACCGCATGGCGCCCATTTCAGCTCCTCATCCGCCCAGGCAACCCTCCCTTGAAGTTGCAGGACGATGAGAATCCGACGATAACAGCGACTTTCTTTGCGATTTGCGATTACATTTGAGATATTTTTACTAAGGACTTAACACTGTCCTTTCTTTGATCCCATTCGTCACATCTCCTTTTTTTTATTTTATTTTTTTCAGAGGTTGCTATGCTCATCTCATTTAACGCCAAATTGAAATATTGCACTGAGTGTGCCCTTTCCTCAGGTTGTCGTACATTGCTTCTTCAGTTTGGTGGTCCTCCAACAACGATTTGCTGGTCCCTTGCAATACACTTCAGAATAAAAAAAAAAACAACTCCCCTTGCCACTCCAAAAGAAGTCTCACTATCTGATAACTCTAGAGCGCATTTCCCACACAAAGTTATTCCCGAGAAAACGATGTCGGGAATGACTGTAAAGCGATTTGCACGACTTTAAAAGCACAGCGCATCAATGATTCTGAGAAATTCGTTGTTTCACTAAAAGAGAATAAATTGCTTCACGATACAAAGTGAACCGAAGCACGAGCCTTGGAAACCCCTTGATGCTTTGCATGCGAATTGTGATAACTTTTGCAATATCCTACCTTTAAGAGAAATTCTGGTTATCGTTCGACTTCTCTTAGCCATTACTCAGAATGGGGACCGTAATCAGATTTTCCAATGAACAGGTGCGGAAATGTTGGCTTGGAGTCACCTTTGCTTGACTGAATGATTCCCTGGAAGATAACTGATCCATTTACCCTTTCAGAGATTTATTTGTCCATTTGAAATTTTGAAGTTGAAACTAAATATAGTATGCATACATTTCGATAGCTTCCATTGGCTTTTGACAGCAGTTCTTCTTAATGAGGTCGATTGGTTGCAATTGCGGTCTCGGCTTGAACTGTGGGGCGGTGAATAGTTTTAACCAGAACTTTCTTAATTTCAAAGCAGTTGCCAACACAGTGGCCTTTCTTGAAATGGCTTTTTAAATTGTCTGATCAATCTCTATCTTAATCAGCTTATGGCTGATAAATACAAACCTTAAGTGGGTCGCTGTGGCGTAGTGGGTAAGTGCGTAGAATCAAACGCAGAGGGTGCCAAGTTCGATACCCGTTTTTACCATCTTTGATAATTCACGCCTTCCACCTCTTTCGGGTCACTGACAATACTGAAAGAGTATTTCTGTCTGGAAAAAAGCTTCTCAAGTTCGCCGTTCGGAGTCGGCAAAAAACTGTAGGTAGAACAATAGCACGCACAACACGAGTGGTTGCTGAGAAGCTAGGCCCAGGTCCTCCTCGGACTGTAGCGCCACTCATATTATTATTATTATTATTATTAAATTAAGCTCATTCAGCCTAAATACGCTGCACATGAGACTTCAGAGGATGCTGCTGGGATCGATGGCTTTGATCCCAGCAGCTTTCATTAGATGTCTCCGTATTGTCAACAGGATTTAAAGTGGAAGATTGTCTATTATTATAAACTACATTAATTTGGATGTCGTTATAGGCAAGTTTATCTCTTCCAGTTGGGAAGGACTCACGTTGAACCACAGAGGACAACCATACACCATGACTGGCCTTATGACTGCCATATAGAAGATTACCTTCACCCTGGTATCAAGTTGGCTGCTGTAAAACAGCTTACTTACCACAGCAAAGGCTTTTCTAGCATTGGTCAAAGCTTTCTCTATATGTTTGTCAAAATACAGAAAATGATCCAACCAAATGCCAAGATATCTTACTCGCTTGCGTTCTTATAGGTTCCATGTCGCATTTAATAGTGTACGCTGATGATATAGTAGTGCACACTGCACAGGTCAGGCCCAAAAGTCGAAGTAATAAATAGCTTGATGCAAGGTGACTTAGATGGCATTCAACTATTTTTGCGACTGGAAGTTGATTATCAGCGCAAGTTCGTCATAGCTCCTGTTATCTGATGGAAAAGATGAGGGTGTTCGAGAGACGATGTCTTAGGACTTGTCTCCGGTTGTATCGAACACCCGAGTCTGAGTACAAGAAGTACTATCCTAACGAGGTCTTGTACGACACGGCACACGTGAAAAGGATAGACAATTTTATCATCAAATTAATTAGAAGTCACATTGCAAGAAGTATGACTTCTACCAACAGTCTGATCTTCGGGGCTTACTATCCCAATTATATGTACCATGAGAGGGTGCGCCACAACGGCTTTGTTCCACCTGAAGCGTTCCTCTATTTGGATTCGATCGGCTTGATCCAGGACACGGAAGGATGTCCTGTAATCTACCACGCGATGCGCCGAACAGTTGACAGGCGACTCCTCTACGAACCGGATGTCGTCCGCGAACACGAAGATCTTCTCCGGTTCAGTAGAGTGATCCCTGTTCGAGATAGGAGAAAGAGTGATAAGGAGCGGCACTTCTTTTGGTGGTTACACCAGAATCAGTCTCCGCCTTCGTCGGCTCCTACCTATATACAAATCGTTTAGTTGGTATAACGGCCCACTTATCTAGTTATAAGGTAGCTTAGTAAAAAAAAAAATATATATATATATATATGAATATATGTGAAATATATGTATATATGAAAAAAAAAAAAGGGTGCACAAGGGTTTGTATACATAACATACAAGCCCTTGTGTACACGTCCGTAGTGTTACGGACATAGATTAAGTTAGATTAAGTTCTCTTAGGCTCTTTAATAGGTAATAGGGTTTAGGTTTAGATTTAGGTTAGGTAAAATAATAGTGTATAGAGCGCCAAGTTTTTTCTTAGTTTTCTTGGCCAGTAAGTATTAAACAATAAAGTCTGCCCTAAGGACAAAAAAAAACAATAAATAACTTAATAATTAAGACGCCGAAGGGCACATAGTCAGTTAGATTAGAATATTTTAGAGTACCCGCGAAGGGTCAGTAAGATAGAATTAAGAACATGAATTGTTAGATATTAAGATAGATTTTTATGTCATTTTTGTTTAGTAGTAAGTTGTCCGGAAATGAAATAAAAATGAAATAAAAATTAAATAAAAAAAAAAAAACGCAAGCGAATATTGCAATTTGGCGAGCTCCCTGTTTCGACACATTTATAATGTTAAGGACCGTCACGGACGTTACGTCGCCACTATGCACCACGTGCTTCCTACTATGGCTCATGGGACAGATAAGTTATGGCAGTGATTTAGTTGAACAGCTGGAAAAACAAGCCTTCTCCAAGTCAATCAGACATGCACCCATGTATTCTTTAGTGTATTTATTCCACTGAATGTCGAACATCAGTTTCAAAGCGGCATGTATGGCAGCATGTCCAGTGTTGTGTCGGATATTTACTGGGTTTCCTATGTAAAAAAAAACTCATTGTAAAAAAAACTAATTGTAAAAACTGCGCAAACCTACCACAAATGTAAAAAACTGTAAAGATCTGGATTATAAGAATTCATAAGCAAAAGTATGATGTTTGATTGATTTATTGAAAATAAACAATATTGGCCCCGATTGCGAGTGTCGATTTTCTATTGAATCGATGGTCGACAAGTCTATCGATTGAAATCTAGTTTGGTATTGTGTAATTTAATCGACTGAGTATTGTAAAAAAACAAATTTGTACACGATTGAGAGTTGAGGACGTCGTTTTTATATTTGGAACTATCTTTGTTCGAAATTGAAACTAGAATAAAAATGTTTTAAAGATACAACAATATAAGTTAACTTACATATGATGTTGTAGGGGTTGGCAAACATTTATCAATTCGCATATTTGATCCAACAATCCACTCGGTATTTCGCAAAGTTCGGATACAAACATAACAAAATGCCATACATGTATTTTTTGCAAGATCTAACCATCACACAACATCAAATTTAAATTTTCAAATTGATTGTGTTCGGTCGCTGCATCAGAGAGTGCTGAGCTTGTTCGAAGTTATGGAAGTTATGGAAAAAATGCCTAATGCTCACTAAAACTATTTTACTGTTGCTTACGTTTTTTACATTTTTTTACATCTTGTATGTTTTTTTATTACATATTTGACACGTTATTGTATATTATTTTACAGATTTTTACGCATAAAATCTAACAAATCGCCCATCACTGATCTTGTCCCGCCCCTGAATTCGAGCTTGTTACTCGGTACACAAGTCGTTCTGACAAATCTCACGCCGAGGTCCAGGCAGGGCTGAAACGCCATCAACATCTTTCCCATTTAATTCAAATAGAACCAAAATAACCAGGCAGTCATTGATTGCTCGCACGCTGAGAGCTTTTCAAACACTTTTTCTTCTGTCAGCGGTTTCATTAAGCCACACTTCATTTACTCAAAATTTCCTTTAAGCACAGGAAACCGATAACGACATGCAACCTTTTCTGTGAACGCAAGAAAACTACAACAAATCTTATCTTCACTCAATTCTCTTCCCCCGGCCGTCCTACCCACCGGCTAATGACACTGAATTATCACGAGACCAAAGGAAAGCAACACAAAACCGTTTTAAACACAATTGTCTGCCGCCATCAGCTGCTGAATGCCGAGAAGAGACTACGGATCTTAGGTTCCCTCATAAATCTTGAAGGATTCACTTCAGGGGTAGAATTCCTGGTGACTGAGGATGGCCCTATATTTTTGGGGTTGTATCAAACTGAACCCAAGGAAAAGTTTCAAATTAATTCGCGACTGGATTCAAAGTTTCCTCGTTTTTCAAAAGGAATTCCTCTCGACTCCCATCGACTTTTGAATCTTTTATCATTCCCTGGGTGGCACCAGCGTCGATGCACAAAGTGAAGTGTGAAGAGACCCGTGTTTAACGAGGACGCCTTGCAAAGAACTACGATGAGCCAGAACGAGAGTCATCGACATTTGCAAGTACTCCGTGCTTCGTACACACGTCGCTCAAAGTACACATCGTCTGTCTGAGAATATTTGATGGGAAATGAGATGAAATTGAAATTCACGCTGAACGAATGACTTTGAATGACTTGCAGATGAATTGCTAGCCTCAGCTCCCGGCGTTTTGTCAACGAGTATCTCTGTGAAAGCGGGTTGAATTCATTCCATTTCATTTATTTGAAACGACAACGCAGACACACCGAGTCATATCCATTCGTAGTCTGTCCTCAGCCACAGGCCCAAAGGAGGCGTGAATTGCGAAATGTCCCCTGGATGGACAGGGATCTCTTACCATTCAAATGCGACTTTAGTAAGTGGTTGGTTGACTCAACCCTGGACTCAACCGAGTCCAACAACTTGGTCCAAGCACGATTATGTCTCACATCGATGGAGAAAAGGATTGTGCCCAGATTCATGCGATTATCATAAACATGAGCAGATGCGCCCAAGTTCGCTGCAAGCTTCTCCAGGATCTCATGTATTCATCCCCAAGCGCTTGTTTATCGATAAAGTCAAATCGATTTCCCCGCACTTTCACATCCAGCTGGGTAACCAACCACATCGACCTGTCTGGAGCTTGTTGGAGAAACTTTCCAACAAGTCCCTGGATTCATTATCAATTGTCTGTTCTTGCTCCGGGACCACCTGTCAGTCTGTCTGCACTGCCACCCACAAATTCAATTATTCAATCCACTCGCCTCGCCGTGGCTGTGTTTGTCTATTAACAACAGCATGGTCGCATCTCCTTTAAACGACCCAAATACAACCGCACACCGCCTGTGCCCCATGAAACGCCCGTAAGTCCGTCTTAATGAGAATTAGCTCCAAGTGTAATTGATTGCACGGATTGTGTTGATGTTGCTGTTGCCTGCGCTGTCCGCCACTTACGTTAATGCGGCCACCCCTCTCTCAGGACAATCGTGAAATCTTCCCGTCACAATATTTGCACTCACTAAGGCAGAAAATTGTCCCTAATTTCTTATGGATCTCACCCCCAGCACACCGTGGCGTGTCGCGGCACTGGTCATGGAAAATATAAATAACCCCGACTCATCCGAAGGGACAAGTACAAAACAAACACCAGCCGAAGTGAAAGAGCAAAGAGGACGAAACAAAGAAAAATCCGGGCAAACACTAAAAATCGCTTCTATTAGACACACCTCGGTGAGAATGGTCGCCGTGGGGACCATTCCGCGCTCGATTTTTCGGGGCTAAGGCAGACACCCACGACAACGCCCCGTTTGCCCGTTCGCCCGTTCGTCGTCATCAGGCCCCGACTTGGCGACGTATAATTTGTGAGTTTCCACTCCGAGTAGCAATTAGCGGATATATCGGCCATTTGCCGCTATTATTACCCGGATTTGCGTACATCCCTTTCCCCGGGCGCTGGAAGCCGGCTTCTTCCGACGGCTTAAGTCCCCCGCCTCTTCGGTCGACAACTGCCGAGTGCTGCAGAGGGAAGTGGCGCATTTTCATTAATTGTACCAAACCCGCTGATTTATAATGCGATTTACTCATTGGCGTTTGAGATACTTAGTTGCTTATGTTTTTCTGTGGGTGGGTGGAGGTAGGGATGGGCGCCGCGCCGCGCTGTTTGCTCTTCAAATTTCATTCACTCCGTCGAATCGTAAAGTTCATAAATTCGTTTGAAAAAAAAAAGATTTAATAAATCCAATGCGAACGTGGTGTGTGCTTTTCTTCTGTGGTGGGATGACGGGACGACGCTTCGCGCTTAATCGATGATGGGATAGTCGAGTGTGGGCGTGAGATTTCATTGTTTCCAATAAATAATCGGCTCAGGCTGCCGGGATGCCAGGTTGCCATATGTGAATGCCAGAAGATTACACTCGACGTTCCAATTAAATTCGGATTTCCACTCAAGTTTGACGTACATACGTCTGTGCTGGGTTCTATTTCTTTTTTGCGGATCACAATTAATGATCGCACAAAGGGGTGAATGGCATTTGAACATCGCTCTGATTTATCGCGTTGCGGAAATGAGTTCAATTGAAAAAATGTTTGCGGTGCCATGTTCTGGATCCGAAGAGGAGTGAGTGATTTTTGAATTTGCGTGTCTGATGTGAAGGGTGGAAGAGAGGTTTTTGTATGGAAAACCCCACTGTATATAATTGAGATATATTATAATATATTACGTTTCAGTTGAAGTTAAACCATTTAATCGCATTGTCTGCGACGCACTGTGAGGTATTTGACCCCAAAATGTGGCATCAACCCAATTTTCACCTCAAGAAAAACAAGTATACAGACTTCAAGTAAAATACCGTAGCTATCAGAAAAACAAATGACCGAGTCAATCTGTCAAACCAATTGCTCACAGCGACAGTGCAAAGTTGAATGTTTTTCGGATACCACTTGTGCAGTTTGAAGCGCTTCAAAAACAACATAAGACGTTTTTACGTGGTTTGTTTTTTTGAAAAGTTAGTTTGACCTGGTTTGAAATGGAATCGATTTCTATGGGTTTGTGCTGAACAAATAATAATAGTATAATACTGTACAATTGTGTTTTGATTATCAAAAGTGATGCCACCTCTCCAGTGGCTGTTTTTCTCCTTAACCCTAAAATAAAATGGACGATTTGTTTATGTTCCAGACCAGGTCCAGCAGTAAACCTTGTACGAAGATGTCTTCGATGACTTATTTTGAATTTACCGAGGCATGATGTTAAGGCTATTCTATAGACCAGCAGGCCAAGAATATAAGTCGTAAGTTTTCTAAATATAGCTACTGAAGGTTTTTGCCCTTGCCCAGTGACGAAAAATAAGGCCATATATTCAAATTTATTTTTCATTTATTTATTTATTCGGCTTACACAAGTTTTTAAGGTACTTGTTTTTAGACTACTTCAGCTTATAGCAAAAACAGAAAAAACAAATAAAAGTTCGTATGTACAACTTTACATTTTTGCATGAACAAATTTGAATTTAACATATTGAAATCATTATTGCAGATTTATATTCAAGCCATTATACATATCCTAAGTCTATTGCATGTGAATACATATTGCGCGCCTGGGTCGATCTGTAACTAGGAATGTGGAAAAATGGTTCTCTAGGTGCGAGACGAGAAATATAATTTAAAAAAGATAATAATTGCGAACAATCTATACGGCTATAACATCTTTTGCAAAAAATAACAGAATAAGAGATTATTCTTTGCGCGAGACGTTCTAAGTCAATAAGCACACATCTTGCTTCGTATGAAGGCATATCATTATTCCAACTAATTTTCCTATGAAACGTTTCTGAATTTTTTCAATGCGAAATTCGGTGTTGTAATAATAGGAATTATATACAACACAATTATATTCCATAATGGAACGAATCAGCGATGTAAACAGAGACAATAGTGTGTATGGATCGGGAACATTTTTAATAGTTACGAAACAAAAAGCCAAGCATGCAATTCGCTTTGCCAATTATATAAGTCTTTCTGGTGCTTTACTCTTTTCAAAACATATTCTTGAATGGTTTAGTCAAGGACAATTTGAATTCTTTTTCTACTGAAAGTTTGAAGTGAGCATTTATTTATGTTGAAATGCAAGTGGTTCCCGTCATAAGCCCTATTAAGATTACGTTGCAGTTGGTTTTTGGAATGACGTCTTAAGCGCATTGCTTTTTATTGGTGATTGCCTATTCTTGATGATTCTGAGTGATTTGAATTAATAAAAACTTTATAACGAATTACCACACACTGGAAACGAAAAAAAAAGTATTTTTTACATACCCGCATGCGCCCATCAACCATCCACCCACAACATCCCACCAGCCCAGGAAACCATAAAATTTACTTGTTGTTGCAGGATAAACATTTTAGACCCCTTAACCAGGCGCCCAACTCACATTGGACGTTAATAACAGCTTGGTTGTGTAGTTTATACGTACGCTATTTGTGTGCAAATAATATCATATTGCAAACATGAGTACTGCAGAAAATATTTCTCGATGCACAGAACCTCAAGCTTGCAACATTTCAGCTTTTCCGATACCGAAAGTAGATATTTGAGTGACGTTTGTATTGGTATACAAAATATTGTGCCCACTGCCTGAACAAAATATAGGACTTGGTTTAATTTCTGATACAGTAAACGGACCAACTTTTGAAAATATTAAACAAAGAAACAATAGCAAAATAGGAATCACTTTTGCATGCACTCCACCTTTCGGTTTCCCTGCAATCCAATGACAAAACAAAAAACCACTGTACTTTGATCCCAGTTTGACTGTCTCATTGCGTTTATGAACGCAGTTGCGACCTCTCTCATGCACAGTCACTGCGGCCTATTTACATTTATGAACGCAAGCCTTTTAGGGCTGCCGCAATGTGACGTTTATATTAATTTTCTAAATATAGCTTTTGAACTGAATTTAATTTACTCTCGTACATGTTCCTATTACCCTTCTTATTTTATTATCCCAACCCATACAAAATGTATTTGTACTCGTCGCGATAATTAAACTTGTTGGCACGAGGGTTAAGTATGAGAGAAATCAATCGCTCTCTACGTACATAAACGAAGGTTGTATCGGACATTTTGAGTAAGTTACCAGAATTGCTTCTGGCTTCTCATACATAACCCTCGTGTTAATGAGATAGTAATACACGGGTACTTGGGTACCGGGTACATTGTGTGTAGGCGTAGATAAAAAAAATAAGAATTATATAGATAAAGTAATAGGAACATGTATCGGAATAAATTTTAATCAGTTCAAAAGCTATACAGGCGAAGCCCGATAATTCGAAATGACAAGGGAACAGGATTTTTTACGAAATACCGCATGTTACGAATTGTCGAGATTTCGATTTAACGAGGTGGAAAATAGTATGTAACGGGCCTTATTTTCCAATTCATATTGTTAAAGGCCCCATACACACGACATTTGTGTGCACACTTGTGCAGGTGTGATAAATTGTGTCCAGACTGTGGGTTATTCCGTGCACCGATTTTCTTGGTGTGCCAGAAGTGTGATGTGTGTGGGCTTGTCCTCACACTTTCATACAAAATATTAGTCGCAATTCGATCGTTGATGAGTGACGAGCTCTGATATTGTAAAGTAAAAATAGGGAATTTAAAATTTTTCTTGGCATCTGAAGGGTTTAGTGATTCTGGGCAACAAGTTTGTGACTAGCTCATGAAATATGCAAAAGGTGACATAAACAGATCATTATTGATGTGCATAGAGCAATATTTCTAACACCCCAACTGCTCCAACCGCTGTTCCGTTGTCGTCAAAGTCCAATGAAGAACTAATGTGTACGGATTTATATGATGTGTGTGGCGGCACTTGTGTGCACATCTAAGTGCGCATAGATGTGTTGTGTGTATGGGGCACTTTAAATTGAGTGTTGATGGAACGGTTTCGAATTGCCATTTGGATTTGTTTGAGCTCTATTACCTATTGCTGCAATTATGTTTCGTTTTTAAGCAATTGCTAGTCTTATGAGAACTCTTGTTTGCTCTGAATGAAATATGTGAGCTTAGAAATTAACTAGTAATAGAACAGAAAATTAAGGTGACATCACCAAATCGTCTACAAATATTAACGGTACTTAAACTGAAATGTTTTTTTTTTTACGTTGTGTAATACATGAGGTTTAAAAAACGAAATACAATTTATAAGGGGTTCTGTGTGTACATTGCAAATAAAATACGAAATAATGTCGGAGCATCTGAACATCTTACGAATTATCGACGATTTTTCAAGGGACTAGCATTTTATTTCGAATTCTTGAGGTTACGCTACATCGGGGTACGAATTTTTGCGATTCGTCCGTATTTAGAAAATTAATGTTGAATTTGCGCGTTCTTTGAAAATCGGCGATGCTTTTTGCTTTTCCTTGTTACTTTGAGCGCCGTGCTAACATAAGTTTGAATTCACTTGAGTCAACTGTGGTTAAAGTGAATAATAACTGGTAGAGAAGCAAGCACTATTGTGACGACTGGGTGGCGCAGTTGGTGGAGTGCCTGCTCCTGGTGAGCGGCGTCCCCGGTTCGAATCCCAGTGAAAGCAAAGTTAATACGCGTCGAATCTGGTCCAGACACCATTTGCCGTTGGGATCAAATTAACGGCACTATCACTGGAATAGTCAATCAGTGGTAGTAGTCTGACTATGGGTATCACAATGGACCAATATGGTCTAAGTGCGCTTGAGAATTCACTATCTGCCCAACTACCTAACCTAACCTGAGCACTATTGTCGCTTCTCCTGTTATAACTGGAGTCTACAGTTATTTAACTCTGACAAAATGGAAACTAATGTTTATTTCGGTACATTTCTCCTGCTACTTCACATTTTTCAATCAAAAGCAAATCATGAAACTCAAATCTAAAATGGAATTACCTAAATATGTATTCTTACAAATTGTTGATTAGCCTCATTTCAGTCATTTCATAATTTTTATGAATTCAAATGTACATTAATAGATTGTACAGCTACAGCTTAAATAGGCATGGCTCATGTATTTCTCATGGATTTGTGCATTTTCACATAAATTCATTTTTTGTCAAAATAAATGATTGCTACTCATATCCTAATTGGATACCCATATTTACAATAAATCTTTGGGACGTGGACCACATTGCTCTAATGAAGAAAGAGGAATGATTCTGCACTTATAAAAAATAAGAAATAGTCTACAATTTCAAAGTTCATGAAATGACCTGAGAAAATCACTGAAGCCCGAAGAACTTGGGGATAAACGAGGAAAAAAGCGTCCAACAAAAATAAATCGACGCATTATTAAAATCTTTATGATTGACTGATTTATATCTTCAAATGACATAGCGAAGGAAATCGAAAAAAATATAATATCAGCGCCGTTCGGAGAAGGCTAAATTAAGTAAATGTTTTTGGTGGAACGGCGAAAAGAGTTCCCATGTAAAGATTAAGAACCATTTGGAATGGACTGGAACTCACGACAATAACCGATGGGGAAACATCTTCTGGATGAAAGAAACTAAAGTTAAAGTACCGATTGAAAGACATTTGTAAAACTATCAGGGTCAAACATGATTGGTGCAGTCTAATGACACGGAAATGTTGCTCTTGTCTATGCACCTATTTTATTTGCCATTTCCGTAAGTTTTTTGTTAGTTTTTATCTATATTAATAAACACACCATTTGAAATATATTCAGTAGGTTCTGCTTTATTAGGACTCTTCGGGCAGATATTTGTCTGTTCCAAATAAGCGGCTATCTCAATAAACTGGAGTGAGGATAGAACAAAAATAGAGGCGATGTATGCTTACGTTATTTTTCATTTGTGTATGTAAGTGGGTGTCTCGGTAAAACAATGTCCTAATAAAGAAACATATTAATTTGTAGTAACTTGTAAAATAAACGTAAAATCGCATGTTACATTACTAACTTTCTCAATTTTCCAGCTGGAACACTGAGCATTAAAGAGGAAGAGTACACCGGCACACTTGTGGCGTCACCTCGTCGAACTGTGTCCTTGCACAGCACCCGAGGGGCGCCTTTTGTTTGTTTTTTTGTTCACATTCACCGATTTGTATGTACGATTAGTTTGACAATAAATAATTTCTATCACACTACTTGCTTGAAAAATTTCATATAAAACTGAAATTTCACATGCTTCAGTAGTGAGTCTTGATTAGATTAGATTTCCACTTACATCCACCACATCATCCACTTACGGATGATATTGAAATATTTAAAATTGAAGAGTGTGAATCGAGTGAAAAGATTAAGCGTTATATTGTATATGCATATGACTTAGTTATTCTCACTTCATCCCATAGGGGAACTCCAGAGCACGAGGCTTGTTTTTTTAGAATATTTGTAAAAATACCACGTGTGTTGTGATTACAACAACTGATGATATATGACGCCAACTCATATCTCACACAGCACTCAACACACAGCACACAGCACACAGCTCACAGCACACAACTGCACATATTCAACTCATATTTCCACTATTACTCTAGTGCACATTTTTCGTTCACCTGTACTCACCTCTTTCGCTTCTTATTTTTTCCTATCAAAAAATGTACATATCTTGTAACATAAGAAAAAATGAAAATGTAGAATAAGCACATTTATACTATATAAGTAATGACATGCACAAATAAAGTTCAGTTCCAATGTCCTGTCCCCCGTTTCAGTACAAAATCCTGTCTAGTAAGTTGACTTCCCTCCACCAGCGGTAAGAGGTCAATAAATTATTATTCAGGTATTAAGAAACACATTGGTGCTTTAAGCATTCAACGTGCTAGTTGCTTCGCAAGAAGAAGGTAGTTGGCTGGTCCAAAATCTAGCTTGCAGCTAAAGTAGAATCTCGAAAATATGAACGGTGCTATAAGACAATTCGGAAAGGAGACTTTCTTCCAAGCGACAGTTTACCATAGAATAGTATTTTTTTAAGAAAAAAGTCTAAAAAGTTTGTCTTATTTATTTTACAAGCAACTTTTCTTCTTTGTTGTTTTTTGTCTGATTTTTTTTTTAACAAAAGCATATGTTAAATAAAATCAAACACATACACATACATTTAATTTGATTTTCGAAAAGTAGAACATAACAAGTCTTATGTCTGTTTATCTTTCTAAGATTCTACTGTATCTATCATATAGGCAATCTGCGGGACACTACAGTCGGATGTGGAGATGGGCCTAATTCTTGCCACAAACACTAATTATATGCGTGAAATCGTTTTCTCACCAAAAGATGTCCCCATCCAGTCAGATAAAATTGAAGAAGCATAACTTAAATAATCATAGCCAGGATAAAGGCAATTCCTTCAATGTTATGAAAAATAGTACATTTGTGTTAATGAGGACTTTTTTTTAGGTTTGAGAATGGGAAATGTGAATTAAGTTCATAATCAGTAACAAACCCTGACATGTCTGTTTTAGAGTTACGATGTGCTGACCCACAGTCGTCGGTGAAGACTTACCTGCAAAAAAAGAAAAAAAAAATGTAAATTAATTCGAATGCAATAATCTTACGGAATGAAGAAAAAATTTGTGGTATGAATATGCAAAATGTAAATTTAGGTACTCGGGCGTATGGGGAATATTTCTGTGGAGATAAACTATAGTGATGTAATTGAGTGTTCTTATACACTACAACCCAATCTTCCGTGTGGCGCTAAAATCTGTGTGGATCTGGTCCTCCACCAATGAATTAATGAGATCGCAGCCAGCTTAGATGCGAGCGTCCTCTACTTCGGACTCGAAAACACAGTGGTTTATGTCACTCAGCCACCTTAGTATCATCAGGAACAATTTTACAGACGTCTTTTCTTGTCTTAATACTGTTTTCGATATACTCAGATGGAGGTAACATTTTTTTTGATATTTTCTCTTAGTAATAAGTGCCGTGGGATATTTCAGACGATTACCGATTAGCTCAGTTTATTGCTGCTGTTAATGGAGTGAAGGTTTTGAAAGCAATCGCAAAATCAGAGTGTGAAAGGTCTGAATTCTTAAGAACACAGGTGTCAGTGATTTGAAAAAATTCGAAAGCTTTACACCATTTTATAGTAAGAAAACAATGAAGCCTTGTCATAAAAATTAAGTTTTAAACGGAGGTTGATTTCAAAGACCGGCCATTCACTACTACAATTAAAAAATTCAATTGCATACACACACATTCGATTTGCACAGTTATTTTGAATGCACGGCCTAAGGAAAGTTTATCCAGAGCCAAGTGAAATGAGACCAAACTGAAAGCATGCCCATGGTGTAACGATGATAAGGTGTGCTGGGAAGTTCTACGTGACACCTTCGCGGGAATTTCCATGGCAACAACAACTTAAAGGTGGAAGCAAATAGACAATTTTCACATGTATAAAAACAAAATCGCATGACTTTTCAGCATTCTCCTACTCAGTGTAGCACTGCAACATTTCAGTCCGCATTATGGCGTTTGCCTATAAACAGTCACTGCTACGGGAACTCTCTTAGGCGGACAATCCCCTTAACCGGACATATTTTCATGACCGTGGATCTTTTATTGATGTGCCCTACATTCCCATGGACGGACAACTCCCTTAGCCACACAAAAGTGCTGCTGGAGCTTTCACTGTAATACCAATCAATAAAATTCATTCATCTTATATAAATTTGCAATCGAATTCTTGTTTTCCATACATGACTTTTTTATACACAAAATTGAATTGTGATGTAAGCTTAAGCGGTACATCTGATCCGTGTCAAAAATGGACCCTGAGTGACGACACAAAACAAAACTGTGGCGGTTTTGACACGCTGTTCAGTACGTCTTATTATTCTTACACCATGCTGCTGTCAATTTTTATTTGAAAACTGCAACTTTTCTAGAGAAACAGTGGCTAAGATAAAATGGTACGAAATTAGCAAAGGGCGGCTTCAGTGGTACGCTAAGACCGCGACGGAGCCACATCGCACAGTGGTTTGCTTTTTATAGGAGCGTGAAGTAAGGATGTAACTTTTGAACCCGTAAACCGATATCAATGAAATTTGAACAGAGTACATGCACAGTGAGTTTTTTCGTGGTGCAAAAATGGTTGATGTAGCTCAAACAGGTTACTCATTAAGAGAGTAAACTTAAGTAAAAAAAAGAAAATGAATCACTTTTCAGAACTACGAAAGGATTTCTTGGCACTTGTACTGTGTTTCAAATTTCATTAAAATCGGTCCACCAGCTCGAAAGTTACATATTTATTACCTTGCAGAACTAGTATTCGTCACATCTTGGTAGTTACAACCCAATTTCCATTTTTGCAACTAAGGTGAACGTAGTGCAACATATACCGACCGCAAGAGCGGCCAAAGTTGTCGGTAGATGGATATGACTCTTAACACATCAATAGAGTTCGTCTTCAACTTTCCGAAAACAAGGTCTCCCGTTTGAGCCTCTTGGAGCTTCTTTTTTACAGTCCAATAAACATAAGAACTCACGCCCTGGAAAAGCGTGTCTTATTAAGATGCTAATTTAAGAAATTGAATATCTCAGAGCTCCAGGAATGTATTCATTTAGATCTTTTTTAAGAGAATAATTTACATTTCTTCTTCAGCTGCATTCTTTCCAAACATTAACAGCCAAGAAATGTTAACTTTTGTAACATTACTCAAGTTAAACCCATGTTTTTAAAAACCGGTTGACCGAAACAATTGTGAACAAATTTGTGTCCCCGCCGATCAGGGATATCATACTTTATAAAATAGTAAACTGAATACTAGTAGCTTTCTAAAACTTTTAACCACTCGTTGGCGGTTTGTGGCGCTAAAACTGGAGCACAAGAGAAAGAAATAATAAAATATAAATTCTAGTGCACTCGGTCTAACTCGGGTAGAACACGCACATTTTATAATTTTTTGTCATTTTTTTATCTTGGAAAATTAAGAAAAAGAGTATTTTTTTAAAAAAATTGGTTTTGAACAAACAGTTGTAAAACGGACACTTTTCATACCAACGAGTTACTGCGTGGACATATGTAAATGCATTTCAAAACTAAACGAAAGGGTCACTTTAGACCTCTGTATCTCGCACTTTTCTTAACACAACTTGCCAACGTTTTGGGAAAACTTAGGCCAGTTATATCTCTGATAAGAAATAAATGCAAAAACTCCATATTTTTTTGTTTCATTTTTGGTATTTATTTCCGCTTTTGAACCACTGTGCGTCGTTCGGCAAACAAGCTTATCACCGATTCTGAGTCTACCTATTTTAATTTGCAATTCGATTTCAATTACTGCGTGAAAAGTGCCTTACAAAATAAATCTAATTAGAATGCCATTGAAAATGTCTTACAAAGTACGAACAGATATTAGATGGATATTAAGTCTATCTGAAGTAACGACGCACAAATGAGTTCATGCGTTATGAGGACTCTTCGCTCGTCTGCTCGTCATTCAACTTATCGTCGCTGAACTACTCGTCACTCAATTGCATCTCGCTCAAGTGCTTGTCACTGAATTTCTCGTCATTCAACTACTAGTCTCTCAACTCTTGGTCACTCAATTGTACATCGCCCAATTGTTCGTCGCCCAAGTCTGAGTTAGTCAGTGCTTGCCGCACAGTAGTTCGGTGTGAACTGCTTCGTTTTTTTCGAAATATTTTCCGATTGCCTTGACAACTGACTTTGTCTATGAGTATGTCTGAAAGCATCGCATTCAAACAGCAGACTCAACAAGGCGCTTCCAACAAGAGTACAAACGCGGTCATCAGAGTTTTCATGTGAATCTACGTGTCTCTGTGAAAATGGAGTGGTTTTCGATTGCTTCAACTGGAATTCTCTTGATTCTCGGTGTTGCTACTAGAATTCTCCATTTTTTCGGATACTACAGTTTTGAGCACCACACGTAGGTGCATTTTATCCTTCCGTCTGTGGGGCAGCTATTGAGTATGATGACACACTTCGAATGAAAAATGCTAAGGGACTACCAGCTCGAACAAATAAATTCATCTATCGAATGATTTCATTGGCAATGCCAAACTGCCCTGAGAACAAGTTCGCTACTACCATTCTCTCACATATTCAACACTTCATAAGAAGCTAATTTCAGGCGAACTCTTCTCCTCAGCTGACTCGGACAATTCCGCATGGGTTCCCATTCAACAGCCAGCAATATTAATTTGAAGCCTTATGCGAGGAAAAAGAAGAACGATTGAATTAAGCATACTTTAGAAATACTGAAAATGAAACAGAAAGAACGATCTCATTAATTACGCACGTGAACCAAGCGACGCGACGCACGGGGGAAAAGACCAGCAAAACGGACTTTCATTTCATTCTCCTTGAACTCCTTTAATGAAAGACTGAAAGCATTGTCAGCAGAAGGCAAAGAAAAGAAATTAATTCCTTTCTTTTAACCATTTTATTCCAATTTGTTTTTATCTAAATCCTTTCAAGGGATGCAAATGCATGGAATGACTCAAATGAATGCAAAGTGGGTGGATGGGATGGGCGATGGGCGGAAGATGCTGATGCAACCACTATTTGCGGTCTTATGCAAATGAATGTCCTCGAGGAATTTCTTATAGTTTAAGAACGAATGAAATAAAATGCAATCATCGGTGTTCGGATCGATTTCATTACAGATACTTTCATCGTTTCTGCTCCATTGAGGGCTAAGAGAAATATTAGTCTAGTCTTCCATTTGAAAGTGATTGCTTGAGGATAATGGAGTCCTGGAGTCCGTGTCTCGTGGGTCAATCAAGTGGATTGCTCTTAGAGTTATGAAGTGCGGAATGAGGGAATGTCACTGTTGGGGAATAATTAAGAAAAAAGCATATTTCTTCGTCATTCAAATTCAAAAAAGCAAGCAGATATCATCAACAGATGTCAAACTTGAATACATCATTCCTTTATCCAGTTATCTGTTTGTTGCTTCGCTTTGCCAACGGATTCAAGCTCGTGTTCTGCTTTTGTTGGGCGTTGGCTAGCCCACAAAGTATAGAGATCTTGGAAGCGCCGGGACATGAACGTAGTGACTCAGTTCTGGCTCTGGCTCTCGCTTTGGCTGTGGCTCTGTCTCTGGTTCGGGCTCTGGCTCTTGCTCTTGCTCTTGCTCTTGCTCTTGCTCTTGCTCTTGCTCTTGCTCTGCCTCTGGCTCTGGCTCTTGCTCTGGCTCTGGCTCTCGCTTTCGCTTTGGCTCTGGCTCTGGCTCTGGCTCTCGCTCTGGCTCTGGTTCTTGCTCTTGCTCTGGCTCTGGCTCACTCACTCACTCACTCACTCACTCACTCACTCACTCACTCTGGCTCTGGCTCTGGCTCTGGCTGTGGCTCTGGCTGTGGCTCTGGCTCTGGCTCTGGCTCTGGCTCTGGCTCTGGCTCTGGCTCTGGCTCTGGCTCTGGCTCTGGCTCTGGCTCTGGCTCTGGCTCTGGCTCTGGCTCTGGCTCTGGCTCTGGCTCTGGCTCTGGCTCTGGCTCTGGCTCTGGCTCTGGCTCTGGCTCTGGCTCTGGCTCTGGCTCTGGCTCTGGCTCTGGCTCTGGCTCTGGCTCTGGCTCTGGCTCTGGCTCTGGCTCTGGCTCTGGCTCTGGCTCTGGCTCTGGCTCTGGCTCTGGCTCTGGCTCTGGCTCTGGCTCTGGCTCTGGCTCTGGCTCTGGCTCTGGCTCTGGCTCTGGCTCTGGCTCTGGCTCTGGCTCTGGCTCTGGCTCTGGCTCTGGCTCTGGCTCTGGCTCTGGCTCTGGCTCTGGCTCTGGCTCTGGCTCTGGCTCTGGCTCTGGCTCTGGCTCTGGCTCTGGCTCTGGCTGTGGCTCTGGCTCTGGCTCTGGCTCTGGCTCTGGCTCTGGCTCTGGCTCTGGCTCTGGCTCTGGCTCTGGCTCTGGCTCTGGCCCTGGCTCTGGCTCTGGCTCTGGCTCTGGCTCTGGCTCTGGCTCTGGCTCTGGCTCTGGCTCTGGCTCTGGCTCTGGCTCTGGCCAGAGTTCTGGCCCTGTTCATTGCTTCACGAGTGGCCTGTTTTACTGCCCAGGGTGTACAAGAATTAATCAAACTGCATTCCAACAACGACACTTCATTTCACAAGGACGAAGCAGAGAAAACATTTAATCTATGGCCTCATAGCCTTCATAACCTCTCCAGAAGCCGTCAAGAAATTACATAAAATTCATGTTCTTTCCCCTGTGAAAAGCAAAGTCGACTTATTACCCCATCGGGGCTTATTAAAAAAAGAAAATAAAAAAAACAGTTTAATTTCGCCATCCTTCAGTTTCATTATTTGCATTTCTTATCCGCTGTGTTCTTGTTTCATAAGAAATAATTAAAGCGAGGAGTTCCTTAATCCCCTGGTTAAGAGCCTCCCCCCACCCGTTTTTTTTGTTGCTTCATGTGCTTGCTTCCCTGTTGATGTCTAACCACATGAACGTTCGTCAAGTACTGACATTCGTTCGGGGCAGCAGCTCGTTGTATTCATACTCTCGACTCTGAGTTCAGAGTATGATGTTTTCTCAAAGAGTTTGTGGCCACGGTCTTTTGTCACGAAAATCGTGATTGTGTTTTATAGTATTGCGTGTGGTGCTGGTGCTATCCGCCCCAGGGATGGAATATGAGTTGTTTTAATTTTCCTTTTGGATTAATCTCACAAGAAGGTTGAAAATGATTGCACTTTTTCATTGATGTGAGGTATGAGCGAGTGACATTAAAAATGTCATGCATGATTACTCTACATCTTCTATGAATTATAATTGTATTTTCTATGTTTGGGGATCCCTATATCTGCAGAGACTTAGATGATACTGGGCAGATAGTTTGTTTATGTTCTCTGGTCGATAGCCTTTTCGGATTTTACTCAAATCTTCAATGCTGACCTGGGGTAGTGACTTGGTGAAATTGTATCGTGTGGACTTTACTTAGATGGATGAAGTGACCAGATTACCATTGGCGTTATCGCATATATCATTGCAGCCACCATGGCGTAGTGGTAGGTTTCGGGTTCATTTGCTACCATCACGATTCTCGACTCCAACCCTTTCAAGCCGATGACAATGCTCAAAGTGTATTCCTGTCTAGAAAAAGCTTCTCAACTACGCCGTTCGGAGTCGGGATTAAATTGTAGATCCTATCCACTCATGAATGAACAATAGCACGAGCAACAATTGAACTTACACAAAACACATCATTTAGGATCTTTTATATCAAAATAAATAAATATAAAAAATAAAATTCCTGGTTCACCGCATTGTTTGATAATAGACAGTTTGTCATGAATTTCGTTTTGCCTTAGGTGCACTCGGTGTACTTCGGTTTACATTGTCGGTTTTTAACATCTAAACGTGATCTTGTTCAAGTTGAGTAACAAATCCGCTCAGTGTAGAGATATGGACACCTAATAGTTGTGTTTTTTCGCAAGCATATATACGCTTAAATTATAAGTGCACAAAACAACGATCATTGGCGATTAATAATTCATCATAAAAAATTGGCAGCACCGACGACATTATTGACATTTGTGTCAGTCAGGGGTGGAATCGTGTAAGGTGATGGTTGATCGTTAAAGGTCACAATCTTCGGTTTGCGAGTGTGTAGCGTGATGCACAAATGCATTTTTCATAGAATGAAAGTAAATAGTAATCGAAAAGTTTGCAGAGAATTGTCTTAATATTTTTTTATTACAGAAGTATCTATGACAATTATGTATGAAACAAAAATATCGGTTAAATGCTCGCCGCGGGACCTCTATTCGATGGTCCATATTTTCAATGACTCTGAGACATAATTGAGGTTCAATGTCGTTAATGTGCCGAATTATTTCATCCTCTAGCTCTTGAATTTTTCTTGGCTTATTGAAATCAAATCAAATCACAGGATTGTGTGTAATTAACATAGCCACGATGTGAGATAACACGGCCATTGAATTTCACGCACAAAAGAACCACCAACCTGTTGGAAGCACATGTCGCCAGGTCCATATCCTCAATGTCTGGCCCACAAGAAGTCCGTTGTCATCTCGCGATAGCGGACACCATTCACGGTAACTGATTGGCCCGAACTCATTTTCGCAGAAGTATGACCCGATGATGTCACCAGACCATAATCCGCACCAAACAGTCACTCTTTGAAGATGCATCGGCTTTCAAACAGTCACTCGTTTAAACTTTCTGCTTGGTCTTTTTAAAATAATAAAACACACCGTTTTTTATTTTTACTTTTATTTATTCCGACCGATCGCCTTCACTTCTGTTCACAAACTGACCCCTATATTAACTTAGCCTAGTCTGACCTAACCGGCAATCCTCTCTCTCTGTGATATATGTATGTGTGTCTACTAGTCTCTCTTTGTGCTTATTTTTCTTATTTTCTATTATTCTACTACACTCGTGGATTCTCATTTGCCCAAATGCGGCAAATCTGCTTGTTAACGAATCCACTAAGCCGAAAGTGTGCCTCGTCGCTGAAGATTTTTTTTTAAAGTCTCCATTCACTTCTGTCTGTTCAACCAAGCTTGAAATGGTGAGTAGGCTTCAGCTCTAGTCAATTGAACCTTGTGAGCGTGTGAATTCAAATCATTATTCAAAATTAGTGTCAGACTAAATTAAATGACCGAAACTTTGCTTCAACATTTATTATTACACGAACATTGAGTTTAACACGAAGACAGACGACACGACTGGTACGATGGTTCAGCGCGAACTGCCTTGACCTTGTCATCATGGGTGTTGGACCATCGGCGACAGTGTTGCCGTTGACAGCTCGGCCTCTCCTGACACTTCATCTTCGATGGAAACTTCGTCCTCGTGAGCTCCATATTCAATATCGCCGTCGAAGTCGATGTCCGGACCGGGGCTGCACCAAGGCTTCATGTGATCGCTTGACATGACGTTGCTGTACCGCCTTCCAGTGAGTGGCTTGTCTGGGAGGTCTTCCACAATATAGCGGTCGAATTCCAAAACCTTTGTGACGACATAGGGCCCTTTATACTCTGGATCCAGCTTGTGCGACTCCCCAGTCGCTTGAGGGGCATAGTCGATCACAACGAGATCGCCTTCTTTGTACCGGTGCGGGGGGAGATGCTTCTTGTCATACAAAATCTTCCATTTGACTCGTTCCCTCATAATGTTATCAACAGCTCGTTGTCTCCTCTGATTGACACCCTCCATATCATTTTGATAATCGCGCATCGCTTGTACTAAGCGATTTTGGCTGACAGACCTAGGATTGAAATTAAAAATTAATTCGTTAGGGCAAAATTTTGTTGTCGAATTCTGCTGAGAGTTGAGACTCCATTGGAGACTCGGCAAAGACGAATCCCAATCTCTGTCGCTTACGACGGAACATTTAAGCATGCTAAGGAGAGTCTTATTCGTTCTCTCGGCTTGGCCGTTGGCCCGCGGCGTTCGAACGGCATTCTTAACGTGCTGGATACCATATGTTGTCACGAAGCTTTCGAATTCCTTCGAGGTATAGGCTGTTCCTCGGTCCGAGGTAATTCGCAGTGGCTGACCGAATACGGAGAATACCTCTCGAAGCATGGTAGTGACTGGTGTTGTCTTTGTACTTCTCACAGCTCTCAGGATGACATATTTACTGAAAGAACAAACTAGGACAATTATATGGATATTACCTTTTTTGCTTCTTGGGAATGGCCCAAGATGGTCTATGTTCAGACATCGAAAAGGAACCGGTAACACCTCCATAACGTGTAGCTGACTTTCCGACTTACCGCCCTTAACCTTATTTAAGCAACATTCTGGACATGCTGCGATGTACGACTTGATGTAACGTCTCATCCGTGGGAACCAGAAATCCCTTTTGATTCTGTCTAGCGTCTTTTCCGTCCCGCAATGACCGACATCATCGTGGCATGCTCGTACGATGCGCCATCTAACGAGCTGAGGTATGACTAACTTCTTCTGGCCGGTCACCCGTCGGAACAATCGCGCTCCGTCGAGAACGTAGTCCAATTTGGTCTGCTTCCTTACTATAGAGTTCGTAGGGTCCTTATCCCTGAGGATTTGTACGATGTTTTTGAGTTGGACGTCCTGTATCTGCATGGTGAAAATCCAGTCTTCGTCTATCTCGGATATCTTTAAGACATCCTCCGCTACCGATACGACATCTTTCGGGGGCAAGACAGGCGCTCTGCTCATTCCGTCTACGTGGAGCATACTTTCTCCAGGCCGATGTACACATTCGAAGTCGAACTCTTGAAGACGCAGCCACCATCTTGCGATTCGGGAAGGTAATGGCGTTGTTGCTTTCGTAGTTGCAATAGCGTTGCAATCAGTGACAACTCGGAAACGTGTACCGACCAAATAGACCCGGAATCTTTCCAACGTTTCCACTATCGCGAGGACTTCGAGTTCGTGACTAGCATACTTGGATTCTGTGTCACTACATCGCCTGCTGTAATATGATACCGGTTTCAAGTCCCCATCGTCGATTTGAAATAGGATTCCTGCTAAGCCTACGGAACTGGCGTCTGTGTGTACCTCATGGTCCTTAGTCGAATCGAACAATGTGAGGACAGGCTGGACCGTGACAGCGAACTTTAATTTCTTGAAGGCATCTTCGTGTTCGTCCTGCCAATGGAATTCAACACCCTTTTTCAACAGCTTGAACAGTGGCTGGGCTATTCTACTATAGTTCTCGACGAATTTCCTGAAAAACCCAGTAATACCTAGAAAGCGTCGTACCTCTGTGGCATTGGTTGGTGTTGGGAACTCTTCAATGCATTTTGTCTTGTTTTCTCCCGGGCGTAAGCCTTCGTCACATATGACATGACCCAGAAAATGCACTTTTGCCGCCATGATGAAACATTTAGATGGTTTCAATGTCAGACCGGCTTTTCTTACCGCTTCCAGGAATTCTCTGAGTGCAACGATGCCTTCTTCGGCTGTGGCGTTTGCGATTATGACCTCGTCAACGTAGCTCACAATGTGTTTCCGACTTGTTAAAGGTCGTATGACTTCGGCCATCATTTCTTGAAAATACATTGACGCATTAAGTAAACCGAAGGGCATGACGTTATGCTCATATAAACCGTCTGGTGTTAAAAAAGCGGTGAGTTGTTTACATTCCTCCTTAAGAGGAATTTGGTAGTAACCGGCTGTCATATCGAGAGTTGTGAAAACTTTATTTCCCGCCAATCGTGAAACTTGCTCCTCTACGGTAGGCGTTGGAAACTGCTTCTTGACAGTGACCGAATTCAGAGCACGGTAGTCGACGCACATCCGCAGTTCCCCATTGGCCTTGTTCACTAGAACTATTGAGGCTGCGTGCGGAGAAACACTCGGGCGGATGATACCGTTTTGGAGTAAATTTTCCACGATCTGCGATAGTTTCTCCCTTTGCGCGAATGGAACTTGGTAGCGCTTACCTGTGATTGGTTTGTCAGTCGTCACGTTTATCTCCATGCATGCATTCTTAGAGCGTCCAATGCGAGACACGTCTTCGGCAAAGCAGTCGTCATAGCTGGTAAGTAGATCTAATACCGCTTGTCGCTGATTGCCTTTAATTTGATCGCCTAGGTTGAACTTGTGCGATGAAGCCGTTTGCATCCGCAAAACCCCTGATTCGAAAACGAGGCGTTGATTCTTTCGGCAGAGAACATCACGGCCTAAGAGTATGGCCTGTGGTAGAAATTCGTCGGGTACGATGTTTAATTCTGCGGATATCTCGTTCTCGTCTATGATCATGACATCCTCTATGGCCTCGGAGGACTCAACTGTAGCCCCTCCGAACCCTTTCAACAATTTTGCCGATTTCTTTCTTGTCGCGTCTCTTGGAACTGACGATTCCCTAATTAAGGAATTGTCACTACCCGTGTCGACGAATGCGGAGTAAGACAATCCACGCAATGTGACTTCTTTCATGACTGGTGCTGGCGCTGCATCCCTCTGTCGACTCTGCTCGACTCTGGCTACGGTGGACCTCTTGGAACGGCAGTCCCTCGCTTCGTGGCCTGCTTTACTGCAAATGGTACATCGTGGTTTTCTTTGTGGTTGGGGGCACTTTGCAGCGACGTGGCCCCAGTCGTTGCAATTAAAACACTTAAAATTTCTTCGGGCATTGCTGGAGCGATCCGAGTCTGCGTTCCTTTCCTGTATTTCTGATGGTAACGTCATTGTACGGGTTGATGCTGGCATCGATGACACATTTCCGAGTGAGTTTAAAAGCTCGTTGCACGTTTGGATGTTGAGAGCGAGTAGCGTTCGTGTTAGAGCGGAGTCATTCAAGCCATTAATAATATACGAGTTTATGGAAAAATCATCTAGCTTACCTCGTCTGCCGATGGTGAGCATGACGTAATAATATTCCGTCAATGATTCACTCTGCTTGCGTCTGCGCCCCATCAACTCCCGGTGTACGTCGGCTATGTTTACCGTACAAGGAAAGTCCTTTGTCAATTCGAGCACAAATTCTGACCATGTCTGAAAAACAGGTTGTGCGTCCAACCAATCTTTGGCGACACCTCTCAGTTTATGTTGAGCAGCGAACAGGATCATCTCGTTGCTCCACGTGTACAATTCCTGCAGCTGCTGGACCTTTTCAATGAACTGCTTCGAGGACAACGTGCGTTTTGATGGATCGAAATCTGGCAGTGCTCCGATTATATCTCGAGATCCCGTTGGATATTGAATCGGTGGAGACGACGGGGTAACAGGCCGCGTTAGACTTTGGAACGTTGCGGTGACACCTGACGAGGTTTGTGGGCCATTCGTCATCGGCAACACTCGAAGATTTGCCGATATTTCCCCCACCGTTTTCGCCAAATTTGCAACAACTTTCCGCAGATCGTCCATACCTGCTTGCCATGGTTCCATGGGTTCGTGCTCCACGTGCACCTCTTCCGAATCCACCTCGTCTGTTCCTAGAAACTCTGCCAATGTTGTAATTTTTTGAGCTTTATTGCCAGTTATTGGCAATTCCCGGTTTCTTAAAAGCTGATTCAGTTGATCGACTTTAAGCAACTCTAGCTTAATCATCTCGGAGTTAATTTTTCGAAGGAAAAAAAGAAATGTTATATTTAGCGGTTTTCTATTCGATAAAACACATGTAACACATTTACATATAATAAAACATATGTGTTCGTCTCTTTCGATTTCGTTGGTGAACGTACGAAGTATACGAGCGTGTACTTGATCGTTGTGTACTAGACGTTGTACATATATTTCTTTGTTCTTTGTCTGTTATGTACTAGACGTTGTACATAATGCTGTTTCGCGCTAGTCGTCGATCGACCCCGTTACGATATATTTTACGCGACGTTTTCTTTCTTAAGATTCTATTTCGTATTTGGTTTCTGAATATTATTTTTAAGGTTATCCCACTTCTGATTTGTCAGACTAAATTAAATGACCGAAACTTTGCTTCAACATTTATTATTACACGAACATTGAGTTTAACACGAAGACAGACGACACGACTGGTACGATGGTTCAGCGCGAACTGCCTTGACCTTGTCATCATGGGTGTTGGACCATCGGCGACAGTGTTGCCGTTGACATTAGTATCAGTGATGTTCTTGAGATGTTCAATTGTTGGACACGATGACAAGTCTTCTGCCACACTATCGCGAACAACAGCAATGTTTTCCGCATAACGAACTTGCCGAGCATGCACATGTGATTTGCTACCGATTGTGGACACATTTGGTCGATTATTCTGACCAAAAAAATCACGAAGTTCACGAAATGCATTTTGATTTAAACGCCCATTTTCGTAAAAGGCTTCAACAATCTTAACTCGCTGCTCAATTGTGTACCTGTCCAACACTGAAACAAAGAAATGTCAAATAAAGTTGGGTAAGAAAACTTGCCGTTAAGGTGTAACTCACGATTAACATCGTGCATTATGGTCGGACCACCCTTTATCAACCACACCTACAAATGCATAAACAAAAGCCATCCGGGGCTAATATTGTAAACCGCCAACCTAATGTATGAATGAATAAATTCAGGAATGAATACACAGAAAATAATGATTGGAAGCATTGTTCTTATCCATAGTTATTTAACAAACGTCGATAAAATAATACCCCTGGTAACTTAAGCGGGTAGCTATAGGATTTGTTGTTGCAAAAAACACACCTAATGTTCCAAACTGCTTGTCGCTGGAGAATTGTGGTACTCATTTTTAGTGCACAGTATTTTGAATGAATGCAAAGAACACCGAAGAACACTGTCTGAAAATACAAATGAACGCATTGATGCAGGCGTCTAGTGTAAAATTTAGAAGCTGCTGACTTATTGAGCAGTTCTCTTGTCAACGAGTCAGCAGTGGATTTGAAATTTAGTATTCTAGTATTCCAGTACCCAAATGTTTGGGGGTGTTACTTGTCGAATAAGAATATTCTAGTACTGTCGCATTTCCAATTATATTCCAAGATTGTAGCAAAACAGGGGAGAGTAGGACTACATCCAAAGCGGTTGAGGTTACCCATAGAAGTCATAGCGCTGTTTGTTGATAGTTTTGAATTCGATAATTCTTCGGGCATGACATTTATGTGCATTACGTGAATCCTAAAGAATGTGGCACAATTTAAAATCTGCAAGAAAAATGTTCCTGCAAACGGTGGTCATAAACAATGAGTTGACCGAAACTAGAAATAATAAGCAATGGTCCAAGTACAGATGCTTGTGGAACACCACAATAGATTTCAAGCAATATACTTATAGCAATAAATTTAAAGCAATAGATTTAAGACTTTAACTTGTTGTATTTTTGTATGGTAAGATTTTAGCCAACTGCACATAACCTACGCACTATTGAGTTTGTCCGAAAAATGTCAACTGCTAATATTTACCAGCACTTGGCAGCTTGAAAAAAGATTTTTGTTCTGTAAATAAGTGTTTTATTTAACAAGTATTTTTCCAATTTGCAGGAATTGTCGCAGGCGTCGGAATGTGGAAGGGGATAGCAGTTCGGCAGGAGTACGATAACTATGTCGCCCAGAATTGATAATGGTATTTTTGTCCGTTGATTCTTAATATTTTTTTTCCATCTTAAGTATTTTTTTTTTCCCCTACCTCCTAAACGATAAATAAATAATTCTTGTTTTTAGCCTCTCCAAAAATGTCTTTATCAATTCTTGAAGCCAAATTTATCGTACTCTCACCAAGTTCCAACCCAATTTAGGTATTTCTGCCATGGTGACTTAACACGGGTGGATCCGAACATTGTCTCGATGGAGCAGGTTCCAAACGCAGACATTTCTGTTTCAATTCAAACCGAATCTGTCTGAAAGGTCGAAGTAACATTCATCGCTTCATCTTTTTCATGCTAATGATTGTGAATGACACCGCGTGTGTTCCAAAAATCTCTCTTCATGACTTTATTCGACCGAAAGGCCCACCTTCACCTATTTGTAGCACGATATCTCAGAGAAACTCACTCTTTTGATGGATCCATGTTTCGTGCACGAAACTGAAACGCATTTGGTCGAGTGTGTGAAATAGCGGCACCCACGCGCGGATAGCTTTTACATATGCAAATATTCCTGTAAAATGAGATGTACCAGCTCGGATTGGGGGCCTACACACTCGGGCAGCTCACACGCGTGAAACGAATCAGTAATTGGATACGATCAAGTTCACACGTTCCTTTAAATACCCTACAAGGCCAAACCACCCTGAATTGAACAGAGACAACTCAGAACATGACCCACGGTTCAGTTCATCCAGACTTTGTCAATGGCCATCAAAACAATAACCCACCCACACACAATTGAAAAATAAAATAAAACGTATTCTTCCCCATAACCATAAGTGAAAGGTGTCTGCGACGACATATATTGGCCATCACACCCTCGTCCCTTCACATTTGTGTATTCATTGAATGTTGAAATATGAGCCGCGTCTTGTGGAATCCCCAACCTAGGGCACATCAATTTGCCCCTGTTGACCATGAGAATGTGCGTTCATCCTCCCTTACGACGGCCATCAATGTCTCAAATCAGAGGCGGTAGGGTTTCCAATTTTTCTCTAAAGGATAGATTTACATTCCCGCATTAGTCGCAGGCACGCCCAGAACCAACTAAATGGGGCCTTAGACTTAAGTAATATTTATTTGCGATTCACAGATTCAGGACTGTGACTGGCTGTCCTCCGGGTCCGGGTGTGCGGCTATGTGCGATGTGACCTTTTTTTTTGCCTTGGTAAATGGGTATCGATCCGTGGTCCTGTGACCGGGCTCTCGAGGAAGGATTAACAAAGAACGACACAGTTATTGTGTTTAATTTGAGACCGGTTAGGGGCAAACTGATTTTATTTTTCATTTTGCTGAATTCAGGATTTGCTTGAATTATTTCGCTGTCACAACGGGCGGGGTTGGGACCATTCATGGCTGGTTTTTAAGGGCGACTGAGATATGAGAGGGTAGCCGTTTGATTTTATTTAAAATGTCACGGAGCATATTCGAGAGGCGAAACTTATGGTATCGATTTGGGTTGAAGTCTGCTCCGGACTGGTTCACATGGGGGGTTGATATGATAAGTGACAGTCGTCTTAAATATTCTGAAGACGACACTGGGAAAGCAACGAAAGTAAAAACAACATTGTCGTACTTGCGAAATTAAACAAGCATATTTCTTATCAGGAACATTCTCCAGCACATCCGGCACCGAGGTGATCTCTTAGATTTAAGGCTTTGCTCAGTTAAGGAGGACAACTTTAAGGGTTTCGTGAGAGGAATGAGTTGAATAGATGGTGTCGACATTTTTCACGTCATAGTGGAAGAATTGATTGAACCGATGCGGGGGATTCGTAAAGAAATTCTGATAATGGCTAGGCGAGCGCCATTTTCAACTGTGTTGGGTGGCCCATTATATCTCAGTAGCTGTTCTCCTTAACGCTGATGAGGGGACAAGCAAATGCCAGGCGACGTATATCCCTATCATTTTGGACAAAGTTCAACTGGTAAATATGATTACGAATAAGGTTTTATTTCGAATTGTTTGGGTTAACTTGGAATACGGGATAACTAGAAACACTGGGAAGTAGGGGATGATTGTCTTAATGCGGGTAATTCCCGCCCTCTTATACCAATTCTCCTACATGATCGAGAGTATCGTGAGTATTGTTAAGCATCGGAGTGCATACATTTATGCAAGATGGAGGTAAAAAACCAAACGGCTTAAATTTTCTAAGAGAGGCTATACAAGATGAGCAAGAATACAAGATAAGTGAGCCATGTTCACTAATTTCTTATTGAATTAAATTCCTTAACAAAAGCATCATCATTCCCCTCGTTAAGGATTCGATAATAGTTCAGCAAGAAGGTATTCAAAAGCCATATGTTTCGACATTTCCGGTAGAACAGATCTGCAGACTGTTTGCACTGACATTGCCTGGGAACATATCATACGGTCACATGAAGACTCTTCTTGGGGGAGGAACGCGTTGAAGTTTTGAAGTGCCCAGTTAACTGTATTACCATGGTGTGTGTTCTAAGTTTAACTCTGAATCGAGAAACTCTCATCATTCACGGGTCCTTTGGTGTCACTAACAATAGTCGACGAATATTCCAATCTTGAAAGCGTAATAATCCTCCACTATTGCGAATGAAGATACAATAGAAGCTCGGAGAAGTTGATCGAAATGTTTCAGAGTTTGTCAACTGGACACTTTTCTACAGGACACTGTAGAAAATTAGTATTTTCAGTTCATAAATGTTCTTTAAAACCAAAAACTTAAAAAATGTTAGCGATTTTCAACTGGTTTGAAGAAAGAGTGGTCTTACATTGTAAAGCCACCAACTTTGGTGTATGGTGAGTTTCGTTATTTTCGGCGCACCATTTGACCAATGCATTCACGCTCAGTAATGGTTCCGTCAACTCCAGTTGATAAACCGAGTCAATCCGAGTTACATCTTACCCGAGTTCAACTGAGTTAAATTTATGTGAAATTGAGCCTAGACCAGCCGTATGCACTCCTTTGTCGAAATTTTGCATGGCCATTCGTTTGCATCTTGTTGGCTTCGTAAATCGTCAAAATTGTCGCCTTTTGTGTTCAGAAAACCCACGAGTAATTGTTGAGAAACAAATGCATGCGCAACACATTTGTTGTGTTTTTGCTTGGTGCGGGCCTTGGACTTTGGGCTGGAAGCATTATTTATTATCGGACCATTCTCTTTCGAAAATATATGTAACACCTAATGGTGTTCGTTATCGTGACATGATAACCGTGGTAGCCATTTATACCCTAATCAGTATGCTCAAGAAATAAAAAAAAAGCTTAGCTCTCTAATTAAACAACATTTTACGTCAATTGTGGGACACACTTTAGCGAGTTTTGTTTGAATAAATTATATCAAGTTTGATAATTAATAAATCAAATAATTTTGTTTGAAACCGAGCTAGCCAACTCGAGCTACAACAGTTCCAACTCGGGTTAACTCGGCTTAAGAAATCTTCGGTTTGGCACATCACTATTCATGGCACAATGACAATGACAATGGCATCTGGATAACAAATTATAATAAATTAATAAAATTTTGCCGACGCTGCTGTGTAATGTATGTATTTGACAACGTTTATTTCTATTTGATACATTTATAAAACAGAAAGTAAAGAGTCATGCTCAAAAAAGTTGACCAAAAGTCGTCCACAGGTATTTCGGTGCTGTTTGTCGAAAATACATGCCATTGTATACCAGAGTCTTTAACCACAATTGCTTATTTTCTTATGACGCAACACATATCAAATAAAACGAAACATAAAATTCAAAGCAAACCAGAAGAACATATTTCATTGCCGTAAGCTGACCTGTTGTTATTTGCTTAACAAAGTTTTGGATCAACCGGAGTTATGCTATTACGATAGTTCGTATATTGTTTTCTGGTAGCATTTTCGATTAATAATAATAATAATTATAATATGGGTGGCACTTGTGTTGTGCGTTCTATTGTTCTTTCACGAGTGGAAGGGACCTACAGTTTAAAGCCGACTCCGAACGGCGAATTTGAGAAGCTTTTTCTAGACAGGAGTACTCTTTGAGCATTGTCAGTGACTCGAAAGAGGTGGAGCCGTGAATTATGATAGGTGGTAAATTCGAGTATAGAACCTGGCACCCTCTGCGTAGGAGTCGACGCACTTACCCACTACGCCACGGCGACCCACCAACAAATAATCACAAGTTTCAATCCGCATTCATGTAATTGGTGTTTCTTTCTTTTGTTTTCTCAATTGCTTCACAAATAAGATTGGCAGAGCTTCAACGTCTGAGTTCGACCACATTTTGCTTGCATTTCAGGCGATTGCGGCGTTACATGTATGTAATCCCATTCCATACACGCTGAAAATAAGAGAGAGATCAGCTTTCTTATGAATCTCGCCCGAAGAGCATTTCACTCGAATTATTTTTATTTTCCGAAATACTTGTCTTTCGCCCGAGCTACGGAAGGGCTAGTATGAATTTCGCCCGAACAAAATACCACTTAAAATTGAGACATTTCGAACAGGTGTCATTTTGACATTTTAAAGTAGTGGGAAATGCAAGTTGAAAAATAAATGAACAAAGTTTGCGAAGTTAAAAAATGTTTTTATAAATGGGATTTAAGTTAAAATGCACAGCATAGCCACGAGCATTTATCTGAGGAAGAAGAAACTAACGGGGTGAAAGTGTTTCGAAGACTTTTAAGAGATTATTCCAATACTTTGTAGTTGCGTGAACTTTTGTATACACAGTGGACTCCCCCTAAGTCGAATTGTCACGGGATATCATAATTTGTTTGAGTTAGAGAGGTTTTTGCATGGAAAATTGAGGGAAATGTATGTAGTGCCTGAATGTACACACCAAACATATTCTGGATACACAAGAGGCGTACAGCATTCCACCTATGTTGAACATGCATCTGTTGTGGAGGTATTCAATATCCTAAGATCTCTGAAAGACAACAAATCGGCGGGGCTTGACGGAATAAGACCTATCGACAACGCACAAATACTATCTCCAGTGATAACAAGACTTATCAACATGAGCTTGGATCAGGCATCAATTCCATACACGCTAAAGACCTCAATAGTTAAACAAAAAACCAACAAAAGCGGCAAGAAAACAATGAAACAACAGACCTATTTCAATCTTACCGGCTGTCGACAAAGTTTTGGAAGAAAACTTCACGAATTCCTCGAAAAATACAACCTTCTCAATGAAAATCAATTTCGATTCCGTAAAGGCAAGACCATTAACCGACTGTTAGGAGACTTTGCAAACAACATATACCAAAGCCTGGAAAAACACCATAATTCAGTAGTTGTATTTATTGCTTTCAAGATGGCCTTTGACACTTTGAGCCACAAGCAAATCCTGAGACATCTAAATAATATTGGAATACGCGGGCAAATATTAGCATGGTTTGAAAACTACCTTAGTAACAGAGTATTACGGGTAAAAATTGGTGAGGATGCCAGTGATGAAGAAAAGATTGAATACGGTGTACCGCAGGGATCGAAGCTGGGTCCATTGCTTTTTATCATATACGTCAACGATTTACTGTCAGTGCTGAAGTATAGTACGGGTTATGCGTATGCGGACGACACAGCGATCGTAGTTAGCAATAGGGGCGGTGACAAACCAGAAAGACTTATTTAATTTGAATAAAATAGATCCAATGCTTGGTGTCAAAACAATGGATTAATAATCAATGCTCTAAAGACAAAGGTAATGTACATTCGCCCGCCGCATATTTCCACAACAAAACTTAAGATTAAGATGCACGACGTTTATTGTTTGCACAGAAATATATGTGACGGTATACAAGAAGATGATGACTGCACCGCAGTTATAGAGAACGTGTCGACATACAAATACCTAGGACTTACGATCGACTGCAACTTCAAATGGAGCTACCATATCGACAACCTGAAGAAAAATATGCGTCAATCCGCGTATGCACTCTTTCACCTAAGCAACCTCAGCACACCAGCAGTAGTTGGGACGAGTGTCGCAAATGCAGACACTACATCAAGCTCGTGCAAAGCTTCAAAAGATAGTACAAAAAGTTGGACGTAACAGTGATGATCAACTAGGAGCATGCCGGTTATTAAGCATCTCCCAGCTATATAATCTGGAAATATTGGCGAACCTTGGCAACAACAACAACTACAGAATTCAGACGCAGCAGACAAGGAACATCAGAAGACGACAGAAGCAGCTCTATGAATTTCCAAGGTACTGGAACGAGTACGGCAGAAGAACGTTCAAGGTAACAGTTCCGATGGTGCTCAATGAACTCCCAACGGAGCTCCGCAACTTAGCGAAAAAAGCAATTTTAAAAAAAGTAAAAGAAATGTATTTATCGTAAAATAAAAAATAAAAAAGTAAAATCGTAACTAATTGTAACCGTAATGTGTAACTTCTTACAAATAATGTAAATTATATTCGAAATCTTATAGCTCAACGTACCATTATTCATGAATTGTGAATATGTGAATTTCAACATTTTTATAATCAAATAATTTTGTAAATAGTCTTCTGCAGACAAGCCTTTCCGGCTTTGCAGATAAAAATATGTACTCAAATTTAAACTGAAAATAAACATTCCTTGAAATTGAAATTGAAAAATGGAATTGAATATGGCGAAGAATTTCGAGTTAGAGAGAGTTTCGACTTAGGGAGAGTTCCACCCAGTGAGAGTCCACTGTATTTTTATATCTTAGCGTTTGTTAAACTGTATTAACTCATTTATATTTCACCAGATTTCATGAATACAATAGGCTAAGAAAATCAGCTTTTAGGTTATGTTAGGCTAGGCAGGGGGGCTGCTATTACGTTCAGAAGCACACTTACTCCGTGTTGGTCCATTGTGATACCGACAGTCCGACTACTACCACTGATTGCCCACTCCAGTGATAGTGCTGTTTATTTGATTCCAACGGCAAATGGTGACTTGACCAGATTTGAAAACCAGATAGAAGCGTATTAACTTTGCTTTCGAACCGGGGATCCATCTCAGTCGTCTAATCAGGTGGGTAATCAGGTTTAAAGGTGGACACCAGGAAGGAGTACGAAAAGATACCCGGTATTATAGGCTGTATTTATGGCACGCATATCAACATTATATCGCCATTTTCAAATAAGCACCTTTTCTATAGTAGAAACTGAAAACATGGCATGATTGTCGTATTTGTGAAGTTAAGTGTGTTAATAATATTGAAATTGTATGTCTTTTTTTTTTTTTAGCTTGGTTTGACTTTTTTTTTCTCCCGGATTTGCTGTTCGTGATTTTTCCGCACGAAATGCATAATAGCCGAACAGTAAAAAGGAGATATTTCGGGCGAGATTCATGATAAAGCTGAATTTAGAATTTAATCTATGCTCTAGTTTCGGGTTCTTAGTCTTTTTTTTTTGTACAAAAAGCTGGAGCACCGCCGGTTCAACGTGTGGATCGAGTTCATTGAGTTCGGTGAGCAATTGATCTTTCTGCCAGCTATGATTCTTGCGATACTACAAGTAACTCGTCAGTCAGCGTCAATTGAAGCCTTCAAAGACACTTTTACGTAGCCTTGCAATACACCACAGCGTAGTTGCGGTTAAAATTTCCTTGAATTAAACTATCTTCAGTGATCCGAATGGTCCACTAAAGGGGTCACGAAGAAGATTTTTGAATTGATTTGAAGGACTCCATTCTGAGATCTACAAAAAGAAATATCGAGCGATCTCGAAATTACGCAATTTAAACGCATAATTCATCGAGAATCTTTCATAGAATATACCTAAAAGAGATCACCTTCTGTGAGTTATTCCACCACCTTGTCGGTAAGCACCTTGCTTAACCGATGAAAATGGATTTGTATTCTTATTTACAGTAGGTGGATTGACCGTCAGACTTACTGCTATGCTTTCTTCATTTTCCAGGAGGCCAGGCCAAGGTATATTCTACAGAGCCGTCAGTCTATTCGAATTTATTTTCCGTAAACTTCTATACTCTGGGAGAACACTCTTATTTTTCGGCACTGCTACACATCGATCTTTAACCCTCCGCCGTACACCCGGGTCTAGTAGCTTCCGGAAATTTTATTTTCTATAGATTATGGAAAAACGTATTCTAATGAATTCCTAGAAGAGGGCAGCTAAGAGAAAAAAGAGTTTGATTTTGAAAATTGTACTTATTATTAACGCAGTCAGTCTAATATTAAAAACCGAAACTGATGCAAAGAAATGGTTTGGATGAAAATAAGGACTCCACACTCTATCATGGAAGTGGACTATTTAGGTGAGGGGCTTACAATTGAGGCAAGTCCTAATGGAAAAGAGGATTTGGATATTCACACTGAAGTAAATACAACTGCGGATCATTTAAATTAAATTGTACCAAATGACAAGGATATAACAAAAATTCTTGTTTGTCTAGAAATGAAAATTTAATTTAATATTTTTCCCTATTTTTTAAATTACAGTTGACTCTCCCTAAGTCGAATTGTCACGGGATCCCAAATTTTGTTCGAGTTAGAGAGAATTTGACTAAGAAAGAGGTTTTTGTATGGAAAATTGAGTGAAATGTGTGTAAAATCTTGCGAAAAAGTTCGAGTTAGAGAGAGTTTCGACTTAGGGAGAGTTCGCCTTAGGGAGAGTTCGACTTAGGAAGAGTCCACTACACTTTTTTTAATTAAGATAGAAAAGTTCATGATACTACCTAATTTACTTCTTTTATGTTTCTGACAAAAGTCGGTAAATAAGAAGTAGGTACTTATACACTCACAATATTTTGGCAGTGCCGACAAATGATTTTAAAGTGAGCCGATCTATGAAATGTTTGTGCCGAAAACTATAAAATGGCACTTCTCCGATATTATGCGTTTTACGACTCCAAATCCGAAATATACCGCTATTCAAATTCAATAATCCAAAACTAGGACTTTATATTCCTTCACAATACAGTGAACTAAGACCTTCCTGTTCTGAAATAGCTCGTTAAACTCGTTAAAAAAAAACGTAGGGAAAGAAAAATATGGCTTATATTTTTTTGTTCTAGGTCTTCGTGAATTTTTTCGGCTATTTTTCGTTTATCTTCAAATGAAGCTATTCGAAAAAAGGATCTTAATACATCCCAATTTTCAAGAAGTCTTTCCACACAATGATGAAGTGAAAGCCAGCGAGTACTTGCTGGTTTCAAAATTTTCTTTATCTCTCCACCAAAATACTCTTGGAATTCAGCTAATTCTGCTGAGCTTTAAGCACTTTCTGAAACATAAGTTGAAATTCGTCGTATGAGTTCTTCACCCTCTTTTGGTAATTGTTTGCAAGCGTATGAAGCAACTAGTCCGAGGACTGACAAGTGCATTTCATGCGGAATATATTTGGACAAACTTGTTTCAATTTAGTGTAAAATGAGTTTCGAATACCTATCATAACGGATGCATTGTCTGAAGCCATACCAGTAACATTTTCCAGTGATATTTCTTTTGCAGCCATCGTTGTCAAAAATGCATCAAATAAAGCTTCTGCGGCCCAGTCCGGTATCCAGTGCATTGATGTTGAGCATATCCAACAGTTTTGTCACGATCTTTCCGGAAACGGGGTGAAGAAATTGAACCAGGCAGCATAGATGTTTAGAGTTGGTTATGTCGGGGCTTTCATCAATCACTAATGAAAAATTAGTTTTTTGCAATATACCGACCAACTCCTTCTCCTCCGCAGCAGCAAGCACTTTCTTTATTATATACGCGATAAAATTTGCGAATCAGGGAAAACATCTTTCATTAATGGAAGAATGTGTTCAAGCACTTCAACTGCCGGCCCGTGCTGTGTCTTGACCCCGGACACATAAGGGTATTAGCAATCCCTTGAGCACGCGCAAATTATAAAAAAAAAAAAAACTGCAATGTTATGCTCTGCAAAGAAAGCACTCAACTTTATTTCCGCCACTTTTGTCTTTTCCTCTATTTTGTTGGTTCTTGCAAATATTTTTTTGATTGCAGGTGTTTGTTGAATGGCTTTAAAATTAGCCAAATGTTTGGATCCTATACTATGCCGAAAAATTGCGCTTTTTCCACATAAAAAGTTTGTGCCGCAAACTATGCATGATGCCTTGTAGTCGTCCGTTGAAACTGGCTTCAACGAAGCAGAAAATTTTGCATCATCTAACCAACTTGTCTGGAAACGCTTTGTATTGCCTTTCTCCGTCGACATCGTTCTAAAACAGATTGACAAGAGCAAGGAGCAATTCACATTTCACATCTAAGGAAGCAGGCAACGGTGTTTTTTTTAAATGGAATTTGACATTACTCAATAAGCGCGTTCAGTATATGCATTCGGGTGGGTTGCTTCAGAGTAAAGTTTTATTTTATCGTTATTTGCATTGATTTCTAGATAAAATAATGAAATATTTTGGAGAATTGAAAATACCCATTTTTTATTCTGGTTGCTGTGAAACTACCCTTTCGCCCTTTTAGCTTTTTTTGGGACCCACAAAATGGGTAATTACCTACGGTCTAGCATCACTGGTCCAGACCAAGAATGTGGAATGATTTGATGAGCACTGTGTTTGATGCATTTGTTGGAATACTTTTGACCGCTGGGGTATTACAATCATCAGTATTGTAAGAAATTCATAACAAATACATATGTATCTGCATCTTATAAATATATCTTCCTTAGTGGCATATAGCGACTGAATGCCGCAGTTAGTTAAGTGCCAACCCCCTGGTTAGCGGAGCACCTCTTCGAATCCCAGTGAAAGCAAAGTTAATATCTTGTTTTCAATTTGCCGTTGGTATCAAATTAACAGCACTATCACTAAAGTGATTTATCAGTGGTAGCAGTCTGACTGTGGGTATCACAATGGACCAACATGGTCTAAGTGTGCTGGTGAATTACATACAAATGCATATAATTTACAAATGCATGTAAATTGATAGGCACCATGTGTCCTTTCGAAATTTTTATAATAAGTGTCCGACGGAGAGTTAAAAGACTTCCCTATAAAGCTTAAAGTCGATCTTAAGAATTAGAATTCGAAGCAATTTGAATTTGTTTTCACAATTCAGCTGCCTTTCTTGGTTTCACAGTCCCGATGTGACGTTCTACATTGTTCCACAAATATGCTATCAGATTCTGGTCGGGAGACTGGGCGCATAATAAGAGAGAGAGATATCCAACTTGCGCCTCCCTTGCCCCCTTGATTTCATTTGACAGCTTTTGTTATAGAATGTGTCTGTGAACATCTGAAATCCTTCTCCAACTAGTGTGAAAAACGAAGGAATTCCACTTCTGTTTCATTTTTTGTGGTTTTGACAAGAGGTAGGTAAGTAAGAACTACGCCTTACGGCCTAGCGCTCGCGACTCACTTCGACTACCAAGTTGAGCCCATTGTGCCCTTGAATATAGCATTGCATTTATTACCACCACCACTTTTTTAACCAAAACCACTCGAATGTATTTAGAAACTTCAAGAGGTTTTTCAGCTCTACATCACACACGTCCTCCAGCTCTCCAAAGAATTAACCTCCCAGAAATTGACAAGGGGTAATTCTGGCCGAAGTTGCCAAGCTCATCTATTACAGCTGGGAGTGTCATTTTAAAATGTTGATATTTTGATTGCCTTTACTAGCCGAGAAGTTGGCATAGGATTGTTATCTATCATAAAACGCTACATAAGTCGCGTCAAAAGTAAATATTAAATACTTCCTTCAATTTACAATTCGGTTTCTATCTTATAATTGACCCACGAGTCCCCAAGAAAAAGCTGACAACTTTTCACCGGTGACTTGTAGTTGTTTTCTTGTTCATTAGGCCAACAGAAATATTTTCTCCTATCTGAACGAAACCTGCAGAGTACATTCACAACAGCACATGTTTTCCCTAAAATTTATCGATTTATGAAGGTTTCATCCTCCATTCTAAAATTTTCTGATATTATGTGCTATTTCTATTTCCACCGCTGTATGTGAACGAGGGATATCAAATCCAAACCACGAATTTGTTGACCCTTTAAGCATAGGCACCAGAGTTCACCGACGGCCAACAAACCTCACGGTTGATTGCTGAATTATCTAGATCTAAAGAACGTCTTCAATCGTTTACATTCCTTAAGTGCCTGACACTTAGGAGCAATGGCAATAAAAAGTTTTCCACCATCCACAGGCAAGTACTTATTTTTTAATGCGCGCTAAAGCCCATTCCCTGCCAGACTTCTGATAAAAATCACTCGTATTCTAGTACCCACCTGAGAAATGATGATTATCAGGGGCATCTGAACGACTCAACGGCCCTGTAAACACTTAACGCGGCCATAAATCCATCGCTGCTTCATATATCTTAATTACCCCTTCGCTTCGACAAGGACTCAAATCGTTGTATCGTTAAGTATTTCATGTTAATTAACACTCACACGCATTTGTGTAAAACATCAGGCGAAATTAGGTCAATATGTGGCCAGTAACTACCCTCAGCACGCAATGGTACACTATCCCCTGCTAGCACACCGGCCAGACTGTCGTCTTCATTCCGTAAACCCCAAATCCTCAAGGCTACTTCGGTGAAAACCGCTTGTGGAAGAAAAGAGCTCCTTAATAAATATCAACATTAGTGCCACCTGACTGCCCCGTGAAAATGCTCGACCGTTAGCAAGAAGTTTGGCCTCCTCTCTCGGGATAATCTACCGGCACTTAAAGATGGGGAAAAGGACAAACACAGAGCCATGAAACGGCAGAGAACCGTTTACGCTAGATTAAAACGCATTAATGTACAAAGTGCTGAAAGAAACTTCTTAAAGTTCACCTTCAGTGCTCGTTCCCTTAAATCATCTCATCCGGGGTATCGTATTGAGAGCGACCGAACGCTCGGCTAGATATGCACACACACAAAGCGTCATCCGTGAGAATCCAACCGAGGGGTGCCACTGAAAGGAGCTGAAGGATCAAGCGAGTGCCGGGAATATAAAAATCCAAACGGAGATAGACTCCCAGTTGGGACTGGATAATTTGGATTATTAAAAGTTTTCTCTTCCTCAAGAGTGGATTCTCAAAATCACATAAAAAGAAGAAAACAAACAGCTGCAGAAGGACGCAAGAAACTTCACTGCTTCTGAAGAGGAAATCTTCTCGTCTCCATTACGCCACCACTGCGCCGCGCCGCCATGCTTATGTGCAGCGTAGCTCTTTCCCATGACGCTCGAAGGACTTTTGTTTTATTTATTTTGAGTTTGTTTCTCGTGTTGGCCTCGCCGCCTTCAGCGGCTGGCTGGAGGTGCGCTGGTTCATTGAAGTTGATAAGGAGTGCTTTATTTTAACTTTCCCAAAATTAAGATGCACTTAGCAAATGGATGAGGGAACGAATGGTTGGCTGGTGAACGAGCCGTTCACAGGCTCGGGACGTCAAAGTGAGCCAGTCAAGTCAAGAATTGAGAAATTTATGAACAGCCAGGTTGAAGGTCGTTGTTAGAGGATGAGAGAGAGAGATGGGAACGCGTTTTGATATGCCAAGCGAAAGGACGTTGATTTCGCTGTCAAGGTGGGCGGGACGATGTGAAGCGAACCGCATTTAATGAAGGCAGTTCCCCGAATCTGGGGCTTTTTGAAGGAAATCATTTTAAAATTTTACCAAAGTGTCAAGTAAACAAAGGAATATGGTTTTTCTTCGGAAAAAATACAACAGAAAGGATGTGTTTACTCAGTTCACGGGATGATATTAAATATTTTTTCGTACGCCTGTTGAACATAAAGTCTGTTCGGTGGAAGGTAAACACGATTTCGAGCCGAAAGTACTTTTTCATTGTCCATTGTGCGTGTGTATCATTAAAGAGTTCAACTAATGAAAGAACCAGTTTTATCATTTCTAACAAGTTCTTGGAATTTCCAGTGATAAATGACATGAAGTTCAACATGAGAAGAGTGAATGTTTTTAACGCTCGTTTCAGAAATGACAACTTATGCTGGCTCGGGACCTTTTGTATTGTCCTTGTTTGATTCGTCCTATTGCTATTCTATAATATATATAAATACCAATTAATCTTCCCGTGTTCCGCTATCCGGATGTTTAACAAGTATGAAAAGCAGATTGAACAAGAGACTGTCATGAAGGTCGTGGGCAAAGCAGGCACGAGACATCTTCTGGCCTCCGCCCCATCGACGCTAACTCATCAGGGGCTATCGCGCAACCTGGGGCACTTGGTCAAGCCGCCTCGTCCTTGGTCTAACAAGAGGTCGTCTAACGAACGGGCCATGGTGTTGTGGGTATGTCCGTCGACTACCACGCAATTCCTCGTCTCTGACTGGGTTCGATTCCCAGTCAGTAAGACCAAAAATAATTCTCACACGTCCCCCTCTTTCGAGTCGCTGACAATGCTCAAGGAGTAATAACTGCCTAGAAAAAGCTATTATATTTAGCCGTTCAGAGTCGGCTGGCGTCGTTAAACGGCGCGCGACCACATGCTGGGTACCAAGGGACAACGGCATCCAATGAAACCATAAAGTGGATAGTCTAGCAACTCTGGCAGTGCATTATACATAGACATAGAGGGAAAACAACTGGAAGACGAAGTTCGGGACAGGGCCAGAACTGGATTCATTGGTCTGAGTATGTGAACAGTAGCAAGGGCTCTATGACCAACATAGGGCATGAAGAGATCATCATCACTGAGCATTTTTTTAGTCCCAAGGAAGGAAGTACGAATACGAACACGAGTTCTTACTGGGCCATTCACATGAAATGACGAGTCTTACAGAGGAAAATTGAGGAAAAAATAGACTGCGTTCAACATCTGCTCCGCGACTGTCCAGTATTACAAAGAAAAGGAGGCAGTTCCTAGAAAAGCACTCTTTCATCTTACCGGAGGACTCAAGTAGTGTTTAATTGGAAAACCTTCTAAATTTTAGGAAGGTCTCACGGTAAAAAAAAGTCATCCGCTTTTAAAGGTACAATGAACCCAACACATTTGACTCACATCAGCCATGACTGCAAGGTCCTTAGGGCACCCATACACCTACCTACCTACCTAATATCACTGAGCGCTCTAGTAGTTTGGAATCCTGTATTTATAAAGGTTTTTCCAAAGTTTCGAAATAGCCCAGAATGATTCAAAGTACATGTGGGTCGCCGTGGCGTAGTGGGTAAGTGCGTCGACTCCTACACAGAGGGTGCCAGGTTCGAATCCCCAATCTACCAACTTTCATAATTCACGCCTCCGCCTCTTTCGATTCACTGACAATGCTCAAAGAGTATTCCTGTCTAGAAAAAGCTTTTCAATTTCGCCGTTCGGAGTCGGCATTAAACTGTAGGTCCCTTCCACTCGTGAAAGAACAATAGCACGTACAACACAAGTGGTTGCTGAGAAAGGGTCCGCCTCGGACTGTAGCGCCACCCATATTATATTATTATTATTCAAAGAGCATGTTTTTTCAAATGAATTGGAAATGCTAGCCCAGCTACATGAGATGTTGCATGTGACTGATAGCTTTGATAACTCTATTATCTCTACGCATACATGACCCTTGTCTGTGATTCAATCAACTTTTGAATTACTCTGGTCCTTGAACACTGATCCAATGTACCTTCCCCAACTTATGCAAAACCGTGCCATTAATTTTTTTTACATGAATGAGACCATACTATAGGACCTGGGAAAACATAAGCCCCGAATGAAGATAATTCGATCTTTCAACGATGTGTCACGACATTTGTTATGGAATAACAGCATACATTCTAGAATTGCATTAATGAGCTTTTACACCAAGATGTCTTTAATAAAATTATTTTGTTATTAAGAATATTGTAAATAAAATAAGATACAAGACATTTAAAATAAATCGCAATTTATTAGTTTAAAGCAAAAACAAAACATTCATTTATGGCATTCGGCGTTGCTCTTACGAAGGTCCTCCGCTTAGTACGTAGCCTACAAATACAAAAGAAGGCTAGGTTAGGTTAGGGAGGGGGGCTGCTAGTGAATTCACCAGCACACTTAGACCATGTTGGTCCATTGTGATACTCCTAGTCAGACTACTACCACTGATTGACTACTCTAGCGATAGTGCCGTTAATTTGATCCCAACGGCAAATGGTTACTGGACCAGATTAGAAAATCAGATAATAGCGTATTAACTTTGCTTTTACTGGGATTTGAACCGGGGGCTCCGCTAACCAGTGGCAGACACTCTACCAACTGCGCCATCCAGCCTAAAAAAAACGAACATTTTCGAAAAGTGGCGAATTATAACTCGACATAGTCCCCTCCATATCCTTGACCCAGGGAAGATCGAACTTCTTTAACCCGTCTGAAAAATACGTATTCTGGGGCTTATAAAGTAGGTCTACGTGGCGGCGATAGCCCCTCATTCGACTCAACAGTCCGCCCGGCTAGTGACTCTTTTTAATTTTGTTACAAGAAGAAGTCGCACGGGGCAATATGGTGGATGCGACAGCAGTAGTTAGCCTAATTCGACCAATTTAGCCATGGCGACAGCGGAGGTGTGAGCCGGTGCGCTGTCATGGAGGGGGAGAAAATCAGTGGTCACGTCTGCTTCCAAACGCGATCAAAAGCTACGATTCCTATTCCGGTGAAATTTTGACAGAAGCCTTTTACGAGAATTTACTACACTCTCTTGCGATAGCTGTGCCATCGGGCGGTGGAGCTAACTAGATATCAGAATACCATCTTAGTTCCACAACGGGCTCGTTAGCAACGGACGAAATTCCGATGACTCGGCCACACATTTCTTGTTGGCATAGACCAATAATTAAACCAAGGCCCACACAAAAAGTCTAGAGGTGTCACACGATCTAGGCATCCAATCGACAGAACCATTTCTCGATAATAAATAATGTGGACAGTCTAGCGAGAAAGGGATCTGAGCTGCGAGAAACTCTGGCAGTGCATTGTACATAGACATACGGATAATAATAACACGTTCATCGACTTCAGTTCTCATTAAGTTGATTGCTACACCCGCTGTGTGGATCGAGGCACTTCATTCAAACCACTTACAGTGAAACCTGCGAAAGTTGGCCAGCTGCGGTGCAACCATTTTTGGCCAACTTAAACAAGTGGCCAGCTTATAAGGGTGCCTGTTCTTTACCCTCTAGGAAAGTCAGAGGAACACTGTAGTTTTACAAAAAGTCAACAAAATTTAATACGAAAAAATTCTTACCACTATATCTGTCTGTACATTTTGTTCAGGGTATGTTTCTACACAACAGACACAACGACACAATGGCGACCAGCAGATGACATGTTTCTGGGCAACTTTCGGGGGTTATTTAGTGCGAAAGATGAAATAATATATAAAAAATTGCGGCCAATTTCCAAGATAAACAGCTGGTCTACATGCAGAGTTATGTGTTTGGAGAAATATTTGTATTGAATATTCTTGATGCTACTATATACTGACTAAGTTCAGCAGGTTAACTTGATAGGTTTCACTGTGTCATAAGTGTCTGGTGAATGCAATTGACCAAAGAAATAATGGCTGGTGTGAATGAAAATTGATTGTGAGTGTATTCTCAGCATTTCGGAGAGGACACTCCATTTGGTGTGAATAAAAGCAAATTTCGTTGAGTTTAACGACAACCCTCCACTTACATATTTTGACAGATAAGTGGTGCCTTCATTTTGGTGTGAATTAAGATGAAATGTATTGAGTGAACATGAGAAGTTGACTATGCATGGGAAGTATCTTCTAAAGAGAAAAAAGTTTTAATGAATTGGAAAAAACTGTTTCGGTTTTTACTTTGAAAGAGTCAAAGTCAAAGAAACTTTGAAATACTTTGACCGATCAGTTGAAGAACCTCCCACAGAAGGAAATCATCAATAGAGGAAGAGGACGATTTCATAATATGTTCTTACAATTTTATCTGTGATTGCTGGAAACAAACCCAAACTACAGACATATTGCATTGGAAGCTGTGGAAGAACAGATTCATCCATAGATTTGCTTTTGCACATGTTCCATGTTCTAATGTTCTCACCAACTCCAAATTGGAATCCCGGGTAACCGATAAATCGACAGAATATTATTATCTCCTCAATTCCTGCTATCGCACCACCACTGGAATATCGGAGAGCAATTAATTACTTAACCATTGCATGTTATCACATACAGGTTCTTGAAATTATTCCCTGTGTTCCCGTTTGGATTTTTAAAAGCATTATTGCATATACCTTGCACCCACCCTAAACCACCTTTGTACCCACCCTTAAATTTCAAGAACTCTAGTTTTCAAACGTCAATTGGAGGGATAGTAATTACTTCGAGGAAAATGATTATTCATACTAAATTGTGTGTTCCCCTTAACGAAAACACTTTACTCATGATTTTTTCTCGGAGTGTTCGTTTAGTTTTTATTCAGATGACTGTTACGTTAAATGCACGTGGGTATATAAACCCACGCTCGGGAAGAGTGCATCGCTCATCGCCAGCGCGGTCGTAGTGGTACTAAGAAGGGAACAAAGGGGTTATTGAACCAAAATCGAATTCGCGGTTGGTTTACTTTTCACAACCCAACTCTGTAATTGACTGTAATATGACGGTCATTTACATCCACGAAAAAAATGGTGGCACCACCGGGATTAAAACCATACCATATGTGTCTTTTTTGAAGCATACAAGAGTCTATATTAGACTAACAACGTTAATGCAAAAAAGTGCGTCAGTTGATTTTACGATTAAATTACGATCCCAACATTGCTTGAGCCCAAACCGAAAACCTGAGAACGTTCACCGTTTCATATGATCGAGTGGCTATAGTTCTTGAGTTGCCTTCATCTTATAAAGGTGGAATTCAATATCTTTGCGCAAATTTTACCACCATGTGGTCATAGCGATTTCCAATTCTTGAAAGAGCCGTGTTATCGACTGTTCATTTGCATAGTTACTTATAGACCAACTTATTGTCCCACTGGATGGCGTGGGCATTTCCACCAGCGAATATTTAAGATTAAAGTCCTTAACTGAACTACAAAATGGCTGTTCTACCACGACGAGAATATGAGAACAGACAACGCTCTTAAATTTGGCGTCACTGGTTCACATTTTTGTAACTTAAATATAAAGGGTTTTCCAATAAGCACTTGACAACTTTTTTTTTAACAAAACTATTTGAGATATTTCAGAAAAATTTATTATCAGCTTGAAGAACAAACAAAACATTTATGAATGGAACTTGACATCGTTCATATGCCCACCGTGGGCACATTTGCAGCGGTCGATTCGTTGGACCCAATTTTTAAGGACTCGGCCACACATTTCGGCCGGAACGGCCGCTATTTGGCGCTCAATGTTGGCTCTGAGTTCTTCCAACGGCTTAACCTAGCCCCACAGAAAATATGTAGCGGGGTTAAATCGTACGAACGAGGCGGCCAATCGACTGACCGATTTCTTGAGATAACACGCTCACCATAATTACTCTTCAACAAATCGATTGTAACGTGCACTGTGTGGTTTAAGGCACCATCCTGTTGAAACCACATGTCGTCCAAGTCCATATCATCAAATTCGGGCCGAAAATAATCGACAATCGTGGCGCGATAACGCTGACCATTCACAGTAACGTGGAGATCGTTATGGTCGACGAAAAAATATGTCCCAATAACGTCGCCGGCATGCAAACCGCACCAAACACTTATCTTGTGGATGAAGTGGTGATTCATGAAGCACATGTGGATTTTGATACGACAAATACCGAACCCATTGAGGAGCTCATTAACTTCGTTGAAAATTGGCGTAAACGCTCTTAGAGTGACAGTTTCATAATTAGAGAAAGAGTACGTTCACAAATTTAATTCAAAGTTGTCAAGTACTTATTGGAAACCCTTAAGTAACGTAACTTCGTTCTTGAATTTCGACAATATACAAACTTTGTTTTCACAGAGTTATAATTTTGATATAAACAGTGAGATCATTGGTGCGAGCATTTTTGTCCATATAATGTTGTCAAGTCCCAATTAAAAAACGTTCTTCAAAAATCTGTTAGTTCGCAAATAGATTATAAATTGTAAGAAGTATCACGATTCTTCATATATTCGTTAAATCGGTAGCAACTTTCTGTCGCACTAAAGGACCACAGGTGGGTTTTGCTTTATCAACCTTGAATGCTTGTTCCTATTTAACACAGTCCATGCATGTTGGAATCGACAAAAGAATAAATAAGATTTATTCCTATTTCTGCAGGTGATGCTGTACGGAAAATCAGGATAACACAATAAATTGGGTGGTGCCATTGTGCAAGGTGTACCAGGGCCTAGGCTCTACAGCAATTCACGGCTTGCTGCTTACCTGCAGTTTTATGTCGAGTTTGAACGGTGAACGGTTTAAGAAGCTCAGCAGGAATATTCGTTCAGAATTGGCAGAGATTCGAAAGATGTGAAGCAGTGAACAATGAAAGCTGCTCGATGTTTGGATTGAATCTAGGAACGCCAACGCAGCAGTCGTTGCAATTACAATCCCAACAAGGACTGCCACAGTTAGGGTGCATGGTTAAAGATAAATCGACGGAGGATTAAAATCCGGGGTTAAACATAGGCTGGTGAGCTGCTACCTACTCAGGTTCCCTCCCTAGGTCGATATTCGCTCCCAAGTTCATCGGCTGATTCCCTAAAATCTAGAATCCAGCATAAAATTATGACTTGGTGAGTAAGATGCATAAAAAAGAATGACTTCACAACGTAAGTGGCATAGCAATAGAAACAAGGTCACCCCAACGCTCTAGACGAATGAAGCGATAAAAGGACGCGGTTGGCGTCATTGGTTCAAGATTATGACGCCGAGTGTAAATATATTAAGGCCTCGTGCATTTTTTATACGTTCGCCGATGCATAAATGACATAAAAATCGAACATAAACTTGGCCAGATTTTTTCAAATTAACAAAGAACGAAATGTTGGTGACACACAAAACCATTTCGACACCTCGCCCCTTTTCGAAAGAAACTCGTGAGACAAGCGAACCCGATCATTTCTCTCTCAAGCGAATCATTTCTCTTTTAAATGAGATATGAAATTTCCGAATAAACGAAATGAAATGTCAAAAATCACAATTTCCACATTTCCCAAAATTAACGATAAGAAAAACACCAAACAGTCTCATGACGAGTCTCAAATAAATCATGCATCCTCGCACAAAATCAATGAACGTCATAAATTTCTCCTATTTTTAGAGAAGCACTAAAGTCTGGCTACCTCTGCACTCTCTGTGTCGCAGTGCACTCCCAAGTTCTTGATTTTATTTTCCAAGCAATTCGCGTTGTGGGCCACAATTTAATTACATTATCGCTAATTGCTATTTTTGATGTTCACGCCATTAGAGTGTCGTGTGTCTGTCAACAGCAGGGTACACATAGAACGATGACAAAATGCGAGAATTTAGAAATGCTGTAGCTTAAAGACTTACCGCACACTGTGGCAGATTCCCCTCGGGTCGTTTCACCTTCCAACCCAGCAGCGGTGGTATGCATATGAGGCCGGACATTATCCACACGGATGCGATCATAAGTGCGGCCCTGGCCGGTGTCCTTGATTTGAGATATTCAACCGCTTTTGTTATACTCCAATACCGATCGAGTGATATTAAGCACAAATTCATTATCGACGCCGTACACAGGAGCACATCCATTGCCGAGTGTATATCACACCACCAACTACCGAATATCCAATAGCCCATCAGTTCGTTCGCCAACGAGAATGGCATTATGATTAAACCTAAGAAGAAGTCCGCCACCGCTAGCGAGGCAATGAACCAATTCTGAATGTTCTTCAATGATTTCTCCGTGGCAATGGCAATAATCACCAGCATATTACCGACCACAATGATGATCATCAGTATCGTTACGATAATCGATGCGATTACGATGTGCGTCAGTGTATAGCCGCTCGGGTAGGTGTCATTGTACTGAATTGTTGTACCATTGCCATTTGGTGTGTTGTTGTTCGTGAAGTAGTTGCTGTTGCTGTTGAAATTGCTATTGATGAAGAGCAGTGTATCGTTAAATGACAGAGTTGTTGTGCCGAAGAGCGACGACACGGATGGCTCCGAACTGAGACCATATGTTGTCGATATGGTGGATGCTGTTGCTGTGACATTGAATGCTGTTGCCGCCGATGTTGTTGTTGAGGTCAGATTTGCGGTGAGATTTGTCAGTCCGGTTTGATTGCCAAACGGATTGTCTGTCGGCTGTACTGACGGACTGGGACTGGATGTGAAGATTGCCAAAAATTCATCGGTGCTAATGTTACCGGAATTGATGTTGCTGTTGATGTTTGACGCTGCAAATTGCATTAAATCCATTTTTGTTTTTTTTTTCTTCTTTGTTTATATCCTACGGTGGACGTTAATTGATTTAAAAACTTTTTTATTATTATTTCTTTACACTAAATATGAAGGAGATTTTTGTTTTTTCTAGACAGAGAGACTGCTAGACAGGTGGGTGGGAGGGAGCGTTTAACAATTATTGCTTATCGGTTGGTTAACTTTTACTTTTAATTTTAATTTAATTTTATTTTATTATTATTATTTATTTTGTCTACATTTACTATCTTTACTTTTCTAATACCGTTATTCAAGCTGCTATAAAATATTTGATTTGATTTTTCATATATTTCCATTAACTTTCTTGATTCATTTGCTTCGATCTTATATCTTTGATTGGTCCCGACGAATTCGGTTTGATTTTTTCTTTAAAAAAATAAAAATAAACAAATTCGCTACTTAATTTTCGTATTAAATTAAAACTAATTTTTTTTTCTTAATTTACATTTAGATATTTTAAGAATTTTGAATTATTTTGTTTTCTTCTTCTAAGCGACGATTGATTTTGATTATATGTTTAGTGAATATATATATTTTTTAAATTTATTTTGATTTCATTTTTAATTGGGTCTACATTAGTTGGTGGAAATCTCTGGTGCGGGATGAAGTGATAATGATGAACAAGTGATGCGTGGATTTATCTTTTTTTTTTTTTTGCTTTTCAATTTGAATTTTGGTTGACTAATTTGTTTTATTAATTTTTTTCTTGTTTATAGAAATGAAAGAAAAAAATATTTTTTTTACCCGTGTTAATCCGACTTTTCAAGAGCTTTTTACAAGACCATTTTCTATTTTCATAGAGGAAAATATGTGGTCAACTCTAGCTTTATATACATGAATGTTTTTTTTTCTTTTGTAGATATCCCTTAAAGTTGCTTATCTTATAGATATTTACAATTAATTTCAAAATTTATATCTATGTACGTGAGTGTACATAATGAATTGATGGCAATGCAGAACTTCGATGATTGTGATGAGATTTTGTACAGCGGCAAATACAATGACAACTATGCACGGAACGTTGGCAACGGAATACGGCGATGAGTTGGAAGATAAATTCAATTTGGCACATAATTCTTTAATTTATTAATCCAAATAGACTACGATTCGATAGCAAGACGGCACAGTGTTACGGCGAAACAAGAACAAACCCGAACAGAAAAAAAAACAACAACAGCACCAAAACACACACTCAACACAGAAAAAAGAAAATACGGAAAACTATAAAGCCAAGTCAGAGAGAAGGTGGATGATGCTTATGAATTATTTATATATTCCATTCATGTGATTATTCAGATGCAAGAGTTGAATCTATTTGAAGAACTATTTGTTTGCGGATTGTTTGTTGGGCGCCACTTACAGTGGCCCATTATACTGCAAGGGGCAACTGAAATTGTCTCCACTATAATGCTGATATGGGTGTGTTTGCTTGCGTTGAGCGTGTAACTATGCGATATCCTTGGATGCTGTCAAACCATACGCACTTCTCACTGTGAACTGAATTCCAAGGACACCCGATTTTTTCTGTGTGTTTAGACTCCCGTCTGCACTGCGTCACGCATCATTTGTCACAATCACTACAATTCAATGGCCATCCTTAAAGTATCCTCCTCTCTTCGCTCTACACATTCACTTTTCGACGTTATGGCTCTCAAGGCGACTAACTTTGATCTTTAAGTTTTCTTTCTCTGGTTACATTTTTTTTCGTATTTTTTCGTGAAAGGAGGAACTTTCTTTTTTTTCTGGTTTCACATCGCGGCGCGTATCGCGAGACGAACGAACTACGAAGGGTGCACCGTAAAATGAAAAGGGAAATCGAAAACGAAACGACAATTCGAAAAGGGGAAGATGGGAGGAGATTGGAATAATTTCGATTTAATTTGCAGCAAGCAAGAAACAGCACACAACGAGAGGATATTTGTTTTGTTTTTATTCCACTGCTTGTTGAGTCTAAGAAAAACTGAAGAGACGACACATCACGTTACGCGTCCGCACAGAAAGACATTCGAACCGGGCGAATAGTACATCTTAACTGAATCCGTTAGATTGGAAGCGAAATTCATTCCCCAAAAGATAGATACTTGAGTTTGAGTATCATGTGTTGATCCACAATTTTGTACGGATTTTCCTTGGGGTTTTTCACTTTTTTACTTGCGCTGCTGTAACTGTATTTTATTTTGAATGGAAAATATGTTCCACACTATAGAGAGACAGAGAGAGAGAGAGAGAGCTTAGTGGAAGAGCTTTTGTTACCACCACTCTCTTTGGGGTTTACTGCAAGTGAAAATGCTCTTGAATTTTCCTGAACTTGCGATTCTCTTTGAATTGAGATTTAAGGAAAATCTTCTGCGAGATGTGTATCTGCGAATGGGGAATTGAAGGAATTGAAGAAAGAGAAAGTGTTGATGGCCTATTGCCCTACTGGGACCCATGTGACGAGGCCTGTGTGTGGGTTTTGTTTACAATATTTTCTGAGAAGGATACGCGGCATACACTAGAGGGCAAGGTGTGCAGGTCAGTAAGTGTTCTTTTGTTCCGTTGACTTGGTCTGTGGACAGGATTTGATGTGGACCGCATTCAAGTATTACCAGGCGCAAAATGTCGCGGAAAGGCGAAGGATTTTCAGAATCTTATTTATTTTTAAAAGAAATGCAATGAAATGCTTGGGTTGACTCTTTTTGTTAAGTTGGGTCATTTGAGATTGCTTTTGTGGGCAAATGCGCCTAAAAGCATCCAATCTACAATTTCCTCGCCAAAGGGTCAAGTTAACAGAGGATGACCGTCGAAGAAAATGGAAAACAATTTGAGTTCAATCTTTTTCCAGGGCCATAAGTTCGAACCAACTGCTATCACTGTACTCGAGTGTATTACGTTGACGAAGAATATTCAGTTCCATAGCCTTCGCGGTGTGTGCTCCAATTTTATGACACGCCAATACAATCGTCCATGAACTACTACAGAACATCTCAAAAGAGCCACAAAGCCAACTAAAGACGAATCGAATACGCATGGACATGCTAAGCTTGTTGTCCTCTTCGCTTTCCATCTGAGGACGATTTAAATGTACACAAATTAGACATAATACCATGATCGTTAAAATACTCATAAAACATCTCAAAGCAAAATTATTTACAGCTGCTTGTGACATCCGGAGGAGGATATAACATTTCCGATACGATTTGCATGAATGAGAGTATACTTTCTAAGTGATAAATGAAAATGGGTTCCAAACAATAATCAACTACTCACCGGAAACCATCAACAGGATGTGCATGTGTACAGGAAGTTATCAATACCAGACTCGAAATTGTGCATTTTCTGAATCATCCGTTTTTCTTCATACACCGGAAGTGGATACGGAAAGTACTATTTATGGAGTGGGAGTAAGAAACAAGCTAGCGAGTTGTTCTAGCGAAACAGTGGCACTTTTATTGATGTCAATCCATTTGTTCTGGAAGAATATTGTGTGAGGGATGATGGCGAGCATATCATGCTCGGAGGCTCTGAGCATCAATTTTTCATTCAATTTTAGAAAATTTCTTGTAATCACGGGGATGACACTGTTATCCGGTGAATGAATCATCATGACATGTAGAGCTGGTCAGTGAGTTATGTACCATTGTCTCATAAATGAGTTTGAATGAGTTACAAGAAATTTGATGTTACGTATGAGTTAATGCTAAATATGAGTTACGACATTTTTTTGACATTGTCTCGGTTACTTCATTGGCCACCTTGGTGGTGGAGCGATGATTCTCCATCGTTAATAAGAAATGACATTCTTTCACCATTGTACAAAATAATTGATATTCCTGAAACAGATTTATTACGAGCCTTTATAAATTTCAACTCAGGCTAAATTCCTAGACACATTCTTCGACGAGAAACTCGGCTGGGAAACGCATCGAACTGGGCAGCAGACCTTTAAGGCGTTGAAGAGAATGTTCGTGTTAATATCGGTTGTAGAGGAAGTGCTGCAAATATAGCCCACCCTTATATTTCCTAAAATAGGAAGCCTACAGAGGTAAAGTTATGTTTACTACAAACATGATATAATCGGTTCTACTTGAGCATCGTCGTTGCCCTGGTGAGCGAGATGTGCAATATATGAGTCAAATTGTGTTTTTTTGGTTTCATCGTAATCTTTTGTTACGTTTTCATAAGTGTTTACGCAGTGAGTTTTCGTTTATTTCACAATGTCCTTTAAACGTTAAAAAGTTTTTAATGCGTTCTTATTTTTTATCATATCAAAGTTTTAAGAAGATGTTTATGAATTTTGATTAAATTTAACATTAGTACAACATTAACATTGTGTGTAATATGACCTAACCTATGTGTCTGCAATATCGTCTAGTAGGTCATATTCATGTGCCTGTGTTCCTGTGTCAATTTTGTACACTTTTCAGGAGAGCAAGTTTAAACTTTAAATAGTCCTCTGAAAAAAGTTAGGGGTCGAAAGTTCTTTTGGGATGACATAGCACTAGATTTCGTACGCAGCTTTGCCCGGGTTTGTTTCTTCAACCGGTACCTTACCTGCATTATTACCGCACTTTTTAATTTAAAACAATAATAAGACTGCTGACTCAGAGAAGAATTTGAATTTTCTTTTGTCATTGATGCCTATTCCAATCTCTCATTCGCATCCCTACTCATAATGAGTACAATTCGTTGACTTTTATCAATGTGTGCTGTAGCAAAACGGACGGAAATTAATATTTTGTCTCAACCATTTACACACAACGTGGAGGGATATCAAACGATTCATAAAAAAAAGTTGTTGGAAATCCCATCTATGTACCTGCGCACGATGTTCGCTTGTTGTGCAAATTGAAGTCAAACTTCATGAACCATGAACTATCTTGTAACAGATTATATAATTAGTCTAGCTCTGAACTTTTCTCTAAATCGGCTAATCCGTCCACAAGTTCAATATTCACAATTTCAGCAAAATTGAATGATTTGTGTGTAGCTGTGTATATGTGCATGCATAGATAGTTTGGGTATGACAAAATAAGAAAAGTGCGAAAATGTTTATTGTTTCCTTTTCGTTTGGTGACTAAGGCAATCGTTCGTATATGTTCGATTGAGACGTAGAGAAAAATTAATGGTTGCACCAAAGCAAAATATGAAAAATGTGTGTGTATATACGGATGTTACAACACACTGGGGGATGGTTGATATCCACGACTACTCCACTTAAATGGTTTCATACCGGATTGATGCAACCACCCTTATTTTGAGAATTGTATACCCTTTGTCGGTCAGACACACAAACTTTCTGCTTTATAATTAAGATACTAGCGGACCCGGCAAACTTGCTCTTGCGTTGATTTATTTGAGTTTAATTGAATTAATGAATAAAATGAAATAATGAAAGTGATATTAAACAATGTTTTTCGATTTTTTTTTCCGGCGCAAAAACATTTTCCGTATGGAGCAACCAAACTCAGGCGTGTACTAAACTAGAAAAAAGAATTTTTTAAGAGAAAGTAAGTTTAGATGCAAATTTAAGTAGAATTAATAGTACCAGTTGCAAGTGCTTCTAATGTCTTCTTGGAAATATTTGTGCAACTAGTAATGTACCAAGTCCGTCCAAGCCAAGTAGTTTTATTTTATTTTTGCTTACAGAATGTACTTTGAGGAACCGTTAAATTTGGGTTCTAATCTTCACTAATTTTGTTGTAAGATTTGTTAAAAAATTAACCTTCTGGAAGTAAAAATGTACGCAATTTATGGTTTACTATTTATTGTAGATCTCAAGAAAATGTTTTTATCTGCTGAAAACACTGAAATGGAAAACCATTTTAAATAAAAACTTAAATTCTTATTTTATATACATAAAAATAAAATTTATACATATAAAACAAAAATGAGTTTCTCGGAGACTTCTGAAGATGCAGGTCAATAAAGATTGCTTGGCTTACCGATTGATCGCTTAACACGTTGACTGACAACTACGAGATAACTCGTAGATTGCGTTCTTTGCTAGGACGCCGACTACGAGTTATCTCGTACTGTATTTACTTGCCATTTTCGCACAGCTACGATTGAACTCGTAGCATATCAGTGCTAATATGAATAGATGGCTTCTGGGAAGAGAACAAAAAATCAATGCTGGCTACTTGAACAGAAATCTTATTAATAAATAAACAAAAAATATACATAATTATAAAAAATTTATTCAAAATCAAGAAGTAAAAGAATATTTTTATTGTTTGTGAAGCTTTTTAAAACAATCTTCCACACAAAGGGCTGGCTTCTCTTCACAGGCCGGACAAAAATTTCTCGGCGTTTTTTTGATTGGGTACATATACGACATGGCTTTGTCGGATGTTGTTTTTTTTCGGTAGATGGCAGACTCTCTAAATAATGAAGCTCTTGAATTCTCATCTTTTTCGAAACTGGTTGAATCTCTTCTCCAATCAACGCGACGACGAATTCTTCTCTAGACTTTATCAGTTTTGTTTTAGAATAAGTTACTTTTTGATTTTGTGCGCATTGTGTATATATATATATCTATAATATGTAGTGAAACCTTATTAGGCCATCTAATAATCTTTCTAAGAGATGTGTAGTACGACAGCATTTGATCTGATCGGTCAATTCCAGACATTCCTTTATTGTAATCTCGAATTATATTTGGTTTCATAGAAAGTTTTCCATTGCGATTGGACACCTCTACCATTTCAACATTGCATGTTTAGTAAGGACATTTCGTTTGTCCTTCCATTTGCACACAATAACAGCCCCATTTGGCTGCCAAATACACTCTCCTTTTTTGAGTTTACGATCTACCATATGTCTGGGGTTTCCCCTTCTGTTATATTCTGTTATATAAGACCGTCGGACTCACATAGTTCGTACAGTTTGACACCGTATTTGTGTTTTTTATGTTTTATGTACTGGCGGAAATGCAATCTTCCACGCCACAGCATCATGGTTTCGTCAATACAAATATTTTTATCTGGTACATAGTTTTCACGCATAATATTGTTGAAATGAGTTAGAATTGGTCTCACCTTGTATAACCTGTCGGCAGATGGTATTGTGTTATCAACCAAATGAAAATAACGAAGTAACAACTGGAATTGATTTCGACTCATATTTGAGCGCCAAAACATTACATTATATAGCTTGCTTCTGCTCCAGTAATGTTCAATTGATGGGAAAGAACAAGGCCCCATTTGTTACAAGAGTAAAATAAACACTTTCATCTCTGCAGCACTGACGTCTGTCCACTTTGATCCCCTATTAGATTAGTTTATTGCTGTGCATTTTGCAATTTCTTGCGCAGCATATAAATTAGTTTGTTCGACCAGTAATCCAAGAAACTCTTCCGAAAAAAACCAAGCACTGTCAAATTTGACGTATCCAATTTCAAGCCAACATTTTCTTGGTTTAGGATTTTGTTGAATTTCTGTCAACAAATTATCATTCGTATTTAATGTTGTTGCTTGGGAATCATCATCATTATCATCGAGATCGGGAACAACTTCATCTTCAGGTTCGGAGACGACTTCATCGTCACTATCACTTGAATTCTCAGAAGGTGCATAATCGCTACTGCCGTTACCATCCTCGCCGAAAATCTCGTCAAATTATGAATCACTTCGATTAGCGTAGTACTCAAGTTCATTTTCAGTCAGTGGTATTTTCTTATGCATATTGGTTTCTTGATAATTTAATTATAACAATAATTATAAAACAACACACTCAAGAAATACGTAAATGTGAAGCACTCGACAATATCTGATATACTTCTGACGAATATGGAGCGACAGGTCTAAACGTGTCTGTGTACGAATTAACTCGTAGTTGGCTTCCGCGAAGAGATTTCTGTTACATAAGCCAGCTACGAGATAATTCGTAGCACCTTTTTTTTAAAACCATACATTTTCTATGCTTTTTGATGATTACTATGTAATATAATTAGAGTTTTTAATAATATAAAATGATTAAATGAAATTGGCTTTTTAGTGCGGCATTCTGAAAATTGCCGTGGCATTCAACGTGTTGAGTATTGTTCTACTTACGTGATCGATTTACTAAAACCCGAAAATTGAAGAAGATAATATTTTCTTCAAAAAAAGATTGTTTTAGTGAGCGTTGCCATTTGTAATATTAGCAATAAATTTACTATGGTGCTGAGAGTAATTATACCAAATTTCAAGTTCCTAGCTTTCCTAATTAATTGAATGCCAACTTTTTTTTGTATTGCGCCCCACTGTGCAACGTGAGATTTTTATTTATTTAGATTGGATTTTTCTTACATTATTTGACTACAAGTAATTTGATCGTAATAATTTAGCCCTTAGGATAAGCCAGAAAAATGCAAATGTGGCTTGGTATTACCATCTTAAGTGTATTTCCTTCTGTTTCTTAAGACATTTTTGCCTTACGTCAAGGATTTATTTACATTCTTAACACTTCCTTCACTTAACCTATTCGGCAAACAGATGGCTGTCAGCATACCGTAAAACTCAAACCACTTTCCGAACTCGCTAAGCTATTTCTCCTGAATTCGCCGTCCTAACGATACCGAAACACCTTCGGGAAGAAATTCTCTACAAGCATCCTTTTCATTCCCTGCGAAATGATGGGACTCGGAATCTATTACAGTTCTTAATTTTGGTCGCTTCAAGTGCCCTGAATACTCCCCTACACTGTCGTGGCTCAAAAACAAAACACTTGCGGATGCATTGATTCTTACTCCGTTGGTGGCTAAAGGTCCAAAAGACTCACATTCAAATTGTTCCATGAAGCGATAGAATTCCCCCGCACAACTGACCTCACGACTAAATTCAGGTTACCCATTTGAAACTGAGACAGAATCTTGATAATTTGAAATATTTTCGGTTGCTTGGCAAACATGATGGAATAGCAAACATTTTCACTATTGACCTTGACAAGCGCTGAAAAATAACAATTGGAAAATTTGTTAACTTGAAATCTGTAAACAAAAGGGGATTGTGTTGGAAATTTTTAAAGCCCTAGATATTGCGCTTACTTCCTTTTTTCAGCAAAATGTTTTTTCCATTAGTGAGCTACTACGCTAAGGACCTAGGTCTCTCGGTATAAAGGTTAAATCCCCGAAATGAACGACTTTTATATTTCACGATTCCAACTCCCGAATCACTGACACTGCTCTTAGAGTTTTCCTTCCAAGCTTCCCAAACTTCGCCGTTCGGAGTCGGCATAAAATTAGTAGGTCACATCCACTCGTGATAGAATCATACAAAACTTATACCACTTGTGGTTGCTGTACTAGCTAAGCTTAATTCCATTTTGGACAGTCACGTCTTCAACAGTCTGAATGAGAAACGAAGCCATAAGGTGCCACCATTGGCGCCGCTCTGGCAGCATACCCGTATAACACTCGAAGTTAAAGTAAGCATTCTATTGTATACATTGCGCTCTTTCAAGAAGATCCCAAGCGAGAGAAACTTCGCATATCGAAGAGTTTAGGGTGACCTCATGCGCCTGTGTCGGTTTCTTACTGCAGCCTTCAGCCGTGGTGTCATTGTTGTGGTATTTCTTCAAACAAACATGTTTCCCTAAAATAGACACAATAACAGTGCAGTCCCTCGAGAATCGACATGGTATTTGTTTCACAAACTTGTCACGTTGACTAATTATGTCGCACACTACACAGCGAATCGATTTCCCAGCGGAATCAAGCTAAGTTGAAAGAGTTTCTGCAGACGACCATTCCTAAGTGTGTCCCAAGACACAAGATGAAAAGGATCGTGTGACCTTGACTGAATTTTTGTTAGGGTCAGTCAGAAGAGGAAAATAAAAGAGACTCATTGCGTATCGAATTCGATTGAGAAGATTCCGCCTGGATAAGCTGAAAGCACAACTCAGTTGTTTGCTCAGGATTTTTCTTCGGCTTGTTAGCTCCCCATAAAAATAAAATCCACCCCTTCGCATTAAAAGACGATCCGACAACAATGCGAAACTCTGTGTCATTTAACTGCTCATTTACTGGATTAAAATGTATCCAAGGCAGTTAAGGTCATCACAGATGAACAGAACGATCATGAGTGTAAGTAGTTTCAAATAATCTGTTTATGCAAATGGGACACGTCCTCGAATGGCCGTGATAGCTCATCAATTGTCCCTTTGGTCATAAAACTCCCGCAACCGCTACAAAGCCACATCAAAAATGAGAACCACTCCTGCTGAACGTTTAAGGTTCCGAAAAGAAGATAAACGTCCTCGTAAAATACCCTTTCTCTTGGAAAAATAGCCAACATTACCGCAAACTACCGCACGAATCATTTGGCTAAGTTTCAAGTTTGTTACTTCATTCGTCCGTCGCCGACGTCGGCCGCCATGTGCCATGTTAAAATGTTGGATTTCCACAGACTAGACGAATCGGGTCGATTCAAAAAGAGACCATCCGCCCGCGGTCCTCCGAACTGATACATAAAATATGAATCGTAGAACTATTGCCATAAAGCGAGGGAGAAGGAAGGTGAAATTGCGTCTCCTACTTCTCGGTGAGTGAGCGGTGATGTAAATCAGGATTCGAGGAATATCCGAACGCGAGGGGTTTTATGATCATTTTAGTGCCAATTTTGCAGACATTTTCGTTCACCGGGAGAGCGATGCAGAGAGACGACCATCCAGGCCAATCCGATTGTGCGGCCACTTAAACTTTGACATTTGGTGATGTGCATAAGTTGGGCATCGGCTTACTGGGGGCGTCTTGGGAAGTTACGGGCGCCACATCACTTTATTCAAATGCGATGTGTATCTCCCTTGTGCTCTTGTTCGACAACCGCCCCAGCCTTTGGCATGTTTGGGAAATATACCGGATACCGCATTTGGTATGTTGTGTGCTGAGGAACATTCATAAATGGGAATGCAGTGTGAAACTCGATATTGATGGTTCGGCGGTGCGGTGCGGGATTGTTCAAGTTGGCATGAGACTGAGAAATCCGTTATTACATTTGCTCCTTGGACGGTATCCATGGAGGCAGTTGCCGGAAATGTCAAATTAGCTTTGTTGTACTTGGAAGTGGATGCTTGGGGATGGAGAATTGCCGATGAAATGGGTGTACTTGGTAATCGACCGATGAATGATTTACATCTGCAGGTAATGTGATATTCAGCGGCTTCAATTTAAAATGGCGTCAACGAGTAATGAATGAATGTGTTGTAGTGCGATGAAAGTTTACAAGTGCATGCATTTCGATGGTTCCACGCCATAATTGTTTTTAAAGAAGAAATACACGGTGTACATCTTGCAACGAATTCTAATCATTCTAGTTCTTCTTCTTTGGCTGGCGCTATAGTCCGGGTAGGCCTGGGCCTCAACCAACATGCCTCTCAGCCACGCATGTTCAGCTGATTGTGGTAATTTTTACTTTACGATCTTACTGTACCGCGTTGTCCACCGGGGTTGGAGTCGAAGACTTTCCGGGCCGAAGCATTGGTCGTCATTCGCTCTACATAACAAAGCCATCTGAGACGAGAGACTCGAACTCGTTTGACCAGATCGATGTTGCTGTACAGTCCGTACAGTTCGTCGTTCAGTCTCTCAGGATTTTCCTCTCGAACAGATCAAGAATCTCCTCGTCCGCATTGGATATTGTCCGTGCTTCTGCGTCATACAGCAGGACTGGGACTCTCAAGGTCTTATAAAGGCATAACTTAGGCAGAGGGCTTGATTCCTAAATTGCTTCCAAGCCCACATTCCAGTTAAACTCGCTAAATAAGCCTCTTCAACCCAGACATCAGGTTATCCAACACATGGCCCGGAATTTATTGTTGTTTTTTTTGTTGCAAAAGTAAAATCGACGATGTATCCAAGAATATACAGTTAATCGTTAAAGTGTGGATATACACTCCGCTTCTTCTGATTAGGTACAACCTTTTCAAATGTTTATGGTTCGATATTTGACATTGACGTTTACCCATTTATCATGTTGTTCTTTTTTCTGCTTACTCCCAATGTTGAGAAAATTATTTAAGAAAAAAAATAAATCGAAATCGCCCCGTTACTATGTTTGGCCCTCTCTTGCCAAGCAATGTTTACCAAAAATAGCCTTTACTTGACTAGGTACACGTCCAATATCTTCTTTGTTTGTGGGTGTTTTGACAATATTGACACATTAAATGAATAGTTAATGTATTTTGAGTAAAATTAATCTGAAAATCCATCTATAGCCAATTTTCATCTTAAATCAGTCCGCAAACTTGTGGTCTCGGCTGTGTATTCTACTGGGTATTCTATTCTATATACTCCATAAATAGTGCTTTCAGTACATGGAGTACGCTTCCTATAGTAATTGTCATTGGTCAACATGGTCGAATGATCTATCCGCACTTCTTTTACTGTGCACAGAAATGTATGATGTACCTTCGAACCAGCCGAGTGTTTTATTTTCCATCCCTCCGGAATTTACCTACACATCTTAGCTAAAATTCGAAAGAACACTTGTGGACCAAGATTTCTTAGTGCTGTGGTTAAGGTTAAAATTTATGTATTGAAAGAACGTGGAGGAGCGTGCTATATCCAAAAAAATTAAACGAAGTTTTGATATCGTCCATTCGTATTTATGACGGTAATTCGTACAAAAAAATAAATGAAGGGTGGTAAGAAAACAGCTATAACACCAGTTGATATAAGTGGTTTTTAGATTGTCTATTCCTGCGCGTCGTCGCACAGCAGAACTAGGATGATCAGTGTCTTATATAAAGTCAGGTTGTTCCTTCGAGAGATGGCTCAATTCTCTTTTGAACCCATAGACACACAAAAGGACATGACAACTTTTTTTTTTAATAAAACGCAAACCATTTGAGATATTTCAAAAAATTTACTATCGACGACACATTTACTAATGGAACTCGACTTCGTTCATATGGCCACCGTGGGCACATTTGCAGCGGTCGATTCGTTGGACCCAATTTTTAAGGACTCGGCCACACATTTCGGCCGAAACGGCCGCTATTTCGCGCTCAATGTTGGCTCTGAGTTCTTCCAACGACTTAACCTAGCCCTACAGAAAATATGAAGCGTGGTTAAATCGTATGAACGAGGCGGCCATTCGACTGGCCGATTTCTTGAGATAACAATCCCCATACTTACTCTTCAACAAATCGATTGTAACGTGCGCTGTGTGGTTTGAGGCACCATTCTGTTGAAACCACATGTCGTCCAAGTCCATATCAGCAAATTCGGGCAAAAATAATAGGTTCACAGTAACGTGACGATCGTTATCGTCGACGAAAAAATGTGGCCCAAGGCCGCCGGCATGCAAACCTCACTAAACAGTTATTTTTTGGGGATGAAGTGTTGATTCATGATCATCATAAGATTGCGGTCACCGACTCCGAATTTCGGTAGAAAATTTTTATAATTTGCAGACGTTGCTCGTTCGTGTAGTTTACCACGATGCAAATGTTAAGCTTGCTGATTAAATTGACAGTGAAAGTGTGATGATTAGTGAAAGAGTGCGTTCACAAATTAAATTCAAAGTTGTCAAGCCCATATCACCAGGTGAGCTACCCAACACCCGTGAGACGTCGTTGGCGGCGAGAAAGGGGGAGAGTGTGTCTGTACCAGGACTCATCTCTCTTTATGTATGGCGGCGGAAGAGCTGGAGATTTGGTTGGCCAACAGCGGCATCCAAAACTCCTTTTAGAGCTACTCAAGGCCAGGTTGGAATAGAGTTGGCGGCGAATGAGTCCGGTGGCCATCACAATATCAGCGAGTGTACCCTCATCGGATGGAACTAGGCCCTAAGCCAGAGAGTTAAAGGGAACTGGGCTCCTAGGGGTAAACTCCCTAACGACGTAAACAAAATCTTGTTTAGACAGGAACGCAAACCTTGGATATGAATGGACACATGTCCCAGGGCTCACATGCCCAAAATCATAATCAATCCTAAATTACATGAAATAATCGGCCAAATAAATTTAATTTCATTGATAATAAAAACATATTTCAGTGTTTTATATCACTTTAAATTTCTCTAATAGGTCTGCGCTTGACTATTCTACGCTGACAGCTTCCATCAACAAGACCAAGCTTGCTTTTTCCATAAAAAAACACCATGAAACCAGCGCGTTTCAACAGATCCTTAATTCTTCTGAAAGGTCAGCTTAGGTTATGTTAGAGTGGCTGATTATCTTAAAGGCAGCCACACTTAGGCCAAAGTAGGCTCGTTGTCTTACCGCAAAGATCTGTTAGATCTAATCCGCGAACCATTTGGCGATGAAGCTGTTAGCTCTGACAAGTCGATACCTTGCTTGGAGGCGTGAATACCAATGGCACAGTGCCCGGTTATGACGCCGATGGGAGTTCTAGGATTCGTCCTGCTCACCCTGATCAGGTCGCATGAGCGTTTTGGATCGAGAGTGGACCATAATTGTCTTATGGCACCCTATGCCCTAGAAGACCATCTTCGTTGGGAGTGGGTAAGCGTTTCAAGCTTTAGTACATGTTTTGTAGAGCGATAGGCATTGACATCAATTCCCCGTCCAGAAAGAGTGTTGAGGTGGTGCCCTTTCTTGCGAATTCGTCCACTTCGCAATTCTCTGGGATGTCACTGTGTCCACCCACATACGTTGAATGCTGAAATACTTGGCCATCTTCTTAAGAGATATGCGGCAATTGAGGGACGTCTTGAGCACACAGAGATCTGATCGACGCGTGGGTGCCCGAACAGATGACAATATCTGTACCTAATTCGTTTTAAGACAGGACAGAACTAGTCTCTGCCTGAAAGACGCTAAAGTGGGAGGGTAGTCGGAATGACAGTTAAAAACTCGCTGCTTGACTCATCTTCTATCCATCTGTGAAAGTTCGCAGAGGACCCTTCAGTGTCTGGTGTTCAGACCTGGGCTCATACATTTTTCTCGAAAAAGAGATAAGGTACCGTGAAAGGTTCCACCAAGCAAGTGGGGAAGGCGCGAAACTGTCGATGTCATCTGCATAACTTGCGACTCCGAACGGCGAAGTTTGAGTAGCTTGTATTTTCTCTTATGGAAGTTGGTGAATTCGGCGATTAAACCCGGCACCCTCGGTATAGGAGTCCACGCACCCAGGCCACTTCACCACCTCGTCGGCGCCCACGTAACAGAATAAGACAAAAGGAACATTGTTCCTAAGCATGTTGCCGCTTAATTTTGTTAATTGGAACAATGTTTGCCTCCTAGATCTTCAGAGTCACATTTTCAAGAGTTTATGCATCTCCCGCTTTCGAGGAGTGCGATTGATGACCAAATAATAATTAAAAGAGCTTTTTAATGTCATTGGCCACGCTTGCGAGGACTGTACAAAAACCCACGCACCACGCCACTCAGACGTCATCAAATATTTAACGAAGCCGGAGTGAATTCCTGGAACCATATTAAAATTTTCACTGTCTACGCGACGCGAATATCAGCGGACAGGGTGCTCAACTCAACTCATTTGCATAGAATAGGCCAGCGCACCGGTTATTCATTGTCAGGCGGGAGCCATTACCACAATCTGCCGGCTGAGTAATGAATGAAATTGACTTGTTAGCCTTTTGAAGACGAATTCCAAGGCAGCCGACGCCATTATTCCTCCATGATATCCCTCAGATAAGACAAATGATTCTCAATACTCCTCTAAATTATGATTAATGATGGTTTATGATTCGGCCTTCCTCGTGGGCGGGTGTTGGCGAACCTTGTTGAACAGACCTCCAGGAAATTAACTCCGTCCAGGAGAGGAACTGTACGCCTGTAGTTCAGGTGATTAAATAGTGCAAGTAAGATTTATTATCCCGACGATGATAATTTATTCATTTTAAATGGCTGTGAGTGCTTTGCTGTACACCAACTACCAATCCCACTCCTCTGGGCGCACTCAGACGCCTCTGCCAGATACGCAGGCATTCGTGCGCCTACCTTCGCATTCGATTCATGGGCCTTGTTGTTCAGCAGATAGGGACACGATTATGTTCTCGCAAGGAACTCATTCGGAAGTCGCTCTGAAATGATGGCGATTGTGTACGTGGGGTCTGGTCGACAGAAATATCTGCGATTTGAATGAAGGGACTGTGAATAAAATGCTCTGGTGAAGGTTAACTACGTCCGCTTGTGTACGAGTGTATGTGTATTTCAGTGATTAATTGCTGGATTTGTTTGGGGTAGGACGCTTTAATTTTCTGTGCGGTTTTTCCCGGGCCTGGACCGCACAGAACACTGCTATGTTGGTGAAGCTGTCATAGAATGAAATGTGATGTGTGTGTATGTATCTCTCGACTAGGGAGGGAAGCGTGTGATTCGAAATCACCTTGAATTTTTTCTTAAAGTGTTTGCATGCATGCCTTAACATTCAACCGAATTTCAAGCGCACACAGTCCTGGAAGGGGTGTATACTCGACTTTGACCATGATCTGCAGCTCACTTCCATCTTCTTGTTTCTGAGAAACGCTTCTCAGAACTACTTCCCGTGGAGATGTTATCTATGCAGTCTCGTTATAATACTCGGAAAAACGCCACTTCCAGGAAAACGAAATAAAATATTCGTTTCGACTCCTTACAGTTTTCTTCTGGCGAAGTGTTTCCATTTCTTTGAGATTCTATTTAGTGTTGGATGAATGCATTTGAATTGGAAAAAGCTCAAGGCTAGCTATGGAGGAGTGCAATAAAGTAGAAAGTGCAAAAAATCGGTATGGCAATCAAGCAATCACTTGGGTACGCAAGTGACGAGAAGTATTTATAATTCAATTCCCTTTGTCAGCTTAATCGAATTCGACAAATATTTGCAACACCAATGAACACAAAGTTTGTTCCATAATGACACTCTATCTCAGCTGACGGCTCAGCCATGCTTAAGCGTGCATTTGTCAATAAGTTTGTTTAAAATCCTTGGAGTGAAATAATAAAGTACCTCACAATATAATACAAAACACTGTATCAAAGAGACTCACATTTCATGTCACGTTTCATGACGTACTCGCCGTAGCCTATAGCCGAGTCGACTCATTCAGCGGGTGATTCAATGCCTGTTTATTCGCCTTTCTTAATTCGTGGCTGTTTCCATTTCGAGTTACTGATATTGCTCAAATAATATCAATTAAATGCTCACTGGTCAATTTTGAGCTTGCACTCTTTGAACTAAAAGCTTATTTAATTAGTACTTACTATGACGACTGGATGACGCAGTTGGTTGAGTGCCTGCCCTTGGCTTGCGGTGCCTAAGGCTTTTTATCTGGTTTTCAAATCTGGTCCAGTCACCATTTGCCGTTGGGATCAATTGAACGGCACTATCACTGGAGCGGTCAATCAGTGGTAGTAGTCTGACTGTAGGTATCACAATGGAGCAGCATGGTACAGTATACACTAGCAGCCACCCTACCTAACCTAACCTACTACTTACTTATGTCCTTTAACCCCTCGGGGGCATGGGTTGTCAACTACTCCTGCGAATTATATACTTCTATTTATATTCAATTGAAACCAAAGGAGAGAAGTTTAATAAAAGAACACACTTGTAAAACTATTTAAAAAATTTATTTTAAAAAAATTAAAGAATCTTAAATACTAGCTAGGAGAACTTGACACGTTCTCGTCGAACTGAAGACTGCCACGATTGCTTTCTCATCCCTTTCATGACCGATCGTTACCGCACTGTGAGTTCAACTGGTTAGTTCCTTTCATTATCGCATGCTATCACATTCGAGCTCAAGTGGATTTACTCTTTATATAACGACGATCCATTTGGCGATCGTATGACCGCATCGTCATTTGGGAATATGACATCCTTATCTGTTGGGGTGTACTCATACTCACACCCCAACACATAAGGATGTCATAGTCCCAAATGTCCCAAAACCCCTGGACCTGTAATATCCGAGATTGATGGCGTTGACATGTATATGACTTGCGCTCCATCTCATTCGAGTTTCTGCAACGCGTTTGAGCTCTCTCCAACTCATTCCTAAAGAACTCAATTCCTCTTCAACTATTCCAGGCCACGTTTGCCCAGGGCGTCACGCTGTTCTGCTTGCTTGGTTAAGCGGATTCCACTGCATGTGGTACTTCGCACTGGAGTTGTCTTCACGCCGTAGGGTGTGTCCAATCCACTGCCACATTCTCCTTCATATTGTGATGCTAATAAGTTCTTGATCGGTTCTCAGGTGCAAACGCTCGTTGGGGATACGGCTCCGCCAACAAATCCTAAGTATGTATCTTATACCTCTTCTTACGAATGACTGTAGCTTTCAAGTGGTAATGGAGTCCACTATCCTTTATTGCTTCCATATAGCAGCACCAATTCCACTTTGAAGCGGTTTCCACTGGCAGCTTGCTACTCAAGCTGATAACCTTAATTTTCCAGATGCTGCTGCTCCCGAACAGGTCGGTGCCACCACGAGACCACACGTCCCAAATAAAGAGAGCTGTTAACTGTCTCGTCATCGTCAGTTCAGTTTAGGTGTTTAAGATGGCGTAGTCCATCGAACCCCATAATTTCCGCCCGTCAATGCTGCACGAGGACATCGCTAATAACTACCAGAAACAATAGTGGTGACAGTATGCAACATTGACGAACTCCACCTTGGATCTCAATTCCCTCTGACATCTTATCATTGTGCAAGACGTGACACTTACTATCTTCTCCATATGAACAAAAAGTTTGCACAGCAAAAATATTCCAAAATGCGTGCAAATAATTTTAATACGTTCTGCTATACAAGCTTAACAGTATACACTGCTTGCGGATTGAATATAACTGCATTTGAAAGCATTCGAATACAGTTGAATCAGCGCCGGAAGACGATACGGATTTTTTGTAGATTACCGATTTTCGAATCGGTCGAATCCAACTACGAAAACAAAATTTCCATATTTATTATTGTGTCTAGAAAGTGATCCAGGTTTTCAAAATAATATATTAAAATAAATTCATAATTTTTTGGGGTTTATTTTGTTCGTCCCCAAAATGACATGCTGGGCACTTGCACCATAAAATATGACACATGTGAAATAACATAAGGACAGCGGATGCATTGTCAGATCATCAATGATCAATAAAAGGTCGACGCTCGGAATCGCGACCGCAAGCTTTGGGCAATGAACTAACGTCCGTCGTTATTTACTACGCTGTACTCTTCACAATGACGTCTGTTGTTATTATATTATCTGTAAGCTAGAAAAGAGTTAAGAATCTAGTTTGTCACACCGTGCACCTAATGTATGTCAAGAAGTTTGTAAGTTTGCACAAAGAGTTCTTTAGAATGCCGCGCAAGATCGATTTTCTCAACGAAGAACAGGTGGTAGCAGAAAATGATTTTTTTTTTCTACGTAAATCCAGAAACATGGTGCTATAGTAAAGCATGGACGATAGTGACATAGACCCGGAATTTGACATTGAAATTGCTCTACAATTGCATCGCGACGACTTTGGTGCCCTCTCGTCAAATGACACTAAATCAATGCAAAACAAATCAAGATGCTACTCACGAACTCGATTTGTTTGCCGGAAAAGTCAACCTCATCTATGCGTCACCAGTGAAAAGAACTGTTTCATGGAATTTCACGCTACATTAGATGCGCTCCGGATCATCCAAATTTCGTTTTTTTTTCGCTATTGCACAATTAACAGAGATTTGGTTTGCTACTGACAGTTTATATATTTGTTAACAACCTGACAACAAAAACCTCTACACAGTAAAAAAAAATACATAAATATATGAATACCATTAAAAATGGACTTAAAATGGGAAGGTGGTGCTGTTCTTCCTTGATTTCAAGTTATACACTTAGTAAAATAAATATATAATTAATTAAATATATAAGTAACTAAATAAATAAATAAATAAATAAATAAATAAATAAATAAATAAATAAATAAATAACAAAAAAGGTAAATAAGTACATATATATGTTAGTAAATAAATAATTAAATAAATTAATAAATAAAAGTATAAATAAAGGCGTATTATGCATCATTATATAAACTTGAAATCAAGTAATTTTCAGATTGATTGCAAGACAATTTATGTCGTTCGAATAACTTCATCAGTCTTATAACTCTTTCAATATTAGAGATTTCATGAAGCTCATCAGTCGAAAAATGCCACTGTAAGTTGAGCATCATTTTTAACAGCTTATCCTGTGCGTCGTGGCGTAGTGGGTAAGTGCGTCGTCTTCTACGCAGAGGGTGCCAGGTTCGATACCTGAATTTTACAACCTATCATAATTCACGGCTCGATCTCTTTCGAGTCACTGACAATGCTCAAAGAGTATTCCTGTCTAGAAAAAGCTTCTCAAATTCGCCGTTCGTAGTCGGCATTAAACTGTAGGTCCCTTCCACTCGTGAAAGAACAATAGCACGCACAACACAAGTGGTTGCTGAGAAGCTAGGCACAGGTCCACCTCGGACTGTCGCGCCACTCATATTATTATATTATATATTATTATTATCCTGTGCGATTTGTAATTTCCTTATGTGAAATTTGTTTTAAAAATAGTGAGCTTATTTTCTATACTCATCTTAGACTTACGACTTATGCAGGGATACAGAATTCGTATAGATAAGTTGTCTTTTTCAACTGTTTCCTGGACACGAAAACTGAAGTTTGGGGTTTTATCCAGATGTACCCCAAGATATTTAGTACTTGATTTCCAATCTGATTCAATGTTGTTTAACACTATTCTGTGGCTTGGCAGGAAACAGGCTTTTCTTTTTCTAGTAAAAAAGACAGCCTGAGTCTTTGAAGCATTTAATTTAATTATATATATATATATATATTTTCATTTATTAAGATATGTTTCTACATCATTTGCGCCAGATTGCAATTTCGTTACAATGTTGCAACCCAACGTATCTGACGCAAAGATGCATGTGTCGTCGGCAAAGATTGCAGCATCATAACTGTTGGATGATGGAAAGTTATGAGTAAATATATTATACAGTATTGGAGCAAGAACTGGTCCTTGAGGTACACCTGCCTGAACTGGGAAAACTTGTGATCGGCTGTTATTCACAGTCGTTTTTTTTTAATCATTTTCATACAACATTTTTCGTTTATTTTCTCCAACCAGCACTTGCCACAAAAAAAATTGGGGTTATCATGAATTCTAGTTCCCAACTAAAATACAAAATTGATATGAATATTAATTATAATAATTACTTAAAAATATAATTGTAGCAGCTGTGCTTGGGTAAACGGTGCTAAATCAACTCCTTTCACCGTGGGCGCTGGACTTCACCAAGGGTGCGTCTTGTCACCTCTCCTTTTAATTTTTTATATCGATTGGATGTTGCAGCGCAACCGAGGCGAGGAATGTTTCACATTGGGAGAGTTGAAGGTAAGTCATCTTTTTTTTTACGGATGACTTAGTGATCCTCACATCTTCCCAGACGGAACTCCAGAGCGCATTCGATAGGTTTGTGGCCGTATGTGCTGATTCTGGGATGAAGGTTAACGTGTACAAATCAGAGGTTATGGAAATTTACAGAACGCCTTTTCAATGCACTCTACATGTTAGTGGAGTCCCATTGAAGCAGGTGGAGAAGTTTAAGTATCACGAGTGATGGGAGGAGTAATACTGAACTTTCCTGTAGGATTGGTCAAGCTGGGTCAGTTTTGAGACAGCTTGGGAGATCTGTAATCAGAAAGGCCGAGCTTAGTGAAAGCCAAGTTAGCAGTTTGCAAATCAGTATTTGTTCCAACTCTCACCTATGGTCACGAAATTTGGGTAATGACCGAAAGAATAAGATCGTGAAGACAAATTGCTGAGATGAGATTTCTTCGTGTTGTTGTGGAGATTACTCGCCGGGATGGGGTGAGAAACACGACAGTGCGCTTAACGTTGAGCAGCTGCTTCTCCGAACGGAAAGAGCTATGCTTCGTTGGTTTGGTAGCACTTATGTCCCCACCATCAGGACTTCCGAGGCGGGCCTTGAATGCGATTGCATCAGGTAGGCGACCACTTGGCAGACCCAGGATGAGATGGTTGGACCAGGTCCATAAGCTCGCCTGGCTACGCTTGGACATAACACCTGATGAGTTAGGAGGATCGAATGCCTGATGATGACTTAAAAGAGTCTGTTTCACATGACTAAAGCATATTTTCATTTGGTTTAAAGAAAAATTCAATGGAATTTAAACCATGATAGGAACACAGAATCTTTTGTTGTTTCATGCTTATTTGAATATAAACGCAAAATGGGTCATGAATTTGCAATGAACTCGTTTGATTTTTTGACTCGAATCATCCTCAATTATTTTTCCTTATTACATCACAGCCGTGTCATCATTATTGCCATGCTGAGAAGATTCGGATTTACAATATCTTCATCTGTGGGAAACTCGTAAGTACCAATTTTCCACGTGCAGAAAAGCATCATTCGTAATACCTTGTTTTTCAAGCTTTAAATTCCGGCTGCATTTAAATTTCTGCCTAATTTCTTTCATTTGGTCGATGAGTTCTGAAAATCAAAGGCATTTTATCCCCTTCACCCCGCTTAGAATAATTAACATTCAAAATTGACCTGGGAATCGCGAAATGCCAACTCCAGTCGACCAAGTAGTTCTCCCATCCATCAGTGTTTACCATCAGAGCACTTCAAGGCTGGTGGCGATGCTGTGGTATGGAGCATGCACCAGATCATCTGCAGAATGTGGGACGACGAAAGCATGCCCGACGATTGAAATATAAACTGTAGGTCCGATCCATTCGTGAAAGAACAATAGAACACGAGTATTTGCTGTTAGAAGCTAGCCCCAGGTCCGTCTCGGACTGTCGCACAACCCATATTATTATTTTGTTGGACCAGGCTAAGACATGCGTGATGTACCCTGCAGTCCGCCTTAAGGACTTCCGGGCCGTTTGAAACCTGCACCCGATTTCAGCAATGAGATACGCTGTCGTGTTATTTCTTTATTCTGGTAGTGGAGAAGATAGTGCGTCGGGCAGCTGTAAGCACGGAAGGCAGTATCTTCTACAAGTCAGTGCAACTGTTGGGGTATGCAGATGACATTGACATAGTCACGCGTTTCTAATATGCCGTAGTGAAAGCTTGAAATTGAGGAACAAGCGAAACGAACTGGTCTCAGGGTCAATTACAAGAAACGTTGCGTCGCACACCAAACAACAGCACACCGGACGACAGCTACAATTTAGAGATAGTTAAGGAGTTTGTATATCTCGGGGAAACCTTAGGCCCCTCAAACGACATCACCGTGCAGATCTGACCTTGGCAACCGCTGTTACTTCGGTTTATTAAAACAACTAGGTTCAAGACTCCTGACTCGAGGAATCAAAATCATGCTCTACAGGACTCTCATTTTGCCATTCCTACTAGAAGGAGCCGAAAGCTGGACGATAAGCAAACCTGCGGAGCTGATTCTTGCTGCCTTCGAAAGAAAAATTCTACACCGGACGTATGGTCCTGTCTGCGAGGAAGGCGAATGGAGGAGTAGACACAACGCCGAACTCTACGAGAGGATTTTGTCCGGAAGGGAAAAATCCTTCGACTGCACTGGCTTGGTCACATCGAGCGCATGAACGCTCCAGCTAAAAGGGTCGTAAGATGGGAAAGGGAAAGTAAGGTCAAATCTTCGGTATGAACATCAAGTCATCGCGGACGCAAGGCAGCTTCATCCTGATGACAGGAAGTAGTGTGGACATGACCGTCAGCTATGAAAGGCAGCTTTACCAGGCCCTGACCCTCCAAAGGTTGGTGGCCTGATCAGAAAGAAACAAGGTATTTTTTCTTTTTTGTTAAATTTACATTTTTAGTTCCCTTGGATTTAATGAATTTAGCTGCAATATATCCGTGCACTAAAAGCCCACGTTTCAGTCAAACCCCTTGTAGAGCACACGTCAAAGAAATAATCTTAAGCGGATAGCAAAGGTAACAAAGTTGATGTCTCAATAAGCAAGTTGTCCTTCCAAGAGATTGTGAAGTACATGGAAACTGAATCACATAGTCATGAACCTTTTTCCGCTTAAGGGATCTGTCCGACTGCAGCAAAATTCACTGGAAAACACTTATTCCTAGAGCTTCCGTACACCCATTCTAGATAGAGAGCACACTTCTGTCTTCTCTTGCAATACACAAGTGAGCTCCGTTTCGACATAATTTTGGAGAACTTTTCCAGGAGGTACCATCCATCTCTGCCCAGTAGCGTAATCCGTCTGAAAATCCATCGAGCCGGAAGCCATTTTCCGGAGCTCGCCGACGAGAGATGTGTGCTTCCATGCCAGAGAATATAGTATTCTTTCCTCATTGCACTTACAGCAAGTACACACTCGCGTATTTCATGCGGGACTGTTGAAGGATGTAATACCCATCACACACCAGCCCAGGCATTCATACCTCTCAAAATGTACAACGATTCATGCTCCCTTCATTCTTGATGACCCCACACATCCATTCCCGGCAAAGATGATTTTGAAGATCTTAAGCGATGGCAAGCGACGCAAACGTGGAGCGACACGAAGAGATGTGCTGCGAAAACTGCTTCGAAGCCAGTCGTAGTGCAATCCATGCGAGTGCGAGGTTTGCACTCCTAAGTGCTCTATGTTTGTTTCGTATAATGCTCAAGCATCCAGGACCGACTAGAATTACAGTCTTCCCACTCCGTTTTGTTGGTTTGCCATCACTTCCATCTCCACTACAACCAGACAACTGTCGTGACGTCGCTGGGTGCCTGTCTCTTCAGGCATTCTGACGCTGAAGTGTGTAACATCAAGTTCGCAAGGATACACAAAGTATTTTTTATGGTAAACAATTTACACGTCAGCATCGTTAAGCTAACATGGGGAACATGCACAGTACCTTGCTGCAACCGCCTGCACACATCCATTTATCCGCACCGGGAGGCGAGGACTTGTGCAACAGCCATCAGCGCTGCACCTCCGCTCTCGTGCCGTTCCAGGGGAGCGCTTCAAGAATTTAAAGCATCTCCCGTGGATTTTTACTGCAACAAAATGCTTCTGCTCGTGTGCCTTCCCTTGTGTGTCCTGAGACACCGTCTCGGTCTGAGATCCCAAAGCGAGCAGAGTGTTTAGTGCAACACAAATGGAACGTTTTAATTTACCCTATTCAGGGATGTCTTCATGTGTCGCAACAATTATTCTAACGGCTGCCTTCAAATGGCTTTTGTGCACCGTTCCGCCTGCAGAGTGGTACTCTTCCTTGTCAGGCTGACATATCCCGAGGTGGAGAGAGATGGTATCTTTTGGACGACATCCTATGGTATAAGATGGAATGTGTTTTTTGAGTGTTTTAAGTTATACCATACTTTGGCTGGAGCGGGGGGATGAAGAATTCGAAAGACGGTGGCGGTAAACGACGTCTAATCAGCACCTGGTCGCACTTAGATTTCCTGAAAATCGTTGCAGAAATGCCTAGAGCCCGGTGCAAAGGTAACACAAAGCACGCCTTTTCAAAGGTGATATCTTTGGTATCATGGTTGTGTACAAAGACGAATGTTGACTTGACTCGCAGGAGAACTCAATTTCCTTGCCGTTCATTGGACAAAGTTTTGGTCACACTCAAACAGATGTAGAAAACAGAACGAAACGCCCAGCTACAAGCATTTGAGGCCTTTTGGTAATTCTCGCCTTGAGAGTAACCTTCCGTTGCAGTATCCGTTGTTTAGTACCTGATTTCTTCTCAAACAGAGTCGGTAAACCACCCACTTGTTCATGTCTAGGGAAACCGTACTCCAGCAACTACTAAACGCTGCGGAAAATGGAGTAGTCATCGGAAGGGTGGAAACTGACTCCTGAAATGGGAAAATAAGGGACAATACGCTAATGAATCGTGCCATAAGCAGTCAGACTAGATCTTCAAAAATAAAAGCAAATTTTGTCCGCAAGAAAGTGAATTGATTACTGCGACCCTGGACTTGATCAGTTTGAAGAACCATAAAGGAAAGTCTACACAGTCTACTTTTAGCTCGATATCTGTGCTGTCTTTTCTTAATATTCTAATTATCTTATTCCCTCTCCTCGCAAAGGCCGTCAAAATATGCGTTTGTTCCAGTGATGACCTCTTCGTTCGACCCAAGTCTCTTACCGCCCACAAATGTGGGAGTGATCTATGACGAATCACGTTCCGAAAGCAGCTGGGGCCCAAATCTGGAGATTATGCTGCATGGGATAGCAGTTGGTATTAGAGCCCTTGACACCCGCATAGCCGAAAAATTTACTTCATATAAACCATCTGCACAACCGTACGAACAAACCCTACAAATTTGATCGAATTCTGTTTGACCGTTCGAGAGTAATAAAGTCACAATGCACTTGCAACAATTTTTTATACATGTATATAGATTAGCGCATTTGTTTCGGGGGTGCCAGGATTAGCTGGGTACCCGGCAACCTGGGAATTACCCGCATTACCTGGAACCCGCGTAGTCGGATGATTGTGGGGTATGGTATTGCCCATATAAGAGGACTAGTTATCCCTGTATCAAGATATCTAGTTTGTAGCTTAATTTATAGTTGTTTTTGACTAAATACATGTGTCCGCGTATATTTTTTTGAACAACACTTTTTTCGTCGCCAAATGGTTTCGTTTCGGCCTTTAAACAGAAACGAGTCCCCACAAGATCTCTAAATGATATTCGTCGGCCAAACTTCAAAAAGCTGGCTACAATCAAAAGTTGGGCGAAGTATCCACATGGGCCTTCTTTATTGCACGTTCACCCAGAAAAATCCACTATTTCGATTGTTTTGTTGGTCTCTTTTGGATTGTGATGGAGCCATGTTTCCTCCACGGTTGCGCAACTTTCCTCCAATAGAACCCATTGCATGCTTTGCGTTTTTTCAAAAAATTGACAACTCATAAGCCCTTGTGAGAAGGAGAGTGACAGAAGATGCGGCGCACAATTAGAATGCATCACGATGGATGGAATTGGCCAATACCACGAAAAGGTGCGTCACAGCGCCTTCGTCCTCCCAGAAGCCTTTCTCCATTTAGACAAGAACGGCTGTTACAAAATATAAGTCCGGTACCGCTCATCTTCTACATAGCCCGCTCAACGTTCGATGGGCGACTCAACCACGACCGTTCCGTCGCACAACGAGCTGAGGAGGGTCTCCCCCGGTTCAGTACGGCGGTATCAGGGAGAGATATTCGGGATGTTGCAATACAACATCGAAAGTTCTGGTGGCTGGGAGAGAGGGAACTCCCTCGTCGAACCCTTTAGACCTGGGGTGGAAAGGGTAATACGTACGAGCAGTCAGTCACTGTCTTGTAGCAAATTAGATGCAAATCTATGAGCACCAACCTATGGCCGACCTACATAGCCTAGAGTAGTTTTTAAGGTAGTTGTAAGTTGTAAGTAATAATACAAAAATAGTATTCACATACGTACCCCACTGTGTACCTATGTGTATACACTTGAGCAAATCCAGTTCAGTAATTAGGTTCACATTTTCTTTAATATAAAGTTAAAGTAAATATTTTTTAAATGCATGGATTAAATGCTTAGAGTGCCCGCCGAGGGCCAATAAGTTATATATGTATATAGTAATACTGTTCGTCTAACTAGTTTTAAGGATTTTTGTCTAGTACGTAAGTATATCATGAATTTTGAAATAAAAATAAATTTTAAAAAATAATAGAAAAAAAAAAATAATAATGGAATTTGTGCTCACGGTATTTTATTAATCAATGAATACATACATATGTTTTGTTTTGTTGTTAATTATTTTTGAATAATTCCAAGTAATTCATGAAACTTAAAATTTTCGATTTTCTTAGACATGTATGTATATAAGTAGATTGCACACGCAAAGTACCCATAGGTCGGCTATTTGCGTTGCGTAAAATAAATTTTCTATGGGATCTAAACATGCAACGGATTCTATTGGCTGTAATCTTTGGTTTGAAAATTAACATTCAACATGTCAGCTGCTCCGAACGATAGCCTTCGCTTCAAAAGTACCTAGATGAACTGTTTGAAGGTAGCCATGGACCATGATATGTTGCAATATTTAAGGAAGTAAAATAATTCACTAAGGCATTTCGTTAAAAATTACAGATTTTATGATTAAAATCCGATCTCAAATTCTTTGTAACGTCGAAAAGTAGGGAAAACAGGGCGAACAATTGAAACGTTCTGGAATTTATTGGTGTGTCTCTGTGTCTCGAGAGTTGGAATAGCTATTGTAGTGTCAGGTCACATCTAATGTAAGTCAAGATTGGACATGGACACAAGATGACAAAGATCAGAGCTAAAGTGCATGTTATGAGTATTCTGCCTTATCATGAATCTCGCCCGAAACAGCAAATTCACCCGAAATATCTAACTTTTTTCTGTTCGCCTATTATATTGTGTTCGCCCCTATTATATATGTTCCCCAGCTTTTTGCAGGCGAACATGTGTGAATCGTCATGAAGATTTAATTGCAATCAAAAGACCCATTGAGTAATTTGGAGGCAATAAAATGAGCATATCAGACGGCCATAAATATAGAACCTGCATCTCAACAACGGCGTCGCTGAAAAATAACCCAGTTCAAACATTCTTCATTTTCAGTTTCTGTGGCGATATAATGTTGACATGCGAATTAAAAACACAGTCGAGTTCGCTTCGCTGGGTTGTAGAGTAACGGAACACGTACGCTCTCATTCAACTTTATTTTCGAACTGATTACATACAAAATTATTTCTAAACACTTAACCTAAAGATGAGGAGTCGGTGCAACACTTGTCATCGATCGTCATTATCTTATCTACTCAGAATATTGGTGACCACTTGAAAGGGATCAAAAGATATATCTTAAGATAGAATAACGTAGGTCATGGATGGACATTCCGTCTTTTCGTACCACTTGTTATAGAAGTTTTTATTCTATTGTTTCTTGCAAATTATTGAACTCACTTCCCGAAGATATTCGAACCATTGGAACGTTAAATCAATTTTTGTCTAAAGTTAAGTCTTGGCTTTTGAATATAGACCACTGTGAAATCGAAATTTTGAAATCGAAATTTTCCTTCTTCTTCGTTTATACTATAATATAATGTACTGTTCACCCCATACTGAAATATCACACTGAATTTACCTAAATGATGTGACATTAACTCTACAACAACTAAATATTAATATATATATAAATATTAGTGTCACTAACTATTCTCAAACGGGTCGCCGCGGCGTGGTGGGTTAGTCAGTCGACTCCTACGCAGAGGGTGTCAGGTTCGATACCCGAGTTAACCACCTTTCATATTTCACAGCTCCAACTCTTTCGATTCACTGACAATGCTCAAAGAGTATTCCTGTCTATAAAAAGCTTCTCAACTACGCCGTTCGGAGTCGGCATTAAACTGTAGGTCCCTTCCACGCGTGAGTGAACAATAGCACTCACAATACGAGGGGTTGCTGAGAAGCTAGGCCCTAGCCCTCTACGGGCTGTAGCGCCACCCATATTATATTATATTATTAACCATTCTCAAATGTCAATCTTATGTTTGTAAAAGTTGAATTGTTATTTCACATACACTAATTATACTATGTCAAACATTGAAAATAAATATAATAAATAAATAATAAAATAATTATATTCGTATTCATATTTCGTCCCTACGAAGGATCGAAATATATTACCAAAGACTATTTATATTGGATCAATACAGCCTATAACACCGGGTATCTTATATCTGCTATAAAAGTCTTGAGCAATTTTCCGTTGTTCCTCTTGCGTTGGCCAAGGTATCCAGTGTGGACAGTTTTTCTCCCAAAATCGCCAATACTTCGGTAAGTATTGAACTGACAGAGGATTGTGTCAGTCCAACCTCGTGATCCTTTCCTACTCCTCTCTGGTATCCACCTTAAAAGCTGATTAGACGATTGAATGGCGCAGTTAGTTGAGTGTCTGCCCCTGGTTAGCGGGGTCCCCAGTTCGAATCCCAGTGACAGCAAAGTTAACACGATTTTATCTGGTTTTCAAATCTGGTCCAGTCACCATTTTCAGTTGGGATCAAATGAACGTCACTATCACTGGAGTGAACAATCAGTGGTAGTTGTCTGACTGTGGGTATCACAATGGACCAACATGGACTAAGGGTGCTGGTGAACGTAGGTACTAGCAGCCGCCCTACCTAACCAAACCTAACCTAAAAGTTGATTTGATTAGCCTATTGTATTCTTGAAATCTGGTAAAATATAAATGTATTAATTTATTTTAACTCTCCCTAAGTCGAAACTATCTCTAACTCAAACTTTTTCGCCATATTTTGCATACATTTCCCTCAATTTTCCATACAAAAACCTCTTTATAAGTCATACTCTCTCTAACTCGAACAAATTATGGTATCCCAAGACAATCGAGGGGGGTCCACTGTATATACAAAAGTTCACGCAACTAAAAAATATTGGAGTAATCTCTTAAAAGTCTTCGAAACACTTTCACCTCGTTAGTTTCTTTTTCCTCAGATAAATTCTCGTGGCTATGCTATGCATTTTAACTTAAATTCAATTAATAAAAAACTTGTTCTAACTTCAAAAAAGAAATAAGCTTTGTTCAGTTATTTTCAACTCGTATTTCCCACTACCTGTCAAAATGATACTTGTTCGAAAAGTCACAGTTGATTCGAAGTGGAATTTTGTTCGGTCTAAATTTTTAATACCCTTACGTAGTTCGGGCGAAAGACACGAGCCGTGTTTTTTTCATCGCTATCGATAGTGAAGTGGAGTAAGATGCAAAAAAACGATTCGCAGTGGCTTTGGTTTTTATCTGTCAAAATATATGATGAAAACTATTTATATGTTCGAATCGCTGTCAAAATATATGAAAAAAAGTTCGAACTCGAATTTTTATAGGCATTCACTTTTCACTGCCGATATTATAGGCAGTTATAGGCAGTAGGTTGTTGTATGTGTTTTACGTGCAAGATCCTACTTCACTAGTCATAGATTTGTGAAAAAAACGTGCGAACAAGATTATTCGGATGAAATCCTGTTCGGGTGAGATTCATGCTAATTCTGATTATGAAATATCGAAGAGCACTTCTCACGCTACCGTGGTGATGCTAATACACTTCACCTATCATTCCATGAATCTTATCGATGCTGTTATGGCCTCTTGTGAGCGGCCTGAACAATTGGCTTCACCTGTGCTGGTACGACCACAACGGAGCTTACTACGTCAACATTTAAATTACTTCAAACGAACACCTTTTTACCACAGCAGGCTGATTGAAAATGAATATCATGAAGGCTTCATTCCCACTGTTTACTCTGAGAGGGACAGTTTTAAAGTTTAAGCACGCTCATCGTGGGCTGGTAACCATATGGCTTAAATCCTTGACATCATTCCTACCTGGTGATCACCAAGCGCCACTTATCAACTGACAATCTGGTTCACCGTTTTTGTTTACAACAGAAGTTGCCCACAACTTCCAAAGAACCCTCCCAGGAGCTAGTATCCGATGACAATTGTAGGCCGCACAGCGAAACTATGAATCGCCTAGTCGCTCTAATATACCGCATTTGTATTTAGTACAAATTGATTCGCATTCCCACAAGCCATCAATCCTGTTGAGTACTCTAATCCCGAATTTCGCAACCGTATTAACTGGCAATCGGATTTGTTCCGATTCACGGAACACAAGCCCTTATCCTGCTGCCAACAATGCACATTAATTGCCAATTAAAGGCTAAAACTGGCAACCATTTGAGTTTCATTAGCATTCCCACGCAGGCATTGTTCGCATGCGATTGACGCGGTTTCGCGAATCCAATTGCCTATGATCCAAAGTGAGCCATGTTAATTTCTGTGATTTAAACGAACCCAAAGTTTGTAGGTTAGCCGAGAGTCGCGGGTATCAAAGTGGCCTGCGGTCATTTTCGGCATACACATGCCTGCTAGGCGTTTTCCGTTCAAACGTGTAGACGAACGAATGACAATCATGTGTTCTGCTTTGATGGCTGCATTTGAGTTTAACAAGGGTGAATGAATTCTGACTATGGCACATCTGCAACTTGTCGGGAGAGAGCTCGATGATGCATGTGTGGAAACATTTGAGTTGGAAGAGAGAGGCAGAGATGAAAGCGTGCAGTTTGGTTGTGTGCACATGTGATTCCAGTCCCCTACACACGTGACTGTCTGCAGTGGATGGTTCACATGGATTGCACAACACTGCTTAGGAGTGGGCAATGGACGTTGACCTGGAAACAGAGTTTGAAACTGATATACCGAATGTTCACACATGCAAGGTTATTACTCGTAATCTGTTCATGTGAAGAGAATCTTTAGCTGTTGTCATAAATAACTGTCGGAAAGCTGTCAGGGTGTCGATTTATTGTTTCAAAAATTGTCATATTTGTCTAAGTCATTTTCCAGCTCTTTAAGGGTCGCCGCGGCGTAGTGGGTTAGTGCGTCGACTCCTACGCAGAGTCACTGACAATGCTCAAAGAGTATTTCTGTCTAGAAAAAGCTTCTCAACTACGCCGTAAGGAGTCGGCATTAAACTGTAGGTCTCTTCCACGCGTGAGAGAACAATAGCACGCACAACACGAGTGATTGCTGAGAAGCTAGGCCCTGCCCCTCTACGGGCTGTAAAGCCATCCATATTATTATTATAAGGACGTCAAACGAAGTCTATCACTATTGTAAATTTGTAGACTAAGACTGCCTCCAGCTCCCGATGCAAAATTTTACCCACACGCGTCGGTGGGCATTTACATAACCCTTAGGACATCCTCATCGTTCTCGTTACTAGGTAATTCTTAAGACAAATCGACGCGACGCATGTCGCGATGCAATATGTAACGTATTCGCCTCCATGGCTTTTACTGAGATTGCCTCCGTGCCACGAGAGGGACCAAACCATCTGAACGCGAACTATGGACGATGTGTGCACATGCTAGGCAACGGAAGTTTAGAGAATAGTCAGGGGACGCGGAGGATTGGAGTCTTTGCGCTCAATGCGGCCGAACCAGTCCAGTCGATGCAATTTTTGGAATCAGTCTCTGACGGCTTGTGCTGAATGGTGTAGGGAACTAACTACTGAGGTTGTTAGTTACCATTAAATGGGAAGTAAGCCCACTTTGATCAAGTGAACATAGTTTCCATACAAGGTGGATATGTACTCCACTTTCTTATTGGAACTAAGAACACACTCAAAAGTCCGCAGAGGGAACTAACTTCCAAGAACTATAATTGAAAATCTCTTTAAATTTGGTCTCATTTAGTTATTCGAATTAATTCCAATTTTGGGGTTTATTAAATCAAGCTATAGACACTGGAATATGTATGGGGAGGCATGCAACCCCCTCGCTTGGATCACTATGGGACTTGGGGTAGGTGCGAGTTGGAAAAGTGAACATTTAGATAAAGTACGGAAAACATGAGTAAAAAGAAGCATTTAATGTACAGAACATCGCGCATACCCCAAATCCTATAGTGTCCCAAGGAGGAGGGTAGCAGCATGCCTCCATACAAATTCCTCTGGATGACGTGAAATAAGACCCAACCAATTAATGCTCAATGTAAAATTTGGCCTTATTTCTCTTCAAAAATGGAAATAAGGGTAAATTGTCTTTAATTCCAATTCAAAATGGAAATATGGAGAAACTTGGAAGTGTGTGATCGCATCGCACGCTAACAGGATTTTAAGCCTTTTTCCGCAGGATTTACCTGCTCACGCGACTTCGTCACACCGCTAAGGGTATGTCATCAACTGTCAGGCTGGCGACTACATCCACATCTTAGTAAAGCTTAAGTCTGACCTTCCATTCACCCTCCTCGCAGTAAGATCGGCTCAGAATTTTTCTTTTGAAAGTACCAAGGCGTCGCTCTGCTGTTTTGCTTATCGTCCAGCATTTGGTTTCATGTAGCAGAGCGAGCAAGATAAGAGTTTTTTTCAGAGCAGAATTTCGGTCCTTCAAGTCGGCGATGTGTCAGGACAAACCAAAAGTGCAACGGTTGGCTACAGCCTTTCTACATCGATTCTCCTAGAGGACGTCATTTGCACGGTTCGCGTTTGCTCACCTTCCTGCTTCTTTCAATTTTCTTTCAATTTCGGATGCAGTCCAAGTATCCTAAGATGAATCTATACAGCTATTGTCAGACCAACAAATACACACGGTGCAATAGCATGGTCTCAAAACAAGAGACACACTCAACAAAGTACAAAGGTTGACATGCCTCTGTAATACAGGGAGCATGAGAACTAGCCCAACTGCTACCATGGCGGTGCTACTGGAGCTTGACAATCATGCGGATGGCAAGAGAATGGATAGAAAAAGACAGGGGCATTACATCGAGACAATTCGATGCACTAGTCAAAAAGCTACTACTCTTGGCCATTCCGAAAGATGACGTTATTTTGAAATTCAGTTTATAAAAGAATTTTACCATTAAGTTCAACACCAAAAAAATTGAATACAAAAAACAGTCCACAGACTGAGCAAAAATATGGTAAAATGGTATACAGATGGATCAAGAACTGATGAAGGTACAAAGGCAGGAGTATTTGGACCCCGGACAAAGTATTACGAACCCATGGGCAAACGCACCAGTATCTTTCAAGCAGAAGTCTATGCCATAGACAGATACGTTCAAATAAATCTTGACAGAAACTATGCCAACTGCGAAATAACAATAATGTCGGACAGCCTTGCTGCTATTTTGGCACTAGACTCCTAAACAATTCAGTCCAAGCTTGTGTGGGAATGCCTACAGAAGCATGGGAAGTAGAGTGAAAGTCTGCTGGCCATACAGGGATAGAAGGCAATGATGTGGCCGACTCCCTTGCTAAGATCGGGCGATTTTATAGTCCCCGAACTAGCGCTGTAGGAGACCATAGCCTCATGGAAATTCCGCAACCGGGCAGATACCTTGAATAACGCTCATAGCATGAAGCAGGACAAGAAACTCTTGGCTCAACATAACCGAAAGAGGTTTCAGGCAGGTATCAAGATGATCAAGAGCAACCTCCTAACATGGTTTCTAACAGGGAACTGCAGACTCAGGAAACACCTAGGGAAACTAGGAGTATCAGAAGAAAGTGTCTGCAGATTCCGTGGAGAACCTAATGAAATTCCAGAACATGTACTGGGATTTTGTTATTCACTAGCCCAAAAAAGATAAAGAAATCTGGTCAAGCGCCTAATATCAGAGGAAGAATTGAAGTCGCTAGAATCAGCTCTCATTCCTAAGGATAATCTAGAATAAATCTCTTTCACAATCGCGCTACAAGAATCCATTATGCTCGATACAACTCAGAAAGGAACTGTATGTGAGGGGAACATACAAGGGTAGGTGAAAAAAGGGCACAGTCGATCTAAAGGTCGCGGCGCAATACCGAGACGTTGAGAAGAAGAGAGAGAGCGTAATCAACAGTGGAACTGATTTGTGAACCTGGAATCTGGAATCTGGAAAACATGGCAACGCATCTCTTCGCCAAGGCTCGGTCAAGTTTCGAGTACTTCGGATGTAATGCACCCCACTGCATGGTACATCACCTAGCTTGTACAGTGACTTTGGATTCCGAATTGAATCATTGCATTGACTTAAATGTGGGAATAGAAGCATGGCCTTAGTTCCACTTACCATGTTAATTTCGATGAAGGCCGTCGTCTGTGGCTTTGAAATTGAAAAATGTTGCTGATTAACAATTTAAAACTCTCAAGTCTTATCCAGGCTTTGCAAGAGTATTCGGTCAATAGTAGATTTGCCGGACTAGCCACCATTGGTGAGATGCCAACAACTTTATGAGGTTCACATAGTATGTGGAAGTGTGACAGAGTATTTTAGGTAACAATGGTTCGCAATGGGTAACTATGATTTATTAAGAGGTTCCATGTATTAATGGACAAAGCCTACTTCGGCTCTGAATTGAACGCTCAATAACTCTTGCCAATAGCTGAGCAGGATTGAGTAATTGAATCCTTTCTCGACGAATCAAGCTGACTGTAAACAGTGCATTGACTAGCCAGGTTCTTCTCTTTGGCGCAGAGGCATGTGCACCTTCAATCCGGGTTAAAGAACCTCTTTTCTTTTCGAAAGCAAAGCTCTGGCCCTATTTGTATCAGCTTTGCGGCAATACAGACACACGGGTTGAGGCAATATAGAGCCCATTGACAAGTTTCCTCCGCCCGTACTATCCGATTTCGACGAAGTGATAGACTGTTCCCACTCGCTCTTTTCTGATCAAGCTCCTTCTGCCCGTGTCGATTTGGGAACAAGAATCGTCTCCAACTGGAGTGCAATGAAAATGTATCGATGCTTCACTCCCCATACTGGCCTCTTCGTCAACACACCACTAAGATAAGCGACTTCACTTCCCGCCGATTTAACCATCCATTAAGCTTTCACTTGCATTGAGCTTCATTTGTTGAAACCATCGTTAGTCACCCGCCACCCCATGCTTAAAGTCCTCACTCTTACGTACCAAGAACCCATCATCACACATCGACGAATGCTATCGACTTACAGATTTTCTGTTTCAGAATAAATCGTCTCTGAACCAACTCAAGTGGATCCTGTTCAGCAATCGAGTGTGCTCAGCTTTAAGCCTATTAGCATTTTCGAGCGTCTGAGTCAATCAATACGACACTGACTCTCTGAAACCTGCATCCAACATAGACACAGCTTAGAAGCGCTTACGGGAATTATCATCAGGTTCACAGGTGGAATCAATTCTACGGTGTGATTGTCTTCTCTACTCCCTCCAACGGGAACGCGCTCAGTCGATTGTACCGCATGCTGCTGCACACAGAGGTAGCATTAATCAAATGGAATAAATAACCGCCCCGAAAAAGTACAAAGGATCTCGACTTCTTTGGTAATCGAATATTTGCTGCTGCACTCATTCAGCTATCGTATTCACTCGATAAATTTGGTTTTCGAAATCGAATTTCCAATTGAATCTCGTCACGATGCGACAGAACGCATACCACAGCATGGGGCACTTGCTCCCCACATGGAGGGTATGATTGAGGGGTGGCGATACGGGAAGATGGATGGATATCGGAGCATTTCTACAGATAGAACTCGAGAATCGATAGATTCTGGGAAATTGAATTGACGTCGTAGTTCTGCGGATGCAGTGGACACTCAACCACGTAAGTGGCACCACGCAGCCGGGAATGGCGTCACTGCAACGGAAATAACAACCGATAATGTTTAGCGATTGTTTTGTACTCATTTAGGAGTGTGGAATGTGGATGGCTTATTAAGCACATCTTCGTCCAACATGGTGACTCAGTGGACCGATAAGGCTGATTACGTAAAGTTCCCTGCGTTCAAGGTGGTATCTTTCTTGGATGCCTCATGGTGGCCATTACTGCACATGAAGGGCAATAGTTCAGCTTCTCCAGGAGCCAGTCGTGTGGTGCATTCGTGTGTTCTCTCATGAATGGAGGAAACAGTACGGACATTGAATCAACTAGTACTTTTTTTTATGAGGATAGGTGCTAATTAAGCGCATGGACAACACTGCTCCAGCCCGAAGAGTCTTCGACTCCGAACCAGCAGGACAAGGCAATAGAGGACACCCATGGAACCGATGGCTCACCCAGGTGGAGAAGGACCTCAACCAACTTGGTATGCGCAGTTGGAGACAACTGGCAAAAGATCGTGCCGGCTGGAGAGGCTTACTGGTTGAGGCCCAGGTCCACCCCGGACTGTAGCGCCACCAGAAGAAGAAAAAGGTGCTAATTGTCACAAGACGCTGTGAGAACAGTTCGATCAGCGATTCAGATGCCTGCTATTTACTTTTATACCGCAACTAAATAATGTATGGTTAGCTAGCAGTCTTAATTTCAAACTTCTCTTACGCCTTGGCAAGTTCTTCTCCAGTGAAAGTTCCTGTTAACAGCGGTTTTGTCCTGTCAAGATGGCGCTTAGTGCTCTGAAATCTGAGAAATCTAAACCAGTGTAACCATCATAATCAAATTTGAAATACAAATGTTATGAGCTCATTCAATGGTCCAAATAATGTAGAGGTGACTCAAAAATTAAGATATAAGCTCTATAAAGTTTATAGTAAGTAAGTAAGTAGTTTTATAAAAAATATATGAACATTTTTTTTTTTTAATGCGTCAAATTTTATTATAATCTCATCGATGACGTCGTATTAAGTCTTGCAATTGATAAATATTCCAATTTTCCAATAAAACTATATAAAACAATTTTCCATTTATTAACTATATATATATTTGAATTTATTTTATTATAGTCGAAAAAAGCGTGCGCTTCATTGCTTAATGGTAATGTATCTTTTATTTTTGGCTCGGGCCTTAAATTTGTAATCTAGAGATTCGATTATATCAGCATTTGATGAATAACGTATTCATTAGATCAATTTAAAGTGCACCTGAGTTCGAAGTATTGTTAAATTGAAAAGGTTTTTGCTGCCGGGGACCGAGATTGATGCAGCTGAAATTTACACAGTTGCTTAAGTAAGTCCCTGGAGAATATTTTAAAACAGGAATCAGTTTGGAGCGATTTGAAGCTCGTTAGCTCTGATTTCCTGAAGTTTTGCAGATATTGATTTATTTTAAGTTAATTTTAAAAATTCATAGCTGCTATATGAAAATCAAAGTTAGGAAAACGTTTACGTCTTCTTAAGACATGCTGTAATATGTACATAGATTGTAAAACTATCCATTATGTCCAGGCAGAGATATTGGGTGGTGTGTATACAATTTGAGTGTTAGTGTTTTCTCTGCAATTTGGAGGGAACGCTCCATTTGGTGTGATTAAAAGTATATTTCGTTGAGTTTAACGAAATTCCTCCACTCACATAATTTAACAGATAAGTGCTGCCTCCATTTTGGTGTGAAAAATATGAAATGTGTTGAGTGAGCTCTTGAAAAAGTTGAGTGTGCATCGAAGATACATAACTTCAAAACAGAAAAAAATTAAAAAAAAAATGGGAAATACTGTTTGGAATTGACTTGTTAAGTGAACCTATAAAAAAAGGAAACCTGGAGTGGAAAAAGACGATTTCACAAAGCTTTCACAAATTTAGACGTGTTTGCTGGAAAAAAAACCCAAAATCCCAATACTCCTGTTGCGTTGGAATCTGTGGAAGAAAAAATTCTTCCATAGATTTGTATTTTGCACATGTAGCACATCACTTGCCAAACTGTGGATCTATAAATTCCAATGGCCTCACCAACTCCAACTTTTTTTTTATTTAATGTTGTTTTTATTATTACATATGTTATTCGTTTAAAATGGTTTACCTGCAAAACTAAATACTTATCGGCAGGTGGTTGTAAATACATAGATTGTGACTGGTTTTGAAGTGACTTTACATTCTTTAGTGTTAAGTTTACATTAATTCAAGTTTTTGGTTAAATTTCAAGCTTATTTCAGTGAGATTAATATTTACGAATTAAAAACTCTGAGATACGTAAGGAGATTACGATAAAAACCTTTTGAACTCTTTTTTCCATTTTTTGAAGTTTGGAATGACTTTTAAAAACTGTGGCAGCGAATTCACTAGTTTGGGGACAGTGCATCGTAGTTCGCGGTGTCCATACAAGTTGGAAGATTCCGGAACTTCAAGCATCCCTTGGGCTCGTCTTCTTTTGTGACGAGTGACTTAAGGGTTGCTGAAATCGTAGTGTAGTGTCATCTGGAAGATTGCTTTGACATCTGGAACTTGAAAATTTGAATTAAAAGGTCTAATAATTTGTACAAGACGATGTTGTAGGTTTTGAGATTTTGTGTTTCCCCAGGCCAGAATACCGTATGTCATGCGCGACTCTTCTAACGAGTAATATACCTGCCTTAGCAATTCTACGTTTGTGTAACGCTTAAGTGCAAAGATGGTGCTCTTAAGTTGAAGGCGTAGGACATTGATGTCCTGACGCCAAAGAAAATTCTCGTCGATCGTAACTCCTAAGTAGTTTATATTTCTGATTACCTCAGTAGCGTTGGTACTTCTTGTTAGCGACCAGCGGTCATTGCGATGGAATATTTGAATCTCTTCTGTTGGTTTTTACGGAGTACGAATGTGCATCACCTTTGTTTTGGCAGCACTAGACCATTATCATGAAACCAATCAGATATAGCGTTGAATTCGTCTTGCATTATCTCCATAACTTGGAATTACGGGTCACCAATGTATCAAAGGATAATTTTCATCTTCTCAATTCTTGGTACGGCACCATCACGGGTTTTGGCAGGAATATCGGAAAGTAACTGTTTCCTCAATCATTCCATGTTAAAAACCCGAGTCTATACAGGTTCTTGAAATTGTTATCTATGTCCCTGTCGTGAATTATAGTTCTTTGTTTTTCGCGTTTGTAAGTTTAACAACATTATTGCAACATTACTACATTAACACCCACCCTTAAATTTCAAGAACTCTGGTTTTCAAACGTCAACTTGAGGGAAAGCGCCTACTTTGAGGAAAATGTTTATTCACACAAAATTGAGTATTCCCCTTAAAGAAAACACTTCACTCGTGAGTGTTCACTGTTTCGTTATTTTTTATTCACACCACCCATTGACTAAAATACAAGGTCTTTCACTGTATGCACTGAACATGGTTAGATGATGGAACGACTTTAATCTGAGTAACTGTATGTAAACACTGTGTAAATATTTCTCTATTTCATCGAAATGTGTTAACCAACTTATATACTTTAAGAATACAAAGCCCCATGTACATCATACAAGGTAAGCGTTTTGGTTTGTTTTGACTCTCAAACCACAGTGTGGCGTATTTTCGCTAATATTATGAAACAATTAAGCATTCTTACATTTTTTCCAACCGTCGCTTATGGTTACGAGCAAACATCTTAAGTTCATCTTCGACTTTCATATATCAAGGATCTCTCTGGATATCGTCATTTCGTGTATACATATGTTGCATGGTTGAAGACGGTGCGTAGCACATTTTTTTTAAAGGAATCCCATTTTGTATTTAATTAACATTGATGCCTACCACAGAATTATGTACAATACGTCCAGAGAGGTATTAGCACTTGCTTACCTAAAACAACGTTGTTCTTAATTCTTAGCTTGGAGTGTTTTATAACTAGCCAATGTATTTTTTTCCAACTCGTCTCGTTACCTTTCAACATGTTCTATTAATTTAAATTTTACATCGAGTGCCAGCTCGAAGTTCTTATTTTGTTTCGATTCCGACGGGTATTTGAGCATCATTAAAAAAAACAACCAATCTAGTGAATATGTTATAAGTGGCGTCACGTATACCATTCATGTACCTGCTTTAAGCCACGGTGTTATTCCATTGTAGACTCTTCGATTTATCTGTCGTCTTGCGGTACTGTATCGTTAAAGAAGTGGTGGCCGTGGCGTCTTCGACTTCGCTTACGACCAAAAAATAATGTTTAGTAGTAGAAGTGGGACTTCTGCCAAGTCACTGACATTTCTCAAAGATCTCAAGCTTGGCCGTTTCCTGTGTGAGTCGGCTGTGCACTGTAAGTCCCTTCCACTCGTGAGAGAATAGTAGTAAGCATCACACGAGTGATTGCTGAAAAGTTCTACGGGTTGTAGCGCCACCCATATTATATAATATAAATTATTCGCAGGTATAGAAGAGGACCAAGATCACTCCCCTGCGGTATTTCATTTATATATTTTTGAAATGAGAGTACATGATCATGTCGAAAAGACTTTTTAATGAATTTGAAAGAGTTTTATCATTACGCCCTTTGGGTTTTCGACCTTGCCTATGGTGGGTTAGATAGTTCCTTTCGAAGAATTTAATTCCAGTGGTGTTCCATTATTTTAGGTCTCCTATCTGCAATATAAGCGCTGCGGTTCCCCAGGGTTCAGCTCTGTCTCCACATTTTTTTCTCATTTTTAAAATGCTCTCCTGTGTAGCACTCGAATTCAGTTCGCTCTTTCGTCGATGACAGTTTTCCCAAATTTTCATATTCGTTGCAAGACGAATGACCCTTATAACTGGAAGACTTTGTATGTCCAATGTTTTTTTTAAAACACAACCGCGAACTCTGCGAGCTGTACCAGGATGTGGATGTAGTCCGGAAAGCAAAGATCTGTCGACGGCACTGGCTCGGCTACATGGACAACAATGCTCCAGCTAAGAGGGTCATCGAGTCCGAGCCTCCTGGTTCAAGAAGGAGAGGAAGACCGAATCTCCGGTATAATGACCAAGTAATCGCAGATGCAAGACAGCTTGGTCTTGATGACTGGAAGCAGCGTGCCCAGGACCGTCAACAATGAAAAGCAGCTATCGCTCATGCTCGAACCCTGCATGGGTCGTCAGCCTGATAAGTAAGTAAGTAAGATGTTTTTTTTAAAACTTCACACAGTCTGTTGGGAGTCCATAGAAGTGTTTATCATAAATATTTTTGTTTACTTATTTTCGAAATATTTGATTTATTGTTTCAAAATATCACAAAAACATGTACTTTGAATATTGTACGTAAGTTTTAATATTTTTTTTTTAATTTGTTTCAAAATTAAAACAAAAAATCTCCTTGACTAGTTCAAATGAACCTTCCAAGCCATGAAACTATAAAATTTGTAATCGTTCAATACTTTGCAATTTTGCGCTTCTTGTAGCCAATTCTAAAAAAATCCGGATTTTTCAATAAGAAAAAACTAAATTTCTCAGCGCCAGGCAATCGTAGGCAGGTGAAACTTTCAGAAATTTAAAATATTAGTTAAATAATTCAAGAAAATTGGCGATAAGTTACGATGTGTTTATTTTTGAGAGTTTGTTCGAAGTTTTGATTTGTACATTTTACATCCATGTACAAAATAAAATCCATATCTCACCCATCACGGAGTAAGTTTTTTGAAACTTACTTTTTACTTTTTCCAGAAACACAACTGGATAGTGCAGTTGGTTGAGTGCCTGTCCCTGGTGAAAGCAAAGTTAATACGCTTTTTTATCGGGTTTTCAAATCTGGGTCCAGTCAGCAAGTGCAGTTGGTGTCAAATTAACGGCACTATCACTGGAGTAGTCAGTCTGTAGTAGTAATCTGACTATGGGTATCACAATGGACCAACTTGGTCTAAGTACAAATAACAATTCTGTTATTCGTAAGCAGAAAAAGGAGTAGTGGCAAGCTCACACGTTTTCGTGAAGTGGTTGAATACCCGACCTTTGCTGGCTGCTTAAATGTGTGTTATTAAGCAGATCATCTTAAAAGTACATTTCTTTATAGTGCCATTTATTTAAGATTCGGTATTGGAACAATAAAATTAATTTATTAGAAGTAAAATTTTTGAATTTTCGTTAAGGATCGCAACACTGTGCTTCGGTTTGTCAATCCTGAAATGGTTGCCATCCGTCTGAATTGTTGGTGTGGTAATATGGAGTTGACCAGTTTGTCTACGCCTTTTGGTTGAGTTACTTAGACGCTTTATTGCACAGTGACTTGAGATTCTTGAGGAGCAGTTATCTTCGTCCCTATCCTGTGACTTTGCTTATGAGCGGTGACCAACCAAGCACGAGACGAATTCTTGTAGAGCTAAGCCGAAGTTAACCTTGCGCTACAATGAGGATTATTCGGGTTGTGATTTTAAATGACAGATTTAAATTCAACAGAATTCCCCCTTTGCTACCAAGTCAGAGACTCAAAGAAAATACTGAAAACGTAATAAAACAGTAAAAAAAACTGAACGGAAGAACTGTTCATCTCATCAACCTCCTCAAGTTTAAGCTGCTCTTTGCTCAACGTGTCACTATTGCCTGTGAACAGTCAAATACAATTGCTTGCTGTGGACGACTGTACATGTTCACAAAAGTGAGTCCTACTAATTTGAATGAATTTTCACCATCTGATCCACTTCTAGTGGCAATCCACAGGGTCAATAGTCTGGCATTACGTTTCACAGAATTGTCCACTCACCAGTCGAGGGTACATAAATACTTGTTAAAGAAAAGAGAAGCAATGTATTTTTTTGTGAAAAAAAATAACTTCGGCTGGAATCAAGTCCCTTACAAAAAAAATACAAATCCCCGCCAAATGTAGCAAACATTTGCTGCCTTCATGCCTGAGGCAAAACTTGCGTGTCAGAGAATAAAATCCATTTCCATTCGCTTCCTGTAGCGTCAACACACTGTGTCATCTCTACTAACTGCCAATGCCGCTACTCAAACATCAATCTCCAAATCAAAAGAAATCAAAAACGGAGCCAATAAAATTGAACGCATTGACTTTTGGATCCTCCGACGCCTTGAGCACACGCATAACCCTTGATTTGAATTCCCATCCCCGACCAGCATGGCCGTTGGCAACAAACTTCAAATTTGTTCCTGATTATGTGCGACTTTTGGCCGAGTCCGTCTCATATCACTGAATTTACGTGTGCATTGCCACACCCAACAAGTTCCACTAACCACCATCGACCGTACACACAGACACACATACACTCACGAACTTTCCGGGGGGAATACAAATAGAAAACACCCGTTACCGCGCACCGGCACAACACTTTGACATCGGTGGTGGGGCATTTGCGTTCGGATGAGGGTCCTGGATGCTGGTGGAAGCTGACTGAATTTACCTAGCATTTGGTGCTTGCTGGGGTTATTGGTTTCGCAATTCATTGCGGAGACTGTGAAGTTTGTTTATTTATTTCGAGGGAGGTTGTGTGGTCTCCACTCGAACTAGTCACGGGCCACGACGCGTTGCCGGAGGGTGGAATTTTTCATTGGAAATTTGTTCGGTTCATCTGGCTTTGTGGCCTTTTTATTTTGGCTCTTTGGGATTTGTTTTTCAACTGACTACTTTGAATATTTTATGCTTGCGGCAGGCTGTGGAGTGAAGTGAGTGTGTGCGGATATGCAGGACTCGGCAGGAATTGCTGGAGAATTCTACAATTTCTTTGTTGTTCCTTCCCTGTGGGGGCTGGTTTATCAGGCCACGGAACCAGGAAAGATGGTGTTGTGCGGTTGCCACCCCAAACACTTGTTTGATCGAACTTCTCTCCCGAAGACCGGCCTGCATCTCGCTTAAAAGGGGGATTAGCGATTGACGACAAGGGAGTTCGGATGCAGGCAGTGAGCATGTTTATTTATTTAATTTGCAGCTGCAGGAAAAAATGAAAAACACAAATACGGCGTACACACGAAGCAATCGATAAAATACGATAATATATGCTAATAGGGGAGGAGCTCATAACTTTTCTCCGGCGCGGTAAGTGCTCCAGCTCGTGATATGCTTCGGGGAAGGCTCGTGCATTTGAGGAAATTTAAATCGTTATTAAATGGAAATTTATTCCGGCCTGAGATATGGGTAATGTATGATAACCGTTGCGGAAAATGCAACATAATTCCCTCGTAAAGTGGAATGAAACGAAATTATTATTGTTTGTGCGCAGACGAGGACGTTGGGTCAGGTCAGTGGGGGATGCTTATTTCTGATGAAAATCCTTAACCGAAAAATATGCACTTGCCGGCGGCGGCAGTGTGCCGGCTCAGTGGCTCATCTGGATAATTATCTTGAATTGAGAGTGATTATGTGGAGGCGAGTTGAGCTCTTTGTCTAGGATTTTCCCTTAAAGCAGTGGGCACGTGCGGAAATTTAAGCATTAGCGTGTGTGATGGGGAAATCCTCGGTTGTTGTAAATGAAAATGTTCCGTGTTTGAACATGAAATCGTTTGAAAACTGAAAGTTACTTGTGCTCGTTTTTCAGTCCACGATTGATTGCTAAGATTGAACAACTTAAAACCATTTTCAGTCTATGACTGATTTCTTTATTTTTCACCTATCAAATAATGGGTAAAAATCGGGTGTAGAGTGAACGACTGAATGTAGCTTGTTAAAGTTTGGATACTTTTATCCAAACTGTTGATAAAGTAGTAATAGGATAAAATTAGATTTGAGTAGAGTGTACGATTCGTTTATCGATTATACTGGAAAAGCGAAACAATCCCACAAGAAGACTCACTTGAGGCAAATGAAAGTCCTACGTTAACTGTTTGAAAGCGACTCCATTCTTCATTGAATTTTCATTCTACTTACATTAATTTCACATGAATGACTTAAGACTAAATATGCTTGCTCTACAAAATTACACAAAGTTCAATTGTCGTAGTTGGTAGGTGCGTCGACTCTTACGCAGAGGGTGCCAGAATCTTACCACCTTTGATAATTCACGGCTCCGCCTCTTTCGAGTCACTGACAATGCTCAAAGAGTATTCCTGTCTAGAAAAAGCTTCTCAACTTCGCCGTACGGAGTCGGCATTAAGCTGTAGGTCCCTTCCTAGCGTTCCCTCCCTTTTGGTAAGGCAGCGTACTCATCGCGTTGGAAAAACGTACTCAAATGCATCAGACGGTAGTACGTTTTATGATGCACTTTGAACCAATTCGTTAGCAAACATTGTCTCATTGTGGTTAACAGTGTCTGACCGCGTTGTCTTTAGTTTTTGAGGATCAACATGCATGACATTATCTCAAGGGCATATTAATACTCTTTGTGGGTCGCCGTGGAGTAGTGGGTTAGTGCGTCGACTCCTACGCAGAGGGTGCCAGGTTCGATACCCGAATTTACCACCTTTCATATTTCACGGCTCCACCTCTTTCGAGTCACTGACAATGCTCAAAGAGTATTCCTGTCTAGAAAAAGCTTCTCAACTTCGCCGTACGGAGTCGGCATTAAGCTGTAGGTCCCTTCCTAGCGTTCCCTCCCTTTTGGTAAGGCAGCGTACTCATCGCGTTGGAAAAACGTACGCAAATGCATCAGACGGTAGTACGTTTTATGATGCACTTTGAACCAATTCGTTAGCAAACATTGTCTCATTGTGGTTAACAGTGTCTGACCGCGTTGTCTTTAGTTTTTGAGGATCAACATGCATGACATTATCTCAAGGGCATATACTCTTTGTGGGTCGCCGTGGAGTAGTGGGTTAGTGCGTCGACTCCTACGCAGAGGGTGCCAGGTTCGATACCCGAATTTACCACCTTTCATATTTCACGGCTCCACCTCTTTCGAGTCACTGACTATGCTCAAATAGTATTTCCTGTTTAGAAAAAGCTTCTCAAACTTGGCCGTTCGGAGTCGGCATTAAACTGTAGGCCCCGTCCACGCGTGAGAGAACTATAGCACGCACAACACGAGTGGTTGCTGAGAAGCTAGGCCCAGGTCCGCCTCGGACTCTAGCGCCACCCATATTATTATTATTATATAAATACTCTTTAAATGTAGAACACGGTACGAGCGTTGAGAAACTAGGAATGGCTTAGAAAGGAGATACCGATGCACATTGATTTTAAATTTCTGAACACAATAATGAGAAGGAAAGATAGAGTTGGGTAATACGTGTGTTACGGCAAAAGAAAAACGTATATAGAAATATAAACTAATGGGCATTCCTAGATGAACTTGTATCCCGGTTGTATTGATTAAAAGGAGGAATACAACCGGATAGTTCAGCTGATCATTGCTTTGTGGAAATATCGATAATATAAAAAGTGACAGGCAACATTATGATGGTGTTCAATTGTTTCAGTGATGCATCTGTCTCCTTTCATTTTGAAGTCTATTTTCTGGACAACGTCCAAAAGTCGCAGCCAAGATGTATGGGTTGTATTTAAGTCTATAAGCCTGTAAGTCGGAAGACTTTTATCTGTGAAAGAATATGAAAAACTGTGGGCGCTGTCTTCCGCAAAACAACTTGCCGCATTAGTAGTTCCTTTAAAAAAACGAAAATACCGCCGAACCTCCATAAGTTGAATAGTCACTGGGACAAATATCTAATGTGTTCCATCTATGGAATATTCGAGGAATGCCAAAATTCGTGGCAACATTAGATTTGTTTTTAAAGCCTTTTTCGATTTCGTCGATAATGAGCTTGTGTTTAATTTATTTTTTTTTATTTCTCAGCGACATTCTGCTGAACGTGTCCAAAATTTACAGACGTCAAATGAATGAATTTTTTTTTGTTTTGCACGCCCTGAATAGGTCTTGGGTTAAAAAGTGTAGAGTGGATTTCTTACGAAAAGTAACACGAGTGAACATGTGGCAAAGTTCGATTTAAGGAGGGTTTCGACTTACCAAGAGTCGACTATTGTAAAATAGTATTCTTGGTCTAAGTTCTGCAACCTTTGTTTCACTTACAGAGGCTTGACAGCAGTCCAAACAAACAAATGTAATAAGTCATTTTAGTTTTTCATACTATCATTATCATACTACCGCTTTATCATACTACCGTACTCAGCCCGCAAAAATTGACTCAAAAAGTACAATTGTAGCACGTGAGGGAACGCTGTCCCTTCCAAGCGTGAAAGAACAATAGCACGCACAACACGAGTGGTTACTGAGAAACTAGGCCCAGGTCCGCCTCGGACTGTCGCGCCACACATATTATTATTATTCAAGCAAGGAAAATGACAAAAGAAAAATGGCTTAATTTGCATGAAATTCGATCGTTCATACTTGGAATTCGTGCATCGCGATTGAACAACCTGCATTGGCAACGAACTTCGTTTGCGATTTATGCTAAATGAACAAAAGTTGATTTGTGCAGTTTAACATTGCTGATGCTTTGCCATATTGAACAATCGGTGCATGAGTGGAAAATGGAATCCCTAGCTTCGTGGCTATGGTGAGTGCGCGTTGTCTTTCACTTGGGGCTGTTTACTGACACCACACTTAAATCTACTTCGTAGCCAAGTTACACTTAAGCCATAAGTTCAACTTTACCTCTTCTTCGTCTTCATACGGTTGTGTTTAAATGCAACCAACTTCACTTGGATTTTAAATGTCAAATTCGTTATATTTATACGTCGAATGTTTGCAGGTTCCATAGATGGCACCAATTACTAATGGAAACGATGCCAATAGAAAGAAATGTGTCTTGGCATTTGTCATAGCTGTCTTCGGTAATTCTGTATGTCGATATCAAAACGATCCTGGATACACTCGAAACGTGGATTCCTCTGAAATGTAATCCTTTGTAATAAGTTCTTGTCACATAAAACATCAATATGGCAATAGTTGATTGATGAGTGCAATCGAATTATTTCTTGAAAATGTACTATTGCTATGAAATTAATAAGGACAACCGTACCTGTTGAAAGGACATTCTCAATTTGAAAATCTGCTGTAAAACCATCATGGCAAAATGTCTTTGGTTAACCGAAAACGTTTGTAAAACGAAATTTCCTCAAACCATAAAAATATTAAATTTCTAAAAATATCTATCACTCCCACATTATCTGCGAATAATTTGTACTACATAATATAAATTTCAAATTCAGTATTTATATTTTATTCACAAATTTCTCCACGATTTCATGTCAATGTGAGTATTAAAATAAAACTTAAGGTCTTATGATCGACTATTTCTTCCACTTAGCTTAAGTTATACTTAACAGACTTTAAGTAAAGATAAGTCCTTCATAAATCGCTAAGCTGAGTATCAGAAAACTCCCTTATTCCTTGAACGAACCCATAGCATAATTAAACTTTATGTATAACGCCAATAAGTGAGTGATTATACCACTCAGGGGATGCTTGGTATTGTTAGAAAACGGCCGTGACTTCATCTAACCTACAACCTTGTAGAAAACTTTGTAAAGGTATAAATAATTGAAGGATGAGGAATTGAGAAAGATTGAAGGAGTCACAAAAACGAAAAGAAAAACATTCTAGGACATAGTTCCTCAACCTTTGAGCTTGTGCGGACCCCCAGCAAACAGCGAATTTTTTGACAAATCTTTGAAAAATATCGTTGGTAGTTGCTAAGAATTCAATCATTGTTGAAAATGGTGAAAAATCTTTTAAAATCGTTTCTGCTGCATACAATTCTTCGATTCGATTGTTTCTTCAATTTGGAGTAGATTAAGCTACTTTTGAGTGTTTTGTAAATCCATGTTATCAGAATCATTAAAATGGTCGTACGGTTCAAATGACAAATTACTTTCTTTAGAGAAAAATTTTATTATTTCATCGCGTAGCTCCAAAAGGCGTTTAAGAATTTTTCCTCGAGATAGCCAACGATCTTCCGTATGGAGTAATAGTTGACTGTGGATGCTGCCCATGTTACTACATATTTTATTATAGATTCTGTGATTTGGCGTCCTTGATTTTATAAAATTTATCATCTTTAAAACTTGATCGAGAGCTACTTTTAATTCTGCTGGTATTCCTGTTGCCACCAACGCCTCACGATGTAAGCAGCAGTGTTGCCACGTAGCTTCTGGAGCAACACTTTTAACAAGAGCACATATACTACTTTTACATCCTGAGTCATCAGTACAAGTGTCTACACATTTCTTCCAATCTATTTCACATGATGTAATAAACTAATTTAAGAGAGTTAAAATATCTTCTCCGGTAGTAAAGTCAGGAAGAGGCAGACAGAATAAGAAATCGTCATTAAAACAATCCTTAAATAAGTAGCGCACATCAGCAGATTGACTTATCCGTGCTTTCATCAAATTCGATAGTAAATATATTCCATAAGGTGAGTTTTGAGATCGCCGTTGTTATATTATTAACAATTCTTCTGTTTTTAGTATCATTAGATTAAGAAATTATGTGAAAATCAAAGAATCAGGAAGATGTACTTTCAATGTCAGTTTATTGGAAATAAAGAAGTTTAGTGGATTTTTAGTGGAATGATAATAAAGACGTATTTTTGATGTTTTATTGAAGGCCGGCGCGAACCCCCCTGAAAGTGCTCAGATTGAGAATGGCTGCTCTAGGAGATTTAGGAATCAGGAAATACGTAGTTTGTAGTCAGTAAAATAAGTTGCAAGGTACAACAACGAAAAGGTAAGATAAATGATGATGAGAACTTAAGATACGTTTTAAATTGAGATTGCCAGTTCTTGACCAATGCCAATATCTTCACCTGCATTTTGTCCAAGAAATAAAGCAAAGACATTTGTACATACGGTCAGCGTGAAAAGCTCCACTTTGCAATCACAAGCGATACGAATATGTTCGTATACCTATAATCAACGAAAATATTTCCCAAGCAAAGAATTGAATAAATTAAAAAAAAGAGACGACCGCCCGAGCAGGGACTTGAACCCTGGACCGTTGGATTAAAAGTCCAACGCTCTACCGACTGAGCTACCCGGGCGCATGTCGAGCCTTTGTCTTTTTGTGTATGAGTGGTCCACAGGATGATCCGTTCATTTTATCGGAAATAAAGGATACTACACCTAATACTTCCCCTGGGGTCACGTCGTACATTATTGTGTGGTCGTATATGAGATCTTGTAGCCTTTTAAGTTTTGTGGCCGGTGTAACTGAAGGGGTGACTGAAAGGGTGATTTTTGAAAGTAAAGAGCTAAGCCGCCTATAAGTCAACGATGTATAAGAACCATTTTAACTTCACAGTGAGGGGAAGTAAAAAATCAGAAGTGTTGGAGCACTCCTTTTGGGGAACTGAGAGGGACGAAAATAAAAATGAATGCTTTAGCCGAGGAGGCTACAATGCCTTGACAGCCAATGTGTTCAAAGCAGAAATGAAGTATTACAGAGATGCCCAACTTCTACCTCTCTTGCCCCTTAAAATTTTTGACAAATGTTTATTATAACGTGTTCATAAACCAAATTGACCAATCAGAGAACGGCATTTTCGTTATTTCATGAATATTTGTCATAAAGCCACTCAAATTCGTCGATGGACAAGAGGGCAATAAGCTGTGAAGTTGGCAATCTCTGTAATACTTTATTTCTGGTTCAAAGGGCGCATGATATGAAATAATTAGAAAACACAGTTTTTAGACTGCTTTTGCTTTTTAATCATAAAGTAGTATTAACCACGACAGGCTTCTGGTTAATACGAAATTGCCGGCGCATAGGCACTCTTTTGCAGAAATTTCTCTTATCTTTTTTCATAAATGTGACTGAGCTTCGTTGAGGGTTTGAGCATGAGATTTTTTGATTTGAACAATTTGTTGACACATACCTTTGACTTTTAATATAAAAAGAAATCTTTCTGCTCAGAAGACCAGACCAGAAATAAAAATTAACAAGAAGACTTAACGTACACCGTACAGCTTCTGCTTTCTACAGAACGTATTACCTATAACCTAGTGTGGTATGAACGACGCACAGTGGTCCGAAAGCGGGTTCACTGCCTCAAAGATCTGTAACTTTTTTGTTTTTGAGATAAAAGGGTGAAACTTGGTATACAAAACTTTTATTTAACCTTTGAAATAATGAATTTTAGTTTTTCTTTTTTTTTCGTTTTTTTATAAGGCTTTGAAGGTCTTCCAAGTTCTCCAGATGTGAGATGGATTGGACTGAATGAGTTTAGATGAATAACAGTTTCATCTGATAACTACAGTCGCACTTCGATAAGTCGAACTTCGATAACTAGAATATTTGACAACTCGAATGAAATTGGTTGGCAATAGCGCCAAGACTGAAATGTACATGTTATTTAACTTCCATAAATCGAACTTCGATTACTCGAATTGATAACACGAACAGTTTATTTGGCGTCACCCTCGATAAGTCAAATTCTGAGGAGAAATTCCCGAATTCTGCGTATTCTACAAGTTCGTTTTATAAGGAACCTCTTTTGGGGCACTGCGTTTGTATGTTCCTGTGACACGTGTCGAAAATATTTTTTTGTCCGTATTTTTTGTAAATACTTGGAACTTTTCCCTTTCCAAAAATTTACAACACCATATAGTTCTGAATGAAATGTTTCCAGGAAACGGTTTTGAAAAGTTTGTACGAGTATTTCAGTCAAATCAATTTTCAAAGATTTTGGTGGGGTGTGCGGTGAACCCTTTCGCACCTTCGAATTAAGGTCACTGCATAAAGGGTTTACATAAAGTCCATTGTCTTGCTCTAGCAAGAGCTGGAGCGGCAGCTGGACATGCGCACTAGAAATTAACCAATATTGCTGGTTCTGCCGTATTATTACAGCTGCGGCTGAATAATTCCTAATTCAACCGCATGATCCAGCCAGTGCCCTGTACTTATCGGTGATATATTTGCAATATCGGTGAGAGCCCCCTTTAGCTGCTTTGAGTTTCAACTATTGAGCTCGACTATTTGGTCGAATACCATAGAAATCGTAGACAGTTTGTAAAAATAGGTAATGATCTGTCACGGGTTATTTTCAATTTCTCTGGGGTACCTCAAGGTAGTCACCTCGGTCCTCTTCTGTTTCTTCTTTTTATTAACGATTTGCCTTCCTATGTTTCCCATTCCAAATGCCTTTTATACGCCGACGATAGTAGTAAATCAGTGCGATCATTGGCCGATGCAATGGAGTTGCAAAAAGATATCTCATCTGTACAGAATTGGTGCGAATTGAATGGACTACATTTCAATATTAGTAAATGCTCAGTTATGACATTTTTTAGAATTTTATCTCCTATAATCTATACATATAAGATTGATAATACAATCTTAACAAGAGTATGTTCGCATAAAGATCTAGGGGTTATATTCGACGTTCAACTGACATTTTCTATGCACATAGACTATATTATTTCAAAGGCCAAATCCATGCTAGGATTCTTGTTTCGAAATTCAAAAGATTTTCAAGACCCTTACACTCTTAAGTCTGTGTATGTCTCGTTAATTCGCTCTATATTAGAATACTGTTGTTTAATATGGAATCCTTTATATAACAATAGCGCTATTCGTATTGAGAGAATACAAAAAAGATTTACTAGATTTGCTCTTCGATGGATGCCGTGGAATTCAAATATGCCAGATTATAATGCTAGATGTCAGCTTATCGATCTAAAGCAACTGCATGTACTTATTATTCAGTTCTTTTCGCTCACATTGATTGTCCGGTGCTGCTTTCAATGTTCAGTGTTTACACCCCGTCTCCTTATCTGAGGCCTAGATATTTCTTTTATGTTTCGAGGCATAGTACAATGCATAAAATTCAACTTAGTTGCAAATGTTATAGACTTTAATATGAGTAGAGATAAATGTAAAAATTAAATCTTGAATTTTTTGAGTAGCAATTTACTCTATATTACATTATAATTGTATGTTAAATTCTGCTTATACTAGGCATTATTATTAATAAGAAATGAAATGTTATTACTATTATCAGCAGTCTTAAAAAGCTTTGCACTTGAAAGACGGAAGAATAAATAAATAAATAAATGCCCTCTCAGACTTTCTTTTTACCGAAAAAATGTCGATGCCCTAGAACCCAGGTGAGGACAACTTTGAACGTCTCCAAGTGAAGTGAGTTCATTGCCGTATTCCTGGCCTAATTTTAAGGTTATGGTGGAAGATGGAACAGCCTTGGTGGCAGATTTTGTGTCAACAAAAATTACTATTCCTTTGGGTCTGATCTGATTTGACGGCTTGCTGGTTAGGCCCGCGAAGTTATTCAGAGTTTCAGATTAAGAAACCTGCCTACCAAACTCGTTCACAGAAAGGAAAAAAAAGACATGTGCGCTTTTATGTGTATTTCGCACATCAGGATAAGGCCTAAGGTTTTTGTTTAATTACCGCAGCACAGGCACATCGAGCATCTTCGCGATGCCGCTGGTGTTTGTGAAGGGAAATTTAAAAACCTGTGTGAACCAACATAAGAGATGTCTAGTTCTGGAATCCGGACTCCTATTCAATGAGACGAATTTCGCATACGTAGTTCACATATGCATGTAGTTTATCAAAGAGTGATCGTTTTGTTTTCATATGTGTAGGTACGTTCGTAGTTCTTTCTCCAACTTCACTTATATTTATGGGAGCATTATCCACGCCTTCACCATGCATACACGCCAAACTTTCGTACATCTAAAGCACATAGTCCCGCGCATATGTTCAACGTAGAAATGCCTCATGAAATGGACATGCCTCCTGGAATTACTTAACCAAACTTTACAATGTATTTGAAATTAATAAATACTTAATTTGCTTGTATTAAGTTGCTAATAGCTGCGTTTTTTTGCAAGCGTATATACATACATTTGCATGTTAAATACACTAACAACGAGTCCTATATCCGCTTAACTTACTCATCATATCTATCGCCGCTTAAGGAATAAGTGCGGATAAAAACAATGCTTCCAATCATTATTTTCTGTGTGTTCATTCCTGAATTCATTAATTCATTGTTTAGGTTGCTGTATGTGGCTTACACCTGCAGGTTTAGTTGATGTAGTAGATCATTTTTCAATTTTTTGGCATCCATAAGTATGCAATTTTTGGTATATCCAGAGTCTATGCTATACATTGCGTTTATGTGTCGTAATCGATTCTTTTCATTTGATGAACATTTTTTTATTTTATAATTATTTAGTGTTTTTGCTTTTTAAGTGATGGTCCAGCTACACAGACACAAAACGAAGATTGTGACCATCAAAGATCAACCATCACCTTCCAAGACTACACCCCTGAGTGCTTAGCAAATGTCATAAATGTCGTCGATTTTATGATGAATCATTAAGTGCCGATGATCGTTTTTTTGTGCACTTCAAAATCAGGCGTATCTACGCTTGCAAAAAAAACACAGCTAATATTAACCTACGATCGCACAAAACTCAATTTCCCGAGCAGTGTAAGTCACTTTGAACTAAATGAACTAGAAAAACGAACTTAATACTACTATAAACTGATTTGAACTCAATTGAGCCCTCTCTGGTCGGAACTAAAATGCACAAGCCTAGTTTTAAACAGTAGGCATTTTTGAAAAAAAATTCGTTTCTTCGGAATTCATTCCCACTCATTCGGCCATAATTCCTGAGCGACTGCGAAACGTTGTTGCTTAGAAAATGTCACAATTGAGTAGTCCAGCAACAGAAACAAAATACAAGTTTGTTACATCTGATGCCCATCACTCCCCGGTCCATAATCAAACTCTGACATATTTGTGAATACTCTAATCCAGACTTTCTCTAACTGGGTCAATCGCTCTCCACAATCACTGAACGCCCCACTGGACATAATGGTTCACTTCCCATTATATTCGAGAATGTTTTACTACATGACCACCAGTTTAAGTGTCATATGGACTCTAAACCCATCACGCTCGCATTCAAAATGCAAGCTTAAACCATCAATGCACTCCACCCGGCGTATGTCGAATTTAATACAACAATTCGAATGCTCAAGGGCGCTCTTGAAATATGACGGTGCTTGGAATTTAGTTCGGGATGCGATATATTTCCCAACAGCTATTGATTCAACTCTCTCGTTTCAAAATCACACTTAATCACACACTCGCAACCTGCCACCCCAGGGCCCAGGCTATGTCAATCGGCATCAGGTGCACATGCGTTGCCATGGCATCGACAGTCGACATCGCTTTAAATACAATCACGTACCTGCGAATCCCGAACGTAACCAATTTGGGAGGGCATTAAGTCGAGTTGTAACTCATTCAAGTTAACCTAAACCTAACGGAAGAGTAAAGGTAAATCTGTAAAATTGAATTTAAATCCATTCGGATTCCCTCCCTCCCCCGGACGGGGTGAGCTGCTGCCGCAAAGGGTGTCCATGCTGGCAATATCCGTAAGGCCTTTGCCTCAGCCGACCCCATTCTAAAGCGGAATGTCTCCATCCCCACAAATCCGACCCCGACGGCGCGCTGCTGAGATATAACTTTAATTAGGGGCGAGGTCAAAACATTAGATGCCCCTCCGGAGTGTACCATTAAATCCAAGACAACCCTACGTGTGGCTTGGGTCGAGGGCGGAAAACTGTGGGAGTCATAGCACACAGAAGAGAAAAAAAAAACACAAGCGGCACAATCGGGGGGAGAGATGGTTCACTAAAAGCCCTTTACACACAGACACCCAACGAGAAGGGTCCAACCGAAAGGAGCCTCTGCAATCCGATATGATTTTATACACCCCTCACAGCACGAACGGGGAAGCCGTTGAGGCTGCTGCTGCCGATGCCGCTGCCACTGCCGGTTGACATTTTAGTTTCGCTGGATAATCCATTTGAAACTGTGGCAGTGCGACGCTGTTGTTAGGGAGATACCATACATTTGCGTTGTATTGTAGTCTTCGTCCGCGTCGTCGTCGGTTCGATATTGAAAAGGGAACTCACCAAAGTGGCTTGCTGCGGTTGGGGTTGAAATATGCGGAGTCACGACGACGACGACGACGACGACTACGAAAGGAAAGAGAATGGCGAAAGGCACGGCAACGAGAAAAACAACAACAACAAACGACCAGGACAACTCCTTTTACACAATGGCGATGCATTAAGAGGAATCTATCCGAGGGGACTTTGTTGATTCATTTAGAAAAGCCTTTAGGCCCTAAATGAATGCCGAGTGCGAAGGGAAGCGGAGGGTGTGCAAGGAGGAGGAGGAGTGAGAATACAATTGAATAGCGCGCAATAGGGGAATATTTACGCAACTCAGCGTGACACGCTCTAATGAAATGAGTGATAATTTCTTTTCCACTCCAGCAGGACTTGTGGAATTCCCTCGTTCCTCTCAATCGCGCTGCTATGCTCTTCCATGGATCGAAATGTTTCGCCTCAGTCAGGGAATGGGATCTAAAGTATTCTGCCATTCTACGAGGTTATTGAATTGTTGGAAGATTATGCGGGAAGCATTTGACAGCGAACGCATGGCATTCATTTTGTCGCGCGGATGCTGATTTGAGGGTTTCGGATAAATCTTTGGGGAGCCTTTAAATGGTGAGCAAAGAAAAAACATGATTTTACAAGATTTCAACAATTTTCTCATTACTCTGCAAATTACATTTGACTTAGGGGGTGCTTCATTAAGGGGGATGATTGACCAAGTTGATTTGTCTCGTAATTTTGGGATAAACTTGAGCTTAATTCCCCTGGAGTTCAGGAAAGAGTTTCTTTTGAGTCACCATTTACTGAGAATCCGGGCGGAGTGCTTCATGCTTTCAGCAACTGTTGACTTCCTGTCTCGATTTAGTGGTCACTGTGTACAACCCCAGAAATTGAAATGGGGGTGAACATCAACAAAGGCCCAATGGTAGGTGCCCCATATAGAGCAGGATTCAATCAAAATCTCTGAAGTCAGAATGACAAGCTAGCAGACATTACCACACAGTGGGGAGTATCTTTACCCAAGTGAAATATTTAAAATTAATTGGAGTGTAAAATGTAAAATCATGTACACTTTAATTTTTTTTCTTTTCTTATTCGTATGTATTATCCGACCAAGGTACAGTGTACATTTTTGCGAATTCTGCGGAACTTTATTTGTGGTCGACTTGAATTTATTTTTTTGCGTTTTGTTTGCCTGTGAGTAATTAAACCATATCGATCAGTTCTGCAAGTAAATCAGTATTCAATGAATTGGAATAAATTAGCTAAAAACTTCACTCGAGTTCTTGATAGATATTTGTGTGTAGATATATAAACAAACGTTTAATTCGAGATTCAAGATGTTTGAGGTGCTGGTTTTGTCTCCTGAATATTGACTAAATCTAGCATTTTTCATTTGCAGATTTCCTCATTGACTTTAGAATCCGAAAGCTAAGAATCAGACTTCATGGTCATTGTAACAATGCGATCCACAAAATTTTGGACATGAGCGTACTAGACCTCTCGATTTGGCGCAATAGTAATAAACCATCCTAACGATGGTCATGGCAGGTCATTTTACCAAAGGTCTAAATGTAAGCTACTATATAAGGAAACTTAGTTGTAGTAAAGAAAACCCAAAAGGCAAGGTTGTTTTTAGTCAGTAAAAATCGGACACTACTATGTGGACACGGGTCACATAGTGTCTTGTTGAAGATTTTCCCCTACACAAGTAACAAAAAAAAAGATCTCTTTTACTTGACGACCGCAAATACACATCACCAGAAACAGTAATTTCACTTAATGATTTAGTTCTCAGACGTTATTGTTCGCACATTCCTCGAATGCCTTCGATGGTCCTCCCAGATTTGCTCCCGTGCTTGAATTTGAATTCTGATTAGAAAAACCAGACGCTTAATACGATCCCACTTCTCTAAGATTTTGTTTTTACTACGATTTAAAAAAAACTCTAAGCTCTCTAGGGATATTGTCCATGTCCGCAAAACAAAAGTACTCCATAATAAAACTTGACATTTTTTTTATTCCGGTCCTCTTTCATGGAATTTTTTCCATAAATAAAGTACTTTCGATGTGTAGCTAGAAATGGTTCTTTAAATAAAAATAACACACCACTTTATTATTTTTCTAACTTTATTTATATTTTACGTCTGCCCTCACTGCTGTCTATTTTTCGAATGAATATTGTTCTCACTATGAGTGTATCGTGCCGGCAGTTTTTTCTTAGAATTAAGGTTTTTACTTGAATTTTGCAATATATGGCTACAATTCGGCCATCCTGACATGCAATCGTCTCGAATGACCATAATCACTAATGTTAATTTAACCAAGGCTTAAGGTTAGCGGCTTCCCATACTCCAGTATAGGGTATCTGACTTAACTGTAACCTTTCGGCATCTTTTATTAGATACCTATCAATAGGTAATATCTTTGCTACGACATAAGGTCCTAGGTGCAATTTTCTTACAAGCTCCTGGTGTACTTAAAAAGTTTCTCAGCATGACATAATCTCCTGCCTCGTATTTTTTATAAATTCTATTCTTGTCCTTGTATCTGACGTTTCATCATTTTATCTTCCGCTCATTTTCTTATTTCTACTTAGTCCCTTCCATTTTCAATCTTATTAATTTCATCTAACTCTTCTTTAATGTGATCTACTGCTTCCCCTCTTTGCTGAACGCCGAATATGATAACCTTCTTGGGGAGCAGTGAAAGGCCTTATCAATAGTCAATCGTATAGTCATTTCGAATGTAGTTTCTGTTGAAACGGGACGTTTGCTTGACAAAGAACTGTCATTGTATACTTTTAAAAAGCTCTCTTTTGTTTTACAATTCATTTCATCACTCTTAGTACATGCATCTTCATCATCGTTTTCAATATTAATAAGTATTTCACATTCTTCTTCATAAGTATTTATGCTATTTACTATAATTTTCTTTTTAACATTTGTCCTTTTTTTCAAGTTTTAAGTTAGCTTTCCTTAAGAAATCATTCCTTTACCTTATTAATTTACCACCTTATTAATTTATCAGCTGGTCCAGATCCTTCAACAACTAAATCATGACATGTTTCCGGTTCGTTTAACCAAGATCACAATATCGAATGCTTCCAACAATAGTAATTTATCCGAAAAGCGATGCATCCTTGTCTGTGATCTCAAAGTATAGGCTGGTATTCCTTCAATAAGATGTCCTCTAACAACTTTTCCACCGGAATAACCATCAAGTCCAGTCTTGAGTGTAACCATTTCAAAGCCTTTCCCTTGAGTTTATTAGAGATTAGTGCTCTGGTATTATTGTCATCCAAACCAACCGTAAGCACACAAAATATTGTTCAATTGGGATTCCCAATGACCAAAAGAATCCCCATTCCCAGTTAATTCCGGTAAAAGGTCTTTTAGGTGACAAAAATTGTTTTTTATCGTTTCTGTTTGATGTGTGTGAATTTGATTTAGAATATCACTTCTTTTTCCGCTCATTGAAATTTTGTTTTCTTACCGCAATAGCTCATTTTATTTTTTCTGTATTACGGATTCTCTCTTCAATATATTGATCTCTCTTTTTATTAACTTCCAGTCATCATTATTCATTTCAGCGCGGTCATCAGTATTCTTTTCATCATCATCTCTCATTATTTCATCTGCACTCTTCATTTGTCTTCTCTCTTCTGTTAACTCTCCACCTTTATTTAAGTTGTCGCTCCTTTTTTTACCCCTCTCTTCAATATTTCCGGCATCCGTTTCTTCTGATTGTGTCTGGTCGATACTCTCCTCAAAATCTTCATAGGAATCGTTCTCAGCATCGATCGCGTCCTGCTTTTCCACGTAAGAATGGAAGTCCCCTCGTTGGCTTCCCGGAATTTCGATCAAGCGTAGCATCAGCTCGCTTTTTAGCACTTAACCACTGCTTCAGCAGCGCAGCCGTGTATGACTTCATTATATATTCAGATTGCATGGTTAAGCACTAGATATTCAGGTAGATCCCACTTCTGAAATTGTAGCAAGCTAAGAAATGGTTCTTTAAATAAAAATAACACACCACTTTATTATTTTTCTAACTTTATTTATATTTTACGTCTGCACTCACTGCTGTCTACTTTTCGAATGAGTGGTTTACAATATTGTTCTCACTATGAGTGTATCGTACGGTCAGTTTTTTCTTAGAATTAAGGTTTTTACTTGAATTTTGCAATGTATGGCTACAGATGTAAGTATTTCATTTTGTGCTATCCAAAACATGTTACTTACTTACTTAAATCATGTATCCCCTCACGGGGCTTAGGGCCTCTACTTCTCCTACGCGCCATCGTGTGCGGTTTCTCGCAATGAGTTTCAGCTCTCTCCAACTCTTCCCCAGCTGTCGGGACTCCTCCTCTATTGTTCTGCGCCATGTGCTGTGACCCCCTACTGCCGTCTTGGGTTGGCAGGTTCCACTGCTTCGCATGTTTTGCTATGGAAGTGTCGCCTTTTCGAAGGGTATGATCAATCAACTGCCACTTGCGCCGTTGAATAGTGGTGCCTATAGGTTCCTGGCCCGTTATCTGATGAAGCTGTTCGGCCAGAAAATTCTTAGTATGTTTCGTAGGCACCGGTTCACTAACGTCTGTAGTCTTCTTGTAATAGTGGTGGTCATTTTCCAAGTGCTGCACCCATATAACAGCACGGATTGAACATTGGAGCGAAACAGTCTTAGCTTCGTGTTCAAACTAATAACATTGCTTCTCCATATTGTGGACAACCTACCGAATGCTAAATCCAAAAATATTGCACAAAAACAACTTCTGACCGGTTTGAAGACTGCCAAATAAAAGGCTTAATGTGATGACAATAAGATACGAATAACAAGTGTATTTCCTGAAAATTAAACTCATTTTATCAATTATCCTTTTATCACTAGTGATGCAAGAACGGCGGCAACAACAAAAATAACACGAAAAACAAAAAAAATTACATTTTTAAAAGTCTATACAAAGTCACAGTGTACAAGAAAAAAAACGGATAAGTCTGAAGCCTTCAGGCAAATCTATAAATGTGCTAAGGTCAAACAAGGATCAAACTAACCTAAATGATACCGCAAATAACAGGCAAGACAATTTAAAAATTAAAACCATAGCGTTGCTAACTACGTACCCGAGATTGACTTTCTTAATATAACTGATGTTTTATAATTCGCTTGCTAAAGAATGTTTGCTCAGAAATGAAGTATTACAGATATAGCCGACTTCACAGCTGATTGCTCCCTAGTCCATCGACGAATTTGAGTGCCTTTTTGACGGATATCCATGAATTTTCGACGGCTATTCACGAAATACCGTAAATGCCGTCATGTGATTGGTCAATTTGGAACACTTTATAAAAAACAGTTGTCAAAAATCTCAGTTGTTTTGAGGTAGAAGTCGGTCATCTCTGTAATACTTCATCTCTGTGTGCTGTTTGTGATGTCATTCAATGGTAATACGGTTTCCAGCAATTTGTTTTTGAAAACTTTAAGTCCTTTGATTTTAGCTGTTGCTTTTTACGAAAATTGTGTCATTCGGACGACTTTGACAGTCGTATCTGCTTTCGATTGAAATTTCTCACTTATCACTTTTTTTGTACTTTTATTCTCAGCGTATAGCAAGGATGTCATGCGTGTGTAGGAAAGTGAGAGCGGACCACACAAAATCGTATTCTATCGAAATTTGACTATTTGGACGTGTGAAAGGCTTAGATTCCTCCCGATAAATGGCGGTATTTGATGCGACGAATTTTGACCCTGGAAGTAAGTTTTCTGCCAAGGTGGAAACCAAGAGGCTTCACACGCGTATAGTGCGAGAATCTACAACAATGAGATGCGGCAAACATTCTGCACTGCACATTCTAAAAGGTTTGACCGAATTGCAACTGTTCCATCGCATATAGGGGAAGAATGCCGACTGTTTTCAACATTTTTCATTGACTCTGCAGGTGACGTTTGTAGCGTGAAGCGGTTTTTTGTTTTCTTTACTTTTAACATTACAATTCATTTGAATATAATTTTTACATTCTAAGTAATTCAATATGTAACTTGTAATTGAGAATATCTTGTATTGGCGACTGATGATGAAAAAAGACGTCTGTAGAGGGAAGGAGCCACGATTCTCTTGGCAGAAGTTGGAAGGCGACCACAGATGTATGAAAAATGTGTGCTGAGAAACCCTTCACTGAATCACTGGAAGCAAATTCAACATTATCGACATTGTCTTGAGGAGGACAGAGGACAGTCGAAAGATGGAGAGAGTCATGTTGGCTATTGAATTGATATAATCCGCCGGTGTGGATAAAATTGTCATTCTATATACACAAACTGTGGCAGCTGTGTTCGGGTGAACGATGAAAAGAAGATACCTTTCACCGTGGAGATTGGACTTCACCATGGGTCACCTCTTCTTTTTAAAAATCGAACATAACGATGTCGAAGGAACTGTTGCATTTCATCGTTATAACCGATTCATAGTTATATACGATAGAATGAAAATCGTATTTTTGTTTATTTATCGTCACCATATTAATCATTTTCTACACGCACCACTTATTGAAATATCTTTGTTGCATTTTTTTTTATTTTGAGAAAAAGAGTATTATGAGATTATTGATGCTATTTTGGTTTCTGTATACGAAATAAATTCATTGAATCTGTTTCATGTGGAATAAACAAAGTACATAAGCCGACTGATTACTTAAAAAAAGAATATCGTATTCGTGCACATATAAACAAACAAACTGAACAAATTCCTTGTATACCGGATTAAGAAACTGTTTGGAATTATGTGTACAAACAAACGTGTTATGTTTAGATGTTATAGTACATTTACATTGCACCGAAGTTTCGAAATCCAATTTTGCAATCCTGCTATTCACATGACAGTTGAGAATGTCAGAATTGATTGCTGATGGGTTTTTTTTTTGGTTAAGAATAAGAAGTGGTTGAACCTTTATATTATATTTAAAGATGAATTTAAGTGATAATTCCTTAATTTTCAGTTTTAATTATCACTTGAAATGATGTTGATAGTTATTTTCGTTTTTGTCCCCGGGCTCAAAAGTCATTAAATGATGTGATTAATTTGTAAAGAGGTTTGTTCGACTTGACAAACTTTCAAATGCACCGACGACATTCAACATTTCGCTGAAATCCAACGTTTGAAAATGATGGAAAATTTAAATGCTGGAAATTTGCCCAGAAATGTTGAGTCCAGGCGAAATGTTATGGGACAACATATAATTGGCCGTGTGAAAAGAACTGAGTATTTAATTCAATTCCAGCTACTTTTAGAGTTTGACCTTGTGGCTGAATGGCGATGAAAAAAATAAACAGAATTGTTCTTGTTGCCTTTATTTTCAGAGATCAGCGGACTTAGATAAGGCAACATGTCGTTGAATTTTTAAAATGCATTCAGGTGAAAAATTGGTGCGGTCTCTAAGATCGGTGGTAGGTGATTAAGAGTTAATGGTCACTTCCAAACTTTTATTTAATTGGGAAGACATTTGAACGGAAAAGGCAGCTCTTAAGGTATCATCGATATTCTTCTTTTGGAAACAGTTTCACCAGTTCCGAAGCCAGTCAATACTGCACATGCGATAAAAAAAATATATATACAGTTTACCCCCCCTAAGTCGAATTGTCACGGGATGCCAAAATTTGTTCGAGTCAGAGAGAGTTTGACTTAGAGAGAGGTTTTTGTATGGAAAGTTGAGGGAAATGTATATAAAATATGGCGCAAAAGTTCGAGTAAGGGAGAGTTCGACTTAGGGAGAGTCCACTGTATATAATTAATATTTTGAGTCCAGTACCGTTGCACAGTTTCTGTAGGGCTAAATTTCTGAGAAATAAGATAGGTGAATCTACATTCAATATTTACTTGTGCGGCTCAAACTCCAGGCGTTAAAGAATGCCAACAATTCAGTTGGACAATATACTAACTCCCCCTTATCGACTATTGCCTCAACCGATTAGTGGTTTTATGATGAGGCTTCGAATTTTGAAAGAATGAATTCATTTTTTTATGGGCTTGCTCATTAGTTGATGATAGGATACCACTTTGTGGAAACCAATTTAGTATATTAGTCATTAAGTTACTTGCATAAACACACATGAATTAACCACCTAACTGCGCCCAGGACACCACTCACAGATTTTGACATAAAATCTGGGATTTCCGGTGTTTACAAATTAAACAAAAACTATTGTTGTTAATACTTATTATTTTCAAGTCTCAAAAAATATAAACAAATGCACATCGCACTACACGAACGCATTAAAATGTTAGAAATTCAAGATCGGTGCGGCTAGTTTTTTTGAAACGTATTGGCGCAAAATTATAGTCGGCAAAAGTGGACTTTAAAATTATAATAGCACGTAACAAAGTGTTTTGTTAATTATAGTCGACATAAAGCCAACTTTATCGTTATCACCTTGTGACAAAGTTAAAGCCAACCGAAACGTCGTTTTAAATATTTAACGTGGAGTTAAGCTTACATGTCATGTCATTTCAGTGAAAGAATTTTGTGAACATGTTTTCTGAAGATGAAGATTTCGATATTTTTGAAGACTTTAATTTAATGCGCAAACCTAAAGTTTATAAAAATCGTGCCACCGATATAGATTCGACAAAACCACAGTGCAGTTCCTGATTGACACATTAATGTAGAAAAACCTCTGAATAATCGCGGACTGCCTATTGCAAGTTCTTGTAGCGTTGACAGTTGGTTGAGATATAGATGCCATATTGCTATCAATCATAGCATTTCCGCTTAGGCTTGGACTTGCTGCGATTGTGCCAGTTAAGCTTAACGCAGGAAGGCTAGTAGGGGTGACTGGATAGTTTGCGGCAGCAATGGAAATAGACTGGTGAGGGCTATAGCTATCGATCAATATTGTATCCTCTTCAAGTTGATCACGTAGCATTGCCTGTACTAAAATGTCTGTATCGTCGGAAATTGGAACAGGCACCATGTTTCCCGTCGCTTTGATAGCTTTTTTGGTAGCTGTTCTCGCTTTATTTGCACAAATCTTCATCCTTGTCCATTGCTGCCTGATTTTATCACCGCTTCTAACGTATCCAGCAGCAATCATGCCGTTTCTGACTGCCTCCCAAGCAGCCTTCTTCTTGTTGATCATCCGCAAGTCGTTGCCCTTGTCCTCGATTGTTAGCAAGTGCTGCTCTATCAGCTGCCGCAACATCTCCTTTTCCATCCTATCCCAATTGTGCTCCCTTTCTCTCTTAGTCTGAAATTTAATCGTTCTTGTCATCTACCATATATCATGTTTAATTTTAAATTTTACCGGCAAATTAAAAGATAAACGAGCAAGCGAATGACAGCAGTGAAAGTGCGTTTGTTTATCCCATGGTTTTAAGTGTGTTTGATTGAAAATTCTCATAGGTACGTTGTCAAGTAAAAACCAGTTAGCGGCAGGTTAAAAACTGACTATTTTTGACAAAAAGTTAAAGCATGTTTTAAGTATAAAGTTGCGTATAACTAGTTCGGAGTTAAACTCTTAAAGTGGAGTCGACTATGAATTTGCGCCATTACTTTAAGTCTTGATTTCATATTAGCATACAAACATTTATGCCCACTTCACAGTACGAGCTTAAGTGTTAATCCATCGTTATACTCAGAATCAGTAGAAATGTCGTTTTCACATGGGACGCTTTACGATGAATTCCACTTAAGTAGTGGTTTAACTTAAACCACCGATTGCCATGGCTTAAGTGTCAAACCCGGGAGTACGTAATTACCATCCATGTATTAAAATAGTATTAACCCCAAATAAAAACTCACATAAGCAACCAAATATGTGGTCTGACAATACTGAAGAGAACATAAGGCACATAAATTTACAGATGCACACATATAATAACAATATCTTTTCATGCTTGATCATTCGCTTCTTGATCGCTTGTTTTATCCCTCTTCAGTTGGGTACTGTTCGTGTTCAATGACAATCACTTTTTTTTGTTTGGCTCACAATGTGGTGGATTCAATGCTTCACAACGCCAATCAATCCAAGGCTTACCTAAGCCACCCTTAAATATTGAGTGTGAAAACAAAATATTCTTGCGTGAATTTTATGTTCGATCCTTCAATTAGCTAAACCCTGAGGTGAGCTTGCACTGTGGATAATAGAGTTGAAAAGATTATGAGAAGAGTAAGTGCTGCATATATGGCCCATGTTTGTAATATGGGCCACCACAATATCAGAACCGGAAAGGCATATAAATGCTGTCAGTCACTGAAACTTGGTTAGTCTTGGTCAAGAGACGTCTGGTATAGAGCACTTGGAGGATTTTTAAATGTTCAGTTATAATTTTTGAGTGTTTTTGGATAAACGTGTGTGCAAATATAATATAATAATAATAATAATATGGGTGGCGCGACAGTCCGAGGTGGATCAGGGCCTAGCTTCTCAGCAACCACGTGTGTTGTGCGTGCTATTGTTCTTTCACGAGTGGAAAGGACCTACAGTTTAATGCCGACTCCGAACGGCGGATTTGAGAAGCTGTTTCTAGACAGGAATACTCTTTGAGTATTGTCAGTGACTCGAAAGAGGTGGAGCCGTGAATTATGATAGGTGGTAAATTCGAGTCACTTACCCACCACGCCACGGCGCCACGCAAATATAATATAAAGTCGTTTTAACTTTGTGTAGTGCTCCAATGAAAATATCAATATGTACAATCAAAATAATTTAAGAGCTTAGGAAGGGTGAGGGGGCACGATAATTGGGAAAAAATCCCAATGTTGGCAGTATGGCCAACCATAGGTGTTCCTATTATGGCCCATATTTAACACCCAATTATAAGTACAATTTAAAATGGTTATTTTTTAAGGTGAAAATGACTTCGATATCTACAAAGCCTTTAAAGCACTAAATCAGTAAAAGTTGCGGTTAAAAAAGGAGTATTGAGTTATTGAAGACACAGCAAAATTTAACGTGCTTGAAACCACCTTGAGGCCTGCTCCAAATACAGACACATATGGTATGCACTAAATTGATTGGAAAGGCCAATTCTGTTTAGATCTCTCATAGTTAAAACAGGGTGGTCCATATTAGCAGCACTTTTTCAAAAAGTGTTAAATTGATTTTTTTTAATTTTTTATTTATTTACGTTTAGTTACATTGCTCAAATGTTTCTTGCTTATAAAGACTGCCTGCAAATACTTGCTCCAAAAAAGAAAAAGTGTGTTAATGCAATACTAGTTGTTTTATTCATATTTGGGACACTTACTATACCAAGTGGTCTGCCCGAATCTGATCGCTTATATAAAATTTAAGATCTATTCAATTCATTAAAATTTAATATCTATTCGGAACATAGTGAGAAACTAAAGGGACGGCTCTTAATATCATAATCGGTTAGCAGAAAAGCACCCAATTGGGCATTCCTTCACTTCATGTTAAAGAAGAGCTTCCTATATAAGTATTAATCACATATACATTATATACATTAAAGTCAAATTTGTGAGGTATTGAATTTGTATCGATAAATAAATTGTCGAGCTGAATGGTTATCTTCAATATATATATGTTAATATTGTATTGTTATATACAGTCGTTTAATAATATTTTATTTATTATATATTTTACGGCCAATAAAGCATTCGTGCAAACCTCTTGGAATCTATCAAACTGTATGAGATGTATAGATCGGGACTGACACCTTTTCGTTACATCCTTCATGATGGCGAATTTCTTGTTCTTTTCTGTATGTTTTTGACAATTCGATATAAAGCGTTGTCTAGGCTCTTATTACATAAGAAAGTGAAATCACGAAGATAAAATTATTTAGAAGAACTACAGGAGTGAGAGATTGAAGTTGAAGAAGCAAAGCGCCAACACTCCTTTTGGGTTAATTCTATTCTTATCCTGACAGGTGCTAGAATTCTTTAATCGAATCTAATCGCCATGTCATGAGGGAGAGATGTTGACATAAATGGCGGACATGACTACCATCGTTTCCTTATTAGCGTATCCGGTTTTAAGATAGCTATGAATTCGGAAGGACAATTAATAAATCCTAACAGTGTTGGAAAATTTAATTTTTTTTTTCGGGGGAAATGAAAAATGATATAGTTCAGCAATTGATGAGCTGACTAAACGTAAATAATAATACAGCAGGATTAGGCTCCTCTATTTTTACATTTATAAGCAGACTCACAATTTTTCCGTTAAGCGCACTTCTTATTTAATCCCCATCAGCCCAAGCCAATTTTGTCCCTAAACCACACAGGTGGTGACCCAAAGTCACTGTGTTAGAAAAGTGATAATTATTGTTTGAAATAATATTTAAAGATCGTCTGAAAGGAGAGTAGTAGCTCATGAATTGTTAGGTTCATACCAGGCACATACATCACCTTCAAATTTGTCATAACGGAGTTGTACTTTTGTCAGCGAAGTGCAAATGTCTTTCGGTCGTGTATTAGTTGTTTGAATGTTTCAAAGTTTTGTTGATTCGCCGGTAAAATTTTGGTCTATCAACTCTAGTGCCGCGATCTACGCACCCACTTCGGCTAAGAGCCTGCAGTCGTCCCTTATTGCCAGGATTTTTTGAAAAGGTGCAACAGAAGACCCTTGCGCCTGTCCCCGTGCTCGTCTTTGAGGTGTTCAGGACGACTTCCTCTGCTTTTGTCGCTTGTTCCTTCCATTGGTCCATGTACGGAAGCCATTGATAGACAGACATGTGTTCTTATGATTCCTGGTGCAAAGCGAAAAAAATATGGGGACTAAGTAAACTTTAGTAACAATTGACAATTCCAAGCCACCTTTTCCATGTATCGAACTATTGTTCCAATACAGGTGACTGTGCGACACCGCCTGGGTAGATTAGGTGGGCTAATAATTATGGCGGCATATGTTTGTTACACTAATGCATTCATATTTCTGTTTTCATTTCTACGTAGTATTTTAGGTTTGGGTGATTACCACCACTGTAGCTGTTGTGGCCCACTTAGATCCTGATTGGATCCTTTGTGCTTCCTAGTATTATTATCCTTAAGGAAACAAAGTCAATGAATGCGGATGGGATTGCTTTTCAAGAATTTGTGAACGACATAACAACTTGTATGACTACGACGAATGAGCCATGAAGAGCCTAGAACCGTGGTCACTCAAAAAGGCAGTGCTCAGATACTGACTGTGTGAGTCTGGTAGCTTCAACATGTAACAGTTGGGATCGAATCGGATACGTCAGCAATGTCTGCCTTTCCCCAGAAAATTGCTTCAAGCGCTCTTCACCTGAATACTCAGTCTTTGCTAAACCTTTCTCCAATGCATCAGCTCTTGGAACTGACAGCCGTGAATAGTCTGAATGATGACAACTTCATTCTCACGGACGCGTTTGAGGCACGAGTTCTCTTCTCGAGGCTCAATTTATTCGATTACTCTCGTACCTTTAAAGTGTAACGTATTGCGAGCAAAATTTTCCTTTTCCAATTTTCCCTTTTGGGTATTTACGAGCAAACCTGTATTATCCCCTTCCACCTCACACACTGGAGATATAAATGAACAAAGAACAAAGTCTCTCGGCGACCTCTTGTTATGGTAACTCGTTCGAAAGCCCTTCGAACACAGTATGAATCCCCTGATCCCACTCCGTGCGGCATGACAAAGGGAAGATGTGAGAAATTTGCATATGGGATAACTCGAACGAATACGAAACTTCAAACTTCAAAGGCATCTAGGCATCGATATGATTGAAGCAAAAAAGGAACAAAAATGGATGAGGCAGTTAACAGGACCCACCTCCACGTACATTCCCACATACATTCCAATCCGCTTTGCCAGCGCAAAAAAAGGGGCTACCCTGGTGATGGTGTGCAGAGATACACGGCGACTAGGATAAATGGGAGTTTTGCATTAAAACCTTGTGAGAACACAAAAGCAGAATCGAAAAAAAAAACGTGATGCGTGGATGTAGAGGTTTGCACATGTAATTTTGCGAGGACGTTGAGCTGGCAGTTATGGAACAGTTTTGCCAATGGGCTGTGTTGGTTTCTGAAGCATTAACCCGCTCGGCAGCCACTCGATGATATGGAGTCTGCAACTGTCAGGTTGCTTTTAAAATCTGATGAGTGAAGGGAGCTTAAGCCCAGTGAACATGCTGTGCACGTTTTTGATGCGTTGCACTGTATTGTGTCTGTTAGTCCTTTTGAAAGGTAAAAGATATTGCGTATCTTTGTTCAGAACAATCGTATGACGTTTTGTTTGGATTTCTGACAAGAGCTCTCTGTGACTGGTTCGGATACTGCATTATCTGCATCTGCTATTTTGCTACAACAGGGATATCGACAACAACGTGATGCATTTCATCTTCGAAGATAGATAACGTTTGGGTTATAGCCAAAGTCCTCGAAAAAAAGCAGTATGACTGCGTTAGACCAACATATGATCTTAGAAGAGCCCGCCCCTCCCATACCAGTCCCTTCTATTAATAAACTACAATTCGACATTGTGTTGTTTTTTCTAAATCTAAGAGCTCTTCCCCATCAATGTAATTTAACCCTCTAATGCCTACCACCACCTATCTGCGGGGAATACTTTTGGAAATGTTAACGAGGTAAAGGTCCATTTTAAAAGCCCTACACCTTGTTAAAACATTGCCCTTTTTGTTGCAATTTATTTCATGGATGTATTGAGTTTTTTTTTGCAAACTAAGTTCGTTCGTTAAAGTCGAAAAACCACCTTTTGGATGAAAATACAGTGGACTCTCCCTAAGTCGAACTCTCCTTAAGTCGAAACTCTCCCTTACTCGAACTTTTGCGCCAAACTCCCTCAACTTTCCGTACAAAAACCCCTCTCTTAATCAAACTCTCTCTAACTCGAACAAATGTTGGTATCCCGTGACAATTCGACTTAGGGGGAGCCCACTGTACCTAAATATCTTTGTGCAGACAACGTTTTTGACCGAAATATTTTTTTTTTATAATTCAAAGTAGAAAATTAATAGATATAAATAATATTGTATTATCAGGAATATTTTGCTCTTTTCAAATTTCACACGGATGTAAGTCTTTTGACAACCCAAAGAGGTCTCAAGGCGGTTTTTGTATTTTGACTTATTTTTAAAAGTGAAAAATTGAATTTTTTAACATTTTTTTCCAGATTATTTATTCTTGAGTGCATACAATCTTATGGAAACAATTTGAATCGAATCAAAAAATAAGGAATTTCATATAATTTCACATAAAGTTATTATATTTAAACTAACGATTCCAGGTTTCGAAGCCCTCTTCGTCAAATGGGTTGAATCGTACTTGGCAAACATAGAATACATTGTAAAGTTCAGATTATGTGAGTCCAAGCCCATCATAGCCACGTCGGGCGTACCTCAAGGGAGCCACCTCGGTCCTTTGATTTTCGTACTCATAATCAACGACGGTCCGTATAATCAACGATTCTCATATCTCTATCTATTTAGATGACATGAAAATCCTCTCCTCTCCTTCTGGCTACTACTCTCTCCAAAATTACCTAAGAACATATTCTGTGTGGTGTCAGAAAAATGATCAACTTAATGTCAGTCAGTAAATGCCAATTCATTGCATTCTCCCGGAAACGCCCACCCTCTAGAATCGCTTAGAATCTATTTTCTTTGTAACGAACCAGTGCCCTCTGTGTCAACATTATGAGACTTAAGCGTTCTCTGTGATAACGATCTCAACTTTCGTTCCCATGTTGACAGTATTATAAGTAGAGCAATCCTCGCAACCCTGTTCCATATCACACCACACCGTACTAATTACGACGACAACACACCTGTTTCAAGTATGTTAAGGTTGGAACATAGAATATTCCTTCGACTTCCATCCCAACAAAGCCTCTCATCGCAACTTCCTTAGCCTTTCCCACCTTTGTCTCTCTTTTCCACAGTATCTAGGTTAAGCATTCGTTTTTTCATTAAGTTGGTTGTAATAAGCTTAATTAAAATTAATTGTGGAACGAGACAGCACAGCACGGCCACAGCTATAGGCCGGATTCCAATATATTTCTAAGAATAAGAATATTTGTCTATGATTCCTGTCGGCCGTTAGTGTGTTCATGAGTGACTGTTCAATCACTTTACCTTTTGCAATCAGAGTGAAATCTGGAATTGGGAGGCGAGTAGACGAATCCAAACGAGGTGCAAGCAACTGGGGCTGATTGGGTGCATACAGCAAGTCATCTATAAGACATGGGTGGAGAAAGGCGTACGATTTGTATTCTCAGTACTTGTTAAGTGAATAGTGGTGTTTTGCCTGTTGTTCAAAAGTTTTGTTGGAAGTTATTGTCACATAGGAATCGCAAGACTCCGTCTCCGATGATGACATTTTACAGGTTTTAATAATAATATGTGTGTTTTTTTTTGCAAGCGTTCAATTTGCATGTAAAATACACTAACAACAAATCCTTTATCCGCTTAAGTTACTCATCATATCTATAGCCGCTTAAGAAATAAGCGAGGATAAAAACAATTCTTCCAATCATTATTTTCTGTGTGTTCATTCCTGAATTTATCCATTCATTGTTTAGGTTGCTGTATGTGGATTACATTTGCAGATGTGGTTGGTGTATTAGATAATTTTTCATTGTTTTGGCATCCATAAGTATGCAATTTTTTGTACACCCAGAGTGTCTCTGCTATACATTCCGTTTAGGTTTCGTAAACGATTCTTTTGATTTGACGACTTTTTTTTATTTTTTAATTATTAAGTGTTTTTTCTTTTAAAGTGTTGGTCAGCGTGACACAGTCAGAAAACGAAGACTGTGACCATCAAAGATCAACCATCGCCTTCCACGATTACACCCCTGACTGCTTAGCAAATGTCATAAATGTCGTCGGTGCTGCCAAAATTTTATGATGAATCATTAAGCGCCGATGATCGTGTTTTTGTGCACTTATAAATTAAGCGCATATACGCTTGCAAAAAAAAAAAAAACACAGCTTATGTATCATTTTTCTGTCGTGTATCCTATTAATAATATATATAAAAATCTGATGAATTAATCGAAACTGTCAAGGAACTTAATGCGGTGTTCAAAATTATAGGAGTACAGTTACAAAATTTGTTTCATCTTTATTTTTATTGATAATGTGGATGGCGCTACTGTCATGGGTGGACCTGGAACTATCTTCTACAGCAACCACTCGTGTTGTGAATGGATAGGACGAAGCTATACTGACTACGAACGGCGGAGCTTAAGTAGCTTTTTTATTAGACGCGAATTCTCTTGAGCACTATCAGAGACACGACAGAAGGGGAGCCGTGAATTATGAAAGGTTGATTCGCGAATCGATCCTGGCACCCTCTGCGTAGGACTTGCCGACTAACATGCTACGCCACGGCGACTCACCTCCTTTGTTCTTAATGCTGTTGCAAACTACATGTAAGAGACTTTTCTACGTATCAATGGGACATGAAAAGTAAAGAAACTGGCCAAGTCACGATCGGATAAATATTTGCATTTGCAATAGGATCTCTTAAAAAACAATTAAGAGTAAATACATATCAAGAAACAATAGCTGTGTTTTTTTGCAAGCGTATATACGCCTAATTTTGAGGTGCACAAAAAGACGATCATCGGCGCTTAATGATTCATAATAAAATCTTGGCAGTACCGCCGACATTTATAACATTTGTAGCAGTCAAGGGTGGAACCGGTTAAGGTGGTCGTTGATCGTTAATGGTCACAATCTTCGGTTTGCGATTTTGTAGCGTGACAATCACTTTAAAAGCAAAACCACTTAATAATTATAAAATAAAAAAATTTTCATCAAATGAAAAGAATCGTTTACGAAACCTAAACGGAATGTATAGCAGAGACTCTGGATATACCAAAAATTGCATACTTATGGATGCCAAAACAATTAAAATTATCTAATACATCAACCACACCTGCAAGTGTCACCCACATACAGCAACCTAAACAATGAATGAATAAATTCAGGAATGAACACAGAAAATAATGTTTAAGAGCATTGTTTTTATCCGCGCTAATTCCTTAAGCGGCGATAGATATGATGAGTTACTTAAGCGGATATAGGACTCGTTGTTAGTGTATTTTACATGCAAATTGAAAACTAAGCGTATATGCGCTTGCAAAAAAACGCAGCTAATGTGAAATATTTGTGAAGCCTAAATTTATAAATTTCTATGAATATGTTTTGTCCGATCCACAAGAAAGGAGGCCCCTTTGAATGCGCCTATTATCGAGGGTTAAGTCTCCTTATTATTGTATTCAGAAATTTCTCTGCTATTTTGAGTGCTCGCCTGAAGTCGCCTATCAGCTAACCGTGAGGTCCCTATCAGTGTGGACGCACTTGCGGATCCACCTGTATCAAGTTAGCAACCATGGTCAAAGGGTGCACTTGTCTAAAATAAGCTTCTTAAACTTCTCCAGCCGGAGTCTCCAATCGTGAAAGGAAAAAAGTATGCACAGCACGAATTGTTCTTGTAGACGCAAGGCCCTGTCCATCCCGGACTGAAGGCGCATATTTTCCTACCACTTGCGGCGTCACGAAGCATAGTTTCCAAACACGAATGAGAGAATTTCCTTTTTCGTCACATTGTTTGTTGCACTTGCTTCGGAATCGATCATATCGCCATTGTCAGAGTATACGAAAAACTTTTAGCACATCACGGTACATTCTAAAACACCACTTTTAAACGCATACTCATCACTTAAGCCATCCCCCAAGACTCGTTCACATTTCATACCCTTGTGAATTTTAAACTTCCACTCAAGCTCTGACATTGCGTCTACCTGCCCGCAAGAGGAAGATTGATGAAACGTCACTCAACTGCAAGAGCCAGCCAAACAAAACGAGAGAGAAAATATCCATTTTTAATGAAGCAGAATAATATTATCGAATCTGCGAAGCTCGTCATACCCTCAACGAATTCATATCTGTGTTAACAAACTCAATGAAGCGACCGTCACTAGAGAACCGCACCTTCATCCTCCCGCCCAACTTAACTTAACTCGGCCCGAGTCAGCATCTACGTTGGCTACCCGAACTTGTATAGTCACCAAGTGGGTATCTAAAATTGATGAGAAATTTCGTAGAAAAAAGGATGAAGCTATCCCTTTTGGCTCTATGATTGATTAACTTCGCTGGCTGGGAGGGGGAAGAGCCAACAAGAAATGCACCTGGATCTCGAAGGGGGTTCCTTACAGTTGTGTGATGTCACTTTGGGGTCGACCGCACGGATGTGTTCCATCCATCAAGATCGGTTTGAAATGATATGATGGTCACACAATAAAAGTCAAGGGTTATTTCATCGAAGTTGGTGCAGATAATAAACTCATTGTGGGTGGCATGAACGCATCATCAGTGAATTTCATCGTTCTGAGATTCTTAAGAAACAAAGACCTTTTCCGGAGGGCTAGAACTTTCTTCTACCTTTCAGCGAAATCCCCGTTGGGCGCCATTTTTTCCAAAACACTGAGAATGTAGACTGAAGGTAAAGGGGAACGACGAATCAATTGGGTTGGAGTGTAAACCTCTGTCTCTTATCCTCGTCAGACCCCGACCTCAGGATAGCGTGATCTCTGGCTAGGTGCCACTAGTTGCGAACAGTAATTTGTTTGAATTTGTCTCGACATCTGTGAGCCACTCTGAACATGACCTTATATATTGCGTTTCCCACACATTCACAATTGAAGAATCTTTGCGTGCAAGCGTTCTACGTAGGCTGCACATATAAGGCGATGGATCCGTAGACCACTGGCTAGACTGTTGCCGCTAAACCGCACATACTGTTCGTGAATTAATTATGTCCTCCTGGTGCCATCAACGCAGGCAGGACCGTCGTACACAGACCTTTCCTCTCGAAGAGACCGATAATTTTCCGTGAGTACCTCTTTAGCGATGACCTGGAATGATCAAGGGCGTACATAAAGGCACTTGGTGCATCGAGAGGTGGCTATACTACTCTGTTGCCTCTATACGTTGCTACAAAGAACGAGCTGTTTTCAGAGGTGCTTAACATATTATATACGGTTTATCAATGAGGACGGATTATTATTATAGACGTAGACCAAGTTCGTGATTACCTCGAAGTTATTGCTGCTGATTTTGACGTTTTGCAAAAGGTGTCAATGTTGTGTGCTTTCTTAACCCGATTGTCGATTTTAGCCAACTTCGTCTCAACGCCAGCACGTTCCATTGCCGATTCAGTGGGTTCGGCTAATTTGACCGACTCTTAGGAGACCGTCTACTATTACCTTGTGCGTCCTTCACGATTTTCTAAAGATCGATTTTGAAGACAGCGCGTCGATATTTGACTGGACTATGAGAGCGACTGGTTAGCGGGGTCCCCGGTTCAAATCGCAGTGAAAGCAAAGTTAATACGCTCTTATCTGCTTTTCAAATCTGGTCCAGTCACCATTTGCCGTTGGGATCAACTTAACGGTACTAGCACTGCAGTAGTCAAAAAGTGGTAGTAGTCTGACTATGGTTATCACAATCAACCAACATGGTCTAAGTGTGCTCTTGAATTAACCTAACCTAAACTATCGATAAGAATACTCCATTGTCACACTGCACAACTTGAGGGGTCTTGCATGAATTTCAAAATAAGTCATTGCAGTACATAGCTTGATTCTACCCTGACAAGTAAGGTCTGCGACTCAATGAGGGTCTGAGCATAAACGAAAGCTGCCATCCATCTTTGACGGGCCATTGCCGCGCTGCTTGCAGTCATCAAGACAAAGCTGGCTTCCTTCCTTTATAGCTTGGTCTTTATACCGGAGGCTCGGTTTTCCTCTCCTTCTCGACCCAGTAGGCTCGGATTCGAAGACCCTCTTTGCTGAAACATTGGTGTCCATGCTCTCGATGTGGCCAAGCTGGGATAGGCATAATCGAATGATTTTAAGAATCGATATTTCGAGTAATCGAGGAATGAGGAATTGCCTGTAGTGCTAGCTTTTTGACTAGTGCATGGAATTGTCTCGATGTTATGCACCTGTATTTTCCTATCCCTTCTTTTGCCGTTCTCATGATTGTTTTATTTAAACATTCTGCAACCGCCATATGCAATGGAATCAGCTCCAATAGCACCTCCACGGCGGCAGTAGGGCAGGTTCTCATGGCCCCTGTAATATAGATGCATGCTAACCTATGACCTCTGTTGGGTGTCTCTCATGCGCTGATCAGGCTGGTTTTTTGGACCATGCTATTGCACCGTATGTGATTGTTTGTCTAACAAAAGCTATGAAAATTCATCATGGTATGCTTGGACTGCAAATTCGCCGTTCGGAGTCGGCATTAAACTGTAGGTCCCTTCCACTCGTGAAAGAACAATAGCACGCACAACACGAGTGGTTTCGAAGAAGCTAGGCCCAGGTCCATCTCGGACTGTCGCGCCATCCATATTATTATTGTTATTATGCTTGGACTGCAACCCCAGGATTTGCCCGCTAGGCTTCTACAAATCATCAAAGCATGCATCGCCTTCCTGGTTCTCTCTTCCATGAGTTTGCTATCTAAGACGAGTCATTGATATTTTACCTCTTACTGGAGCCAGTACTGTGCCTGACAGACTAATTTGTTTTAGTTGTTCCAGTTTATATTTTCTTGTAAAAGGTACTATGTGTATTAGATTAGGGCTAATTATTATATTAGCCCAGGCGACAGGCACCACTACTTAGTCATTTTTAGACCGCATTCGATGATGTCACATCTATGATGACTATATCTGTATCTCTAAAACTTCGTATACAACTAGATTCCACATTAGGGGAGATAAGACTCCTCTTATTGCCAATGACTACTAACTAATTGAGTGAGTGAGTGAGTGATGTTTATTGTCTAAATTAATTTGCAACATTCAATTTGCAATACAATATAAGATTGCCTTCCAACGTCACCATGGAGTTATCTCTTCAATGCTGGATAAAACCTTGAAGCTGTAGAGGAGAGTCCATGTGGGACGTCAGTTGACCTTATTACAATATTTATAAAAATTAATTCTATGGTTACATAAAAGACAATAGAGAATCTGCGAAGCCCAGAGGCTTTTCTGCAGAACATTATTCAAAAAAAGGGATTTTACATTTAAAGCAGAGTAATTCTCATTATTATGGGAACTTAGACTATTATATAGTTTATAAGTGAATATGATTCAATAATACATGTTTCTTTATTTCTTTTTTTCCTGGTGTGCGCCGGCTGTATACTCAATACGGAGCGTGGAAGTTGGTTGCATATTCTTGGCACCGCAAATGAAAGTTGCTTTCTTCCATATGAGTTGTGTATTCTTGGTATTTTCAGTAGTCCATTTGCCCTTTACCTTGTATTGACACCGTGTTCAATCGCTTGTTTAAAGCGTTGGTCGTTGTAGGTCTCGTTAATGAAATTAAGAAGAAAAAGTTTTTGGACGGTTAGTACATTTAGATCTTCACTAAGGCAATAAAAATTTTCTACATAGCGACTACCATACTAAGATCGTAAAAGAATTTACTAACTACTAACACAAGATAACTCGATAAAACTCAAGTTATGGAGATGTTATCGATATTTTGTATTCAACGATTATCACTCGAATTATCATTCGAATGCGCCTTTCTTCATTGTGAAATTCTGACTTTGTTTGCCTGCCGCCGCACTTGTGAGAAGATCACACAAAAATGCGAAGAAACTGCTATAAGCGACGTTAATGAAGGTTTTTCTCTGATAAGTGGAGCAGTCACAAGAATCTTCTTTATTGTGCATCGAATCATACGACACCACAAAGGTTTTTAATCTTTTCCTTCCCCCACTAAGTCTTTCCCATGAGCTCGGTCATAAGCCCAACATGATGCATTCAGGCTTAAAGCAAATATCCCGTCCTCACCAGAATGATAAACATGTCAACCCCACCATTTTTGGATATGTAAGGACCAAAGGTTACTCTTGTATCAAACCCAAAAGATTTGGATGACATAAGCTGTGTTTTTTTGCAAGCCTACATACGCTTAGACTAACAACAAATCCTATATCCGCTTAAGTTACTCATCACATCTATCGCCACTTATGAAATAAGCGCGGACAAAAACAATGCTTCCAAACGTTATTTTCTCTGTTCATTCCTGAATTTATTTATTCAATGTTTAGGTTGCTCACATTTGCAGGTGTGGTTGATGTATTAGATAATTTTTAATTGTTTTGGTATCCATAAGTATGCAATTTTTGGTACACCCACAGTGTCTCTGCTGTACATTCCGTTTAGGTTTCGTAAACGATTCTTTTCTTTAGATCAACTTTTTTTTATTTTATAATTTTTAAGTGTTTTTGATCTTAAAGTGATGGTCATGCTATACAGTCACAAAACGAAAATTGTGACCATCAAAGATCAACCATCACCTTCCACGACTACACCCCTGACTGCTTAGCAAATGTCATAAATGTCGTCGGTGCTGCCAAGATTTTATGATGAATCATTAAGCGCCGATGATCGTTTTTTTGTGCACTTATAAATTAAGCGTATATTGCAAAAAAACACAAACATAGTTCAAGATGATGATGCGGTCATCAGTTAAAGATAATCAAAGCGACTAAATACTTGATCTCAGGGTGCGATAATGGATGACGATCGACATTAAAAGGGTGAGGTGCAGATTGAGTAATACGATCGCTGCAGTCTACAGAAAGAAAGGAACTAAAGGAAAGGTTAAGATTTACTTCCAAAATAAAAAATGTTCCTTTTTTGAATGACTCATCCGAAATACAGTATACTCTCCCTAACTCGAATTTCTCCCTAACTCGAATTTCTCCCTAACTCGAGTTTTTGCCTCTCTCACCATCTACAGTTCAAACTCCCGCTAACTCGAACAGATTTTGATATCCCGTGACAATTCGACTTAGGACGAGTTCACTGTAAATGCGTAAGTCGACATGAGGCGGCGCCCGCGCTGAAAGGACAATGCCTTACCGGAGAATTGATCACCATTTTTTTTTGAGAGCATGCGACAATCGACATCGACAGCGACATCGGAAATTCTGACATCAAAGATGGTTGGGCTGTGCTGACAAAGCTTCAACGAGATATACTTGAAGAATTCGGTGACGCTCTGTTGGGTACTGAGACATACTGAAATCCAAGGTAATGAAAGTATGAAGAGTCTCGCGAAGAAGTGCTCAGAGCTGGGAGAATATCTGGCAATCCCGTATGCGCATACGCCACTCAGCTCCATAAAGAAGAAGCTAGAAGACAAAGCCCTGGGTAGAGCCAAAACTCACAGGCTCAGCCTGAAGACTGCAGCAACAGCAAGTCTCCGATGGCCGAAGTTGAACAAGAAGAGATCAACATCATTGATCGCTTTTAGCCGCAGAGATGTACGTGCGCTTATAGGAGTTCTTACCGGACACTGTGCATGAACATACCGAACAACAATTTTTGCAGAACCTGCAGAGGATACAATGAAGGATACGAGGAAGAAATATAATCTATTCAACATCTGCTCTGGGAATGTCCAGGCCTTACAATAGAAAAACGTATTTTCTAGGAAAACAATTGTTCTCGGATCTGGAGGACCTAAGCTGTGTTGCCTTGAGGATGTTCTTTCTTTATTCATCTCTTTCTATAAGCCAACGCCAAAGCTCCTAGGACTCACACATGTACGGTAGGTAAATACCCACAAATATGGGCACAATGGACCCAACACATAGTCTAAGTGAGCCACAGTCTGTAGGCCGTCAGGGTACTGAATTTAATTACCTTACTAGCTTGCTTACATGTACCCGTGGTAGTAGAGATCCGCCAATTCTAATTCAGTTCCCAAATCGCTGACATGTCTTCAACTGTTTTCATCATCCTCATCCATAGACCTTTCATGGATCTACCAAGATTTCTTCCCAAAAATGCGTGGGTCCTCCGATAAAGACATTCGGGTCCGTGGAAGCATCAAAACTCTGGTCTTTATTATGAGTTTCAATTGCGTGTTCGCCGCCTGAACAGCGCTGTAAAACTCCCTCTCACTTCCTCTCAATTCCATTGATGTGCACTTCCAGCTCAAGCACATCCGCATCCTGCCTTGACAATAGCCCCGGCCAAACGCAAGGACAACCATCAATCACTTCCCTGACAATGTTGCTGAGATCTAGCCTCCACACCAACCTACAGCGAAGCAAAACTCTCCACTCGTTAAATGTTTTACGATAGCGTCTTCGTGCTTCATCCGAAATTAGTCGTTTCCGATTTTAAGAGTCGGATTTACCGAACTACATCGCGTTAATCAAACCTCCGGACATGTACCGCAAAACTCCGCCCCATCCCCGCTCTTTTCACACTCGCGCCCATTTCCAAGTCCGCCGGAGGCATAAAACCCTCGCCCATAAACGAGGATGATTCATAAAAACGCTGTAACTCGTCAAATTGTTTAAGCCCCCATCTCCCTCCACCCCCATCTGGCAGACGCATGGAATAACCGAAAAATAAAAAGGATTCCAGCAGCGCGAGGAGCTGACTATACATTTTCAATGTGGAAAGCCACTCCACACACGTGCGGTAATTTATGGCATAAATACAGCCCTCTTCACGAACATCCCCCGCTTCTTTTCACAATCTAACGGATGCAAATATTCCCCTTTTCCAGGCACCGCCGCGGTCGCTGATGGCGAGGGGATGTGGGGTGCTCTTTTAATCGAATTCCGATCATAACCTGTCATAAAAAGGAAATCGTTTCGGCATAAAACCTGTCCAATAGCCGTCCAATAAGTTGCCAAAAGGCTCGACGTAATCGAGCCTCGTGGCCTGGAGTGTTTTCAGGCCGGCAAAGCAGCCCACAGCCCAGAGCCCATTCCCGGCAATGTACAGATTATTGATGGAGACGGCCAGGACCGCCGGCCGTTAAGGAACTTATCCCACAGTCTTGCCCAGACCAAGAAATTCGCCTGTTTTTTTTCAAATTTATTTGCCCCTTGCCGCCGAGTCGTTATGTTTACGGCCGGCCAAAGTAGAAGCATTGTACATTCGGTCCAGAACTCCTCGACCAAGGGCACGCAGCTCATCCGCCACATGCCGACGGACAATCGTGCGATAGGAACAAGACGAGGCTGTGTCTGCGCAGGGAAAGGGTTGGGTTGGGGTCTTTCTTTCGTTTTCGTTTGCTCCTGCGGATATTTGCATTCGGTGAAAGGAGATGCTGCTGGTGATGAAGCGGAAGGACCCAGTGATTTAGGTTGCTCGACTGCACAACACCGAACCGGAGGTGTTCAGTTCTGGGGTTCATTTTTCCGTTTATCGTGTCCGGGGGAACCATTAGGCGGACGTTTACTGCGCATAAAAGGTCGGAAGTGGTCTTAAAACTTTCGTCTGGATTTCCTTACGTATGACTTGGTCATTCCCAGGGGTTGGTTTCATTTTTACGAGAAATGTTTGTGCGAACCGTGGTCGCACTCGCTGTCGCTGTCCTCGTCTGTTGATGTTGGGGTAACTTTATGCGGTTTGCTTGCTGGGATGGAAATGCGAAAGTTTCCTAGGGTTGCTGCGTGTTGAAAGCAATAGTTTCGGTTGACCAAGGGTGTGTGTGGTCAGGGAATACACCGACTTCGCCCCCATTACATTTTCCGGCAAGTTTCACCAGTTTGGGAAGTCGTATGCATTTGATATTACAGCTCTCATGAAAGTTCTTCGACAGCACAATAACAAGAAGTTTTCTGGTCCTCGTTTAGAGCTTTCCACTGAAGTCCCTCTGGAACCGGAATTTATAGAGCCGAGGACAGTTATTCTGTCTTTGCCCGTTGGAGAGCACTTTGGGACCTACCTTCCATCATTTAACAAAATTTTCGGAGAACTTCAGGCGAATGAAATACTATATTGATATTGCATCCCAAATCATGCAATTTGAGTGGATTGCAATGGGGACCCTTTAATGTCTCCAGAAAACGTATGTGTTCTAGGAACACTTCACTTAAGCGCACGATCAAATGGGAAACGATATGGATGCTAGGCCTGCGTTCTTTAAGTCGTTTGATTATAACTGAAGACTAAATCAAACGTGCAAATTAAGGGAAGGTGATGATGTCACCCACCAACGATCGGGTGCTCTGTGCTTCCTTGGCTCTGATTACAGTCCAATTTAGAATAACAAATATCAAGCGCTTCAATTTTGTTTCATTGTCCATCTTTCGGTGTGGATCCCAAAGCTGACCGAAATGTACAAGAAAAAGATGATCATTGAGTCTCCCGCGAAAAAAAGCAGAAAATTTGGTTGGCTGAGAAGAAGAAAAACTGCTCTAGGACTCGAGGTAGTCCAAATTGCTCAGCTTGCTAGCCTAGACTAAGAACTGCACGGAGCTGAATGAGAAAATAACCGAGAGGTTTCAAGTCGCGTGATCGCGGTGGCCATTAATGAACGCTCGCCAGTGATGAGCAAGTCGCCTAATTTCTTCTTCACAACTTTCGGTGTTGAATGTGGAAAATAAAAGATTAGCGTTTTCACAAACGTTATAAGATTCGGACTTTATTTGTGTTCACCTTGTATTTAAACTCTACCATAAAATATGAAGAAGTAGGCTGTCATTGCCTGGGGGGTTGTTTATATCTTGGTGTAAGGACACGTCTATTGAAGCCATGCGTGACGGCATCGCGAGAATTTGTGTGTCTACAGAAACTTAAAGGTGGAGACAAATGAACAGTATTCACACAGTTAAAAACAAAAACGGATTGCTTTTTAACATTTTCTTCTCGTAACAACGCGTAACTTTTAAGACGATCGTCGTTCAAACGATTGTATTAAACGACGTCGTCAAAAGTTTGCTTCGTGTAACACTACAATCGAATCGTCCAGTTGTGTCGTCAATCGTTCAAATAGTAGGCAGTTTAAGAACACGTTAAATGTCTACAGAAAATTCGTTGTTGTGTGCCTATTCATTTCCAATTAAAATTTGAAAACATGTACATAAGTACATAATATTTAACTTTTAGTCAACTATTTATCTAAATATTAGTCAGCAACGCAAGGCAAATGAAATGTTTAATTTCACGGACGAACATCTTGAAATGGCGAAAAATTGTTATTCCGAGAACCACACAATGTAATAACAATAAAAGCAAGTTGTGGGCACCTGCTTAGTGAAAGGTAATTGCAGCACCTAACAATTCATTATTCTTGCTAGAGTTACAAGTTAATTTAATTTCTTTTAGCTATGGATGGATTTTAAATATCGTCGTCACACAAACTATCTGTAAAAGTAAAAGTGTTCCCAGTCAACCATTGGTAGCCACCAACAGCTAGGACCTCCAAGGTAGCACCATGTCTTAAAATTGGGAGAATATAAGTTCACTGAGAGCCGCTCCTTTGTTTTCACAGTTTCAAGCACAAGTACAAACGCCTCTTTTTATAAGCGAAGACGTTGAATAAAACTAAAATGCAAAATCCAATTTAGCAAGTTTATTGTTTAAAAATAATAATATTTTTACCTTTTCGATGCATAAACAACAACCAACAACAAAGTATGAATCGATTGTAAAACAGCGATCGTTTAATCACAGCTTTTGGCAGTTCAATAAGTTATACGAAGCAATATTGAGTCGTCAAAAACGACGTCGAGTAGACGATTGAATAATTTTAGCGTTACACGACGCAATACAATCGTTGAAACGACGTCGTCAGACGATCGTCGTCTTGCGTGATGAGAGCCCAGGCATTTATAAATTAAAGAAATTCATTCATTTTACATCAATTTGCAATTCAATCATTCGATACTTTTTGTTTTGTACGAAATCGAATTGTTGTTAGCTTAAGCAACTCATCTGTCCAATGTCAAAAACGGACCGTGAGTGACTTCACAATATGACAAGCTGTCCAGCACACCTTATTATCTTTACACCATGATTTATACAAAATTCTTAGTACAATATTTGACATTTATTAAGTTCATTTTGGTACCTACAGAACTTTATGATAATACAGTTAAGTTGTTTAATTTAAATTCAAACCTTAGCAAAACAACAAGAATGTTTTGATATAATTGATGATGGTTTTGATCTCTACTCTGAACATACAGATCGTGTTAAAATCTTTATCAAATTGATTTATTAGGGTAAACTACCCTAATTCGAGCTTCCTCCCAATAGCGAGCCCCCTTCATGAATTTTGTCCAAAAGCTAAGCCCCTGCTTTTCAGACAATAACGTTATTTTAATAGAAAAAATCTGTTATATCTTTTCTTTGAATCGTATAATTCATTTTCAGGTAATTCGTACTCCTGTTTAGTAGTGTTTCGTAAGGGAAAATTCAAATATGGCATTTTATTCAGATAGACTTCTTACTAATTGCATTTCTTATTAATGTGTTTATGCAATATGTGATAAGTAGTTAAGCATATTAATTCTAAGCTATGCAAGTTGTTACAAATAGAAATAATGCCATTTGAACTGTAAGAGTATGGTATTAGGTATGTTTTCACAACCAAGACAATGCAATTTTTGTCCTAGATTGATGGTCCTAGATTCAAGATCAAATTAGATACTTATAAAAACCAGTCAAAGGGCACACAAACTTTTAATGGTTACATATGGAAACCTTTATGTTTCCCAATTTTAATTGTCCTATCTGTTGTTGCTTCGTACAACATCGTATAGGATTAGCTACCAATTTTTTTGGATACTTTGTAATTATGTTTTATGCTTAACTTCTTTAACGCGTAAATACATATGTATAAATATTTTCATAATTAACATTTCAAATAAAATTATGTTTTGGAGCTAAGATCTGTTCATTCCATCAGTTGGTTATTCATTTAAAACCCATTGATCTGTCGACAAGAAACGAATGGACGCAAATATGCGTTATTTATTATTGTTAATTTTTAATGTTCTTGACTAATTTTTGTCATGAATTTATTTAATAATATTTTCCTTTTTACCTTTTAAATAAATGAACTATAAAATAACGATGGTTTCATTTGTGTGCTATGATTTATACGGGGGTATCGTTACCGGAACGCTTAGAGCTCGAGATAGGAACAGCGGGGCTCGGTATTGGCTCATGTCTCATTTTGTACTTTATTTACATTTATTAAATTTGAGTCCAATACTTACAATAAGATATTGTTTATGTAAAACAGTTATACATCAAGTTTTCCTTAAATGATAAAATGGGTAATTGGTAAATTGGTAATTTTTTTGAGAGAGCAACGAAGTCAAAAATTTCCTTAAGGGGGCTCGCTGCTGTGTAGTTTACCGTATACCCAAATACTCCGAGTTGTTGTTAAACAGAAATCCAGAGAGAAAGTTAATTAAGAAAATCAAAGAAACAGTAAGATATAAAAATGACATAAGGCAACTTCTTTGTTACAACTAAATAAACAATTATTTGATATGTGTAGTGATAATCCTCAAGAGATCATATTTATCAATTTTGTCAAGCTCAGGTCACAGAAGGTCTGTGAGAATCTTTCTGTGACGAATTGTCTGCGCACTGAACCCATGACGAAGACTGACATCAAAACTAAATTCATGCTAAGTACTTAGAACTGAGCTGGAATTTTGATAATATAAAATTTGCTAATAATTTTAGCACGTTAGGGCATGTGTGCAGAAGACTGGCTTTCGGTGTTTTTCCTATTTTATTCTTCTAAAAGAACAGCGCTGTGAGTCGTCGTGGCGTAGTGGGTTAGGGCTTCCACCTCTTTCGAGTCACTGGCAATGCTCAAAGAGTGTTCCTGTCTAGAATAAGCTTCTCAACTTCGCCGTTCGGAGGCGACATTGAACTGTAGGACCCTTCCGCGCGAACAATAGCACGCACAACACGAGTGGTTGCTGAGAAGCTAGGCCCAGGTCCCCCTCGGCTATCGCGTCACCAATATTATTATTATTAGCTGCGTTTTTTTTGCAAGCGTATATACGCTTAATTTTCAATTTGCATGTAAAATACACTAACAACGAATCCTATATCCGCTTAAGTTACTCATCATCATAGATCATTTTTCTCGGATTCTTTTGGCATCCATAAGTATGCAATTTTTGGTGAACGCAAAATGTCACTGCTATACATTCCGTTTAGGTTTCGTAAACGATTCATTTCATTTGATAAACATTTTTTTTATTTTATAATTATTAAGTGTTTTGCTTTTAAAGTGATGGTCACGCTACACAGTAACAAAACGAAGATTGTGACCATCAAAGATCAACCATCACCTTCCACGACTACTCCCCTGACTGCTTCGCAAATGGCATAAATGTCGTCGGTGCTGCCATGATTGTATTATGAATCATTATGCGCCGATGATCATTTTTTTTCTTTTTTTGCACTTATAAATTAAGCATATATACGGTTGCAAAAAAATAACTAATATCAACATAAATAACCAAAAAAACAAAACACAAAACACTGGCAGGTTGTACACCTATGGAGAAAAGAGAGAGCATGATATGCAACAATTGTTGGTTGCAGTTATAACTTGGCTGTAGCGTCCTTCATTTAATACACAGCAGCATCACGTGAGTACATTCATCATTGGATCCCGATTGTAGGCTATGTACCTCGCGGTGCAAGGTACAATCTGCGAATTTTTCTTTCACGTCTCCACGTCGTTGAAGACGCTGACACTGCTTAAAGCGTATTCCTGTCTCGACCAAACTTTTCTTACTTCGCCATTCGGACTCGGCATAAAACAATGGGTTCTACATTCCAATAACACGCACAACAAGAGTGGTTGATGTATTAGGAGTTCAGGACTTCCACGGACTTTCGTGCTACCTATATTGTTGTTATTGATAAAATCTTTGCGTTTTCATCAACCTTTTGGATTCAGTGACGAAGGGTGTCAATGGAAATTTCCGTTTCCCCGTTTCCGGTTCTTCTCCCATGTAGTCGGCGGACGTAATTTCCCGCACTCGTACTTGCCAGCTCAGGGATGGAAGGAGGTGCCGTATTTCATGGAATCATCGGAATACGTGAGTGCCCTACAGGCTTTATCGTTGGTCTTTTAATCTGAAGAGTAAATGGTGATGAACTCAGCGATGAAATTCTGGTGTTGGAATTTATAAAGGGAGTTCGATTACTCACGACTGTGTACTGACTACAATCCTATGGATTGCACAGTTCGCCGATCGTTGCTTGTTGAGCATACTGCCAGTGCCACTAAGCCAATACGAGAGCCCGTGAAGCAAAATCTCGAGCAGAATACCCCACTTGCATCGTCGGATATATACAAGCAAGCAAAGTAGTTATACTCGGTTAATCAATAGGTTTTCCCTTCTAGTCACCTATCCCAACCAATCTAAAAGGAAGAAATCCAACAAAAGTTCTGATTAAGTGATTAAGTGACTCATTGTCACGTGCTGAGTGATTGCCAGTGATTAATTATAATAAACTATCACTCATCCTCGACACATCATTCAGTTCAGATCGAGTACTGAAATCCTTTATTATGCAAAAGGAAGAGACCCGTGATCCCTGAAGTTCTCTCCTGTGTTGTACCCAGCTAATGATAGATCACATTAACTGTTAAAATGCACATTCATCCCCATTGTTTTGTGCCTCAGGTGAGATTGAGTTCGTTCGTTTCAAAAATGAGCACGTCCCCATCTCTCTCCGAGAATTCTCACAGTTGGCCAACGCGTGGGGTGGGTGGGAATGGTCCACACCCTTTAAACCACACATTCTATTCGCCGTACGGTGGGAGTATACCACTCACATCCTGTGCTCCATCCCACCCACCCTCGGGCATTAGTGAATGCGTGGCCCAATAAGCGTAATGGGATTGTGTATTATTCGCTGTCATCAGATTGTAGCGCAGATACCAAAAAAGACCCTAGATCTATCATGTATCCTTGAAGGCGATGTAATTTTATGCAAATAAAGCCGTTAAGAGGTCGAAACTCTGCTGCCGCACAGCTTTCTCAGATCGAAATCGATACGAGAGGGTGCGGGTCGTCTCTGCCCATCGAGGTCTATGCTATCTGCTGCGAGTGCGGAGTCCTAGGGAGGAAACCAGGTCCCTGGCACAAAGGGTTGTGCCCATAAATAAGGAGAACACTCTTCCGTTTCGGAGTGTATTATTTATTCATCCCACTCGGGGAGATGGTTTTCACAATGGGGCTGCTCTAGGCTCCTCTGAGTGGCCCAATCGAGAAAGGTACTCTGCTCTGGGCCACGGCGAAGGAAAGTGAATGAAATTAGCATATTTCTCCCGAACGAGAGCCGCCTCACTGCGGGGGCGGATAAGAGTCGCCTACTTCCGTTTTAATTGCAAGCAGTTAGGTTATGAGTGTGAATTATTAGCATTGCGGTTGCTGAAGTATCGCAATTAGAAGCTGCCGGCGGGGGTGAGATGATGAGAATTTTATGGGAACAGTAGAGGCTCCGCAACGGAAGTGCCTTCCTCTCACGTAGCGATGGGTAATGAAAGTGAATTGAATGGGTTCATCTGCTAATCTCACACTGTTTAGGTGACCATTTTGTTGGTCGGATATGGCCGGAGTTGTGTGCGAGTGATGTGTTCTACGAAGTTATGAGGGGTTTGCATATTAACTTAACTGCGTAGCTTCTAGATGAGGGTCTTTCTGGGAAAAAAAATCAAAAACAATACTAGCTGACTGCGAATTCTGCCCCTGAGGGATGCAACTGAAGGTTGTGTGTATGGTTTCACATGGTTACGAAGCAGAGATCTGCAGCGATACACCGCTCTTATTCGTTCAACGCATTTACGTTCAACGCATTTAGTTGGGTTAGTTAGCACCAGCCACTTAAACCATTTTCTTCCATTGTGATACCCATAGTCAGACCACTACCACTATTCCAGTGATAGTGCCCTTAATTTGATCCCAACGGCAAATAGTGACTGGAACAGATTTGAAAACCAGATAAAAGCGTAACTATGTCCGTAACAGTACGGACACGTGCACCAGGGCGTATATGTTATGTATATGCCTAGTATGTATAATTTATACGCCGTGGTGCACCTTTTTTTGTTTTTGTTTCTTGTATATTTTTCTTGTGGATTTTTGTTTTATTAGTTTTTTTGTTTTATATATTTTTTTTTTTGATTTTTTGTTTTTATTTTTTTTTTTGGAATTTTTGTTTTATATTTTTTTTTTTGGATTTAATTTATGTTTTATATTTTTTGTTTCTCTTGAAATACTACCTTAAAAACTATCTAAGCTGGTCACTATGGTCAACCGGATCAGAAGCTGCCAGAGGCTGGCTTTGGTGTAACTACCAGTAAAATTGCAGTTCTTTGGCAGACTCTTTCCTATCACGAGCGGGAATTGCTCTACTGAACCGGAGGTGATCCTCCTGGGTGCGAATGACATCCGGTTCGTATTAGAGTCGCCTGTCCCCTGGTCGGCGTATGACATGGAAGGTGATAGGACATCCTTGTGGATCCTGTATAAGGCCAATTGCTTCTAGATAGAGAAATGGTTCGGGAGGAATAAAGCCGTTAAGGCGCACCCGTTCATGGTACATACTATTGGGGTAGTAAGCCCCGAAGATCAGACTATTCGAAGAAGTCATAGCTCGTGCAATGTGCGTTCTTATCAGCTTAATAATAAAATTATCTATCCTGTTCGAGTTTGCCTCATTGCACAGGACCTCGTTAGGATAGTACTTCTTGTACTGAGACTCAGGTGTACGATACAGACGGAGACAGCTCCTAAGACACTGCCTCTCGAACAACCTTATCTTCTACATCTGGGAAGGACTCACGTTGAACCACAATGGACAACCGTACACCATAATTGGCTTTTCTCGCTTTCGTTAGAGCAATATCAATATGCTTATCAAAATGCAGATATTGATCCAGCCAAATGCCAAGATATCTAACTACACTTTTTACAGCTAACGGCCGACCATGCGGATCGACTATGCCGAACTTACGCCAGTTTTGGCGCGTATCCCGCGATGCCATGTACAACGGGGTCCGGTAAAGACTAGTTTCGCAATTCTGGAAGTTGATAAGCAACTTCCAGTCGTCGCACAATCGCTGAATTTTATCGAAGTCACGTTGCAACAAAATACTTATTACCTCGATCTTCGGACCTGATCTGTACGCTAGTAGGTAGTCGGCGTACGCTTTTAAGTGCGGTGTGGAACCTACAAGCTCTGCAGTGAATATTGAAATCAAGATCGGGAAACTAATGGCCCCCTGTCGCAAGCGGTCTGCATTAATCTTAAGGACCGTTCTGGAAGTTACGGCACCAATTTTCACAACGAACTTTCTACCTGTTATCATGTCATGGATCATGTATAGCAATAGTTTACCTATGCCAAGCCTGACCAGCTTGAGGAAGAGGCCCTCTAACCAGGCAGGCAGGCACCCGTGCACTGATTTTTGTTTTTATTCCATTGTATGTCGGACACCAGTTTTGACGCGGCATTAATGGTATCATACTCGGAATCCGAAGTGGTTGTCCGGTATGATATTATTTTCATCAACCCATTGTTTCAGAACTCGAATGACTATCTTTTCAAAAACCTTGCTTATTTAGGGAAGAAGACTGATCGACCGGGGATTTGTCGGAATGGACAAATCTGATTGAACGGAATGGACTTGTCTTTGTCGCGCTTGGAGATCGGCTGAACTACAGCTATTTTCCAGTGTGCTGGGTAATGTGCATTACTCAGGGCATTGTTGGACAATGTTGAGCAGACTTTTACCGCTTCGGGGGGAAGATGTCGAAGCACAATATTCGGTACACCATCGATTCCGACAGACTTTTTCTCCTTCAGCGAGTAAAAGATACCCTGGCGATCTTCTTGAGAAATCAAGATATGATTTGCATCGTTGGCTACGGCAAGATTTGCCATGCTAACGTCACTGAGCCTGGTGAAACCTGGATTCTCAGATCGCCATTGACTTATCTCCATCGGAGATAGAAGTGGTTTAGCAAGGCTCTGTTCTCCCGATCGTGATTCGGCCTATTAACCTCGTTGACCGTATGCACTCGCTGGAACACAGCACCAATAGCATTAACCTTCTCCTGAGGATCTTCAACCACGAGGAACTCATTCTCTAGCACAACCCCACCTGGATCGATGCCAATTGAAGTCAGTAAATGTTCATTGTTTGTCGTCCTGGGAAGTCGAACGGTCAGAATGTCATTTTGATCTTTTTCTTTTTCTGGAATATTTTATTTACTTGCGGAAACATATCCGAGTTGTTGGATTGTACAGCCCGGATTTTATTGCCCCAGTGCAAGCTTATAGCCAAGCCTTAATTAATTCTTATTATCTGTTGGAGGTTTTTGATCTCCGATTTCAGTCACCTGATTTCAGTGAAGTGCATCGATGGTAGAATTTCGATAAACATCACTGTCATTGGCTTCCACTAACCCCTGAGGTTATGTAGAGGGCAGGCACTCTACCAACTGCGCCATTCAGTCGTTCTACCACTCTAGCTCATTGATCCTTCATAAAATATTAACGCCATTGAATTGATCGCAAACACATATGGTGTTGCATTGTAGTCATACCAATCGAAGCACAATGCGATGTTTGATTAGTTTTCCTCAGATCATAGCGATGAGTGAGGAAAAGCGCTGCGAGTGTTAACCGCCACCGCAATTGCTGGTGTTTTTCTTGTTCATAAGCGGCCACACTTACCAACGCATCGGCTATGAACATGCGGTAGTGCAGGATACGTTGACTCAAAAACGTAGTAATAATAATATGGGTGGCGCGACAGTCCGAGCCGGACCTGGGCCTAACTTCTCAGCAACCACTGGTGTTGTGCGTGCTATTGTTCTTTCACGCGTGGAAGGGACCTACACTTTAATGCCGACTCCGAACGGCCAAGTTTGAGAAGCTTTTTCGAGACAGGAAATACTCTTTGAGCATTGTCAGTGACTCGAAAGAGGCGGAGCCGTGAATTACCAAAGGTGGTAAATTCGAGTATCGAACCTGACATCCTCTGCGTAGGAGTCGACGCACTTACCCACTACGCCACGGCGACCCTCAAAAACGTAGTAATCGAGTTTATAAAACATGCTCAATCGAGTATGGTAAACACAACTATCGCTTTGGTTGCGGTGTCGCTTTACATTTCAACCGCCTTTTTTGTGAGTAAATTTTTTGTCCCAAAAAATTGATCGCATCTCAATCACTGCCGCTCACACTCGCACCGCTTTTTTGTGAGCATATCGCAAGTCACAAAAATATGATCGCATGCCGAGCTCTGTTATAAAGCTCTTCAAAGCGATGTTGTTTCAGATTGGCCACACATTTCACATACTAACCACTACCTCTTTGAATCATGTTCACTTCGTCTGCGACAGAAAGAACGCTGCGATATGTAAAAACATCTGCACAACCGTATTGTGTTCTCTCAGAAATTGTAACAAATTGGAACATGACTGTATGTCTGTTCGACTTCGATGGCATAAGTGTGTCCCAAGGTTGTCACTCCTTTGGCGCTCATGTTTGTCCAGCTGGCTTTAAGTAAGTGTTACTAAGCCTCTGTTTCGCTTGGGTCGGCTCAGTTTTGAACGATTTTTAAAGCAAATTCTAGGAGAGAACGAGCGCGGATCAAAAAAGCAACCGAACGATTTCAGTAAGACATTATGTCAGTCGAGGGGCAGTAAAAAATGTCTCAAGAGACATCTCTCAAGAGATGCTTGCCTAGAATCATCAGCGATACGGACATTGACCACAGCAGAATAAATCGATGTTGTCGAGTACTGGCCACACAAAGTAAATTAACTTCGTTCTTTACATGCTACCATGGACAGACACGGTGTATATTTCCTTATATTCAAAGCAGAAAGTTACGATTACGCCGCCATGCCATAAAACCCAGAACGCCGTACATTGTTCTGGATGCATTGATTCTTGTTTATTGATGTCTCAAGAGATGTTCGACTAAGACAAAGAGACATTGTTGAAGGAACTTGACTGCATTTTAAAGATCATACCTCAGCATTATGTCGGGAAGAGAACGGCGCTTTCGTGACTCCGCCGAGTGACGCTCAACTTCCAACATAAACAATACATTGCCCACCACAATATACTGTGCTGTGTTATGTAACAGAATCAAACTTATGCGATGAGAATATTGCAGTGTGGTCGGCGAAAATATCGCCTTCGCAGTCTTGCAGGTTACAAAATGTTTGAACAGGTTTTCTAATTTATTTTGTAACAAAACAATGTCAAACATCTGCCGAAATCTTGTAACCAAGCACCAAAGGCAAACATTCATAGTCTGTGTAATTCTGCGAAGGCGAACGACGAAGATGAGAGTTCCCAAAATGTGAAACACTTGTTTCAATTATTGACTCTATGCTGACACCACAGCTGGAGTTGCTTAGAGATTGAGAAATATCTTTACAACTGATCATTTTTTGTAAAAGGGGGGAAGTCGTGGGGATAGAGACTAAGAGACATTGCGCCCTCATACCCCATTTGGTTGACACTTCGTTAGATTTTACAAGTATGATGTGCTCTTAATTCGACGGATGAGTTGCGAATTGGATAGATTACATTGTAAGGCTCACGATTACGAGGACAATTTGTAGAGAATTCTGTCGGAGCGACTCATACGCTGGGTGTCTACATTCAATTCAATTGACGATCCAGTAGACCAATCTGAGAAGAAGCATTAACTGTTTCAACTGCAATCAACTGAAACATATAGCCGCCATAAGTTCTGTACCTAAGCTAGGGTAGCGCTAGTCAGACAAGATTATGTTAGGTTGGAGTGGCTGACAGTTAGGCCCGTTGTGTTACCGTGTGGATTTAATTGATACCAATTCTCAAGGTTAGGGTAGGTTCAAGTGGCTGACTGCTACGCAGAAGGACAGCAGACACACTTAGGCCAAGCTTAGGGCCATTGTGTTACCACGCGGATCTAAGGGAACCTATTCCGCAAACCAATTAGTGCGAAGGAGAAGGCTGATTTTAATTTTTCTCAGTCAGGTGATCAAAGAAGTGGACCCCAGAAGTCTGAATAAACGGGATCAGAGAGCACTGCAGCTGCATAGCAGGTGTCCAACGGTTTCTTCATCGTCCTCGTTGATGTGGCTTCTGCAGAAATCATTGTAAAGAGGGCTTAGTCTATAACCTTGAGTTCTGATGGCCTGAGTTCTGAATGCCCTGTTACAACTCCAATAAGAGTTCTGAGATTCGGCCTGCTTAATCCGATCAATCTAAGCGATCGTTTGGGATCGATCATAGGCAAGATATGTTTGGTAATGAGGCATCCTGTGCCTTATGTCCATCCGCGCTTTGTTTGTGCAAGCGTTTCAAGTTTTAGCAGATGTCTTATATATATGTGCTAGGCGTAGAGGGTTGATCGCCACCCAGAAAGAGTACAGAATTTGTGCCCTTTCTAGCGAGTTTGTCCGCTTCGAATTTCTCTGGAATGTCTCAGTGCCCGGCCACCCAACTAAGATGGATGTTAAAATACTTGGCGATATCGTTAATTGATCGGCGGCAATCAAGGGAAGTATCAGAGTAGAAAGTGACAGAATCCAGAGATTTGATTTGATTTTATTTGACCACTGCTCAAACCAGTTGGTGCTTTGGAAAAAGCGGTGGAGAAGTCTGATAGATACTGATTGTATAGATACTGATAGATATTGATAGATACTGATTGTACTAAGCTCGTCCATGTTGTTAAAGCAGTATGCGTCTTAGGGACTTCTTCTTCGAAGGGATGGGGTAATGTAATTAGGAGGAATATGCACAATATTTTAAGTCTCATTCCTGTCTCCAGAGCTTCTGCAAAAGTAATTGGAAGGACGGCCTAATCATAAGGCGTAACTTCGAATATCCCAGTGCCCAACTTTAACGCCGCGCAGTACCGATAGGATTCTGAGACTTGGCCTACTCATTCTAATCAGGCAGTGTGATCATTTTCAAACGAGACTATGCCATAATTGGTTCTAAATTAGGTCTCCAGTATCAGTAGAGCATATATGATTTGTATGAGCAAGCGTTTCAAGCTTCGACTTGTGCTTGGATATGCTTCCATCCGGAGAAAGTTTGGAAGAAATGCTTTTTTAGGCAGTCCTCCTCACTTCGTCCACCTAACAATTCTCTGGGAGTTCACAGAGTCACGGTACTCACATAAGTGGGATGCTAGAATACTTCCATTATCGTTGAGAAATTGGCTGCAATTCGGAGTAGTCATTTAGTACTGGCCGCTGCCTATCTGTCGATTAGTATATCGGTGGAAGTTTAAGGAACGTGTTCAGAGCTCCTGAGGGCGTTGTCCTATACGATCCGCTGATGCATAAGCATGTCAACTGATGCCATCCCATAGCCTTTTCACGGCAAAGACTTAGCACTGAAGATTTTCAGATCAGGAGAGACAGGGCTATCAGCTTCAATACGGGCAGTATGTTGATCGAAGAAAGGGGGTGTTTTCACAAGCGTCAGACTAAGAAAGGCCTGCGTCATCCATGTTCATTAATGCAGACTTACGATCATACTTACTTAGGTGAACTGCACTACCGACTGTTCATAAACGTCAATATGTCATCAATGTCGGCCAGATTGTGCAGTCATTATTTTTTGACTGCAAAAAGGGCGGGATTGGAGAAAAATCTTTAGAATAGGCCTTATTTCAGAACTATTTTTACTCGCAAAAAACTTAAGTATTTTTTGCAAATATACATTTTATTATTACCTTTACAAAACGAAGGTTTTGTATGGAAAAGTAGCCATATAAGGCTATTAATACAAAATAGAATTTGTATGGAGGCCGAGTTTAACGCCCGAAAGAAGAAATAATTTCATTGTAGAAGACAGTTCTGTCCAAAATGAAGGCAACAGATCCATTTTTGGAGCTAAATGTTCTGGACATTAAGAAACAATTTGAAAAAAAAAATTGGAATACTTGACGAAGCCTACGGTGGAAGACACAGTGTATCTCCTCCACCCTCCAAGCTTGTCATTTCTAAATGAGCAAAATGAATCTGCTGCACCAAGAACTTATGGCAACCTAGAAAAAAAAATGGAAATTGAAAAATGCAAATTGGAGCTAATCGCAAGCCTTCAAGAAGTATTAACTCAATCAAATTGAAAGAAACGTTCGATTACCTCATGCAACATTTGAATACCTGATTTTTTTTTAAACCTTAATTTATTAATGAATTATCTTTATTTTGTTTATGTTTTTGAAATGAAATACAATTTTTAAGTTAGATTCATTGTTATATTAATACTTTATGAACAAAATAGCATAGCAATCTGATTTATCTTTTGTTTTGCTTCTTCGCTTGTGCTTGGGTTGTTTTGACTAAGCTCATTCCGATCGTGCTCATCAACTTCTGTGTTCAAAATTTTATAATAACGGTATCCTCTCCCTTCTCTATTATAATATTGTGTAAGACGATGCAAGCCATAACAATAAATTTTAAATATTTCAGATCTTTTATATCAACATGTTTTAGAATTCTGAACTTTTGTTTTAATCTACCAAACGCCTGTTCAATACATACTCTTGTGGAACTATGAATACAATTGAATTTTCTTTCCATAGAATAAAGATATCCATTGTCCCGGTAGGGGACAAGAAGGTAAGTTGTAAGTAGATACGCTGAATCACCTAAAATAATACCACAGCCTACTACATCCTCCGATTGGACTGCTTTCCCAAACGTTAGCGTCATGGAAAACCGAAAAAAACATCGATGAATTTTTGGTTACTATCACAAATTGCCTGTGAATTATAGGATTTATTTAGTAACTTTTAATTAACTAGATAAGTGACGTTTACCTGAAGATTGCTTGAGCATATTCCTTTTATTTTGTAGTAGCTTACTTTATCAAAAGAAAGAGCAAGGAAGCATGGCAATGTGACTACCGTACACACATCCGACTACATAAGGAATTGGATTTATGCGTAGATTCTGGAAGCCTTCCATCATTTTTTTGCGTTCGTTTGTACTTGAAGGCCATTTTATAAATTTCCGCCTCAACTGATAAAAAAGTTGAGTTATTTCCAAAAAAATAATTAAATGCAGCTCCAATTGCAACACTGAATAGATTGGACAATTCTCTGAAACACGAACCGTTGGCTAGTTTTTCAGATCGTTAAGGACAAAGCTATTTTCAATGCTACATTTGGTCGGCCAGTGGTCCTTGTTTTCCATAAAATGTTTAGCTCCTTTTCAACAAACTATGCAAAGGAATCTTTGAACTTATTTATTTTATATTTTGTATGGGGAATAACTTACATTGAATGTGGATCTGGACATCCTAAAGTGGCTTTGAAACACATCGTCCGGAAACTTTAGAATTATGTTTATAAAGCATGGAGTTTTTGGAACATCTCTACATTTTCTCAGACTCACAATACTTTTTAAAATTTTATTCCTCGTTTTTGTTCGAGAAATATTTTTTGCAATTATGTTATTATGTTTTTTTTTCCGCCAGTAACTCAAAAATCCAACTCCGTATCATATGTTTTGTCGCAATTTCTGACGTTTATGAACACTCAATGATTGATGACAATCGTACTAAAGCAGACCTGCAGACATTCTGCAGCCTGTCTGTGTTCAGAAACGCATTAGAAAAGAAATGCGATTCTACTACCGCAGATTTCCGACGCTTATGAAAACACCCGAGACTTGCTCCACCCGACTAAGAACTTTATGCCTCTACGAACTAGAAACTTCTATACCTTCAATGAGTTTAAGGTTAAGAGCAATTTCTCAGCGTTTCTATTGTTCTCAAGACTAATATACGAATATAGGAATTGTTCATCCTCTTCGCATGGGCAGAAGTTTCCCACACGAGCGATTGAACTGCAAGACAATAGTTGTTTTAGTAACAGCCCTAAGTAGCTCCTTTATGGTCTCATGTCATAGGCTGTATTCTTACCGCCTTCGATGTCAAGGTTTAAAAACTGTCTTCAATTGGCTTATTGTCGGCAGCACAGTATCTGCAGAACTTGTGAAATCCACTCAATCGTGCAATCCTTGTTGTAAAGGATCAACAGTAATGTACCTTTGTATTTACGCTGAATCTATGACTGAATCCTAACCCAAGCTTTAGGAAGCAAATACCCTTCTCCTTTTTTCAATCCTTCCACCCTGGATGAGCATCGCTCGAAACCAATGTTGTGTAGTGTGTACAATGACTTAACGAAAATAGGATACAACTCATTTATTTGTAAAAAGTATAAAAATTGGTGAAATTGACTACTTATTTGATCTAGTGGCTTACAATGGCTCCTAGAGGTGCAAGTAACTGCGAAATGCTCAGTGGTGTGGTAGGTCTTGTTGGTGGTCTAACTGTTGGTGAAACTAGCGCAGGATGTGAATGTTGTAGAGTTGGGGTGTCAACGGATGCAACGATGTTAGTATTAATGTGTGATGTGTGTGGGGTACTTGTTGGTGAAATCATTTGTGTGGCAGTTGAGGAGACCATTGGTGTTGATTGAATCATTGGTGTGGTTGTTGATGAAATCATTGGTGTGCTTGTTGGTGAAGTCATTTGTGTGGCAGTTGATGAGACCATTGGTGTTGACTGAATCATTGGTGTGGTTGTTGATGAAATCATTGGTGTACTTGTTGGTGAAATCATTGGTGTACTTGTTGGTGAAATCATTTGTGTGGCAGTTGATGAGACCATTGGTGTTGACTGAATCATTGGTGTGTTTGTTGTAGATATCATGGGAGAGGGCATTGGGGTTGATGAAATCATGGGCGAACTTGTTGTTGAAATCATTGGTGTACCTGTTGGTGTGTTTATTGCTGAAGTTGTTAGTGAGTTATTTCATTAGAGAATCGACATACCTGATAATGTGTTCATTGGTGTATTTGCAGAAGCAGAAATTTGTGCTGAATTACTCGTCGGAACAAATTGTACAGTAATTTGAGGGATCATCGGCGAGCTTGTTGATGCAGACATTGCTGGACTCGTTGGTGCTAATTGTTGAGTCATTGGTGTACTTGATTGAACAGACTGAGAAGCAGTGAGTGCGTTGGATGCCGGATTTACTGCAACACTTGCAGATTCCTCCACAAGAGGACTTGTAGCCGCTGCTGGTGTTGTTACTGGTGTAGATGCCTCTGGTGTTGTTGTGGTTGCCGTATTGCATCGTGGTGAACCTCGAGCACAAAGTCGCGCTTGTACACGAGGACGGTTCGTCCTTCTTCTGAAGAGCTGTGCATCGGCCTGATGGAACACAGTCAGCACAAGAACGCAGAGAATTAAAACTTGCTTAAGTGACATGTTTGGAAACTAATGAACTGAAGTACTTGTTGCACTGATACAGTTCTCAGTTTATATCAGCCTTTTTATACGTGCCACTACTTTCGTTTCACAATTAAACAAACTGTCTGAGATCGTGTGGTGCAAGCTTGTTGTGTTTGCTGTACCAATCACTCAATCGCTTGCCTAGCATGTGTGAATGGCAACCAGATGCGTTTCCCAATATTTACCCCTGCGCAATATTGCATCTGTTTCGAATGCACTCTTGTTGACGTGAAGTCGAGTATAAAAGACGACAAACTTTTGGTAACTGCATCAGTTCACCTACATCTTTCAAAACTAAAACAGTCAATTAGTCAACATTTTTGAAAATGTCTCCAAAGTTCGTGCTTTTGTTGTGCCTCGTCGCTTTTGTGATGTTGAGTCAGGGAGCCAACGGACAGATCTTCAGAAGGCGTACGGACCGTCCTCGAGTCCAGGAGAGGCTTTGTGCACGGGGATCACCTAGATGCAAGCTCACCACCGACACAACAGCAACCACACCAACCACTACACCAACAGCAACCCCAACAACCACACCAACTACTACCCCAACAACTACACCAACTACCACACCAGTCGTACGCAGGAAATTGTCGTGAATCATCAGGATTTGAGAATTGAGCTTTTGTACAATTAGAAAATAAAACAATACCTTTGCTAAAACATTAAGAGAGTCTTTGAATGGGTAGGGGATTGAAGAGGAGCCTGACTGGTTTAGCCTACTTTTAGATAAGCGATAAGACCGTTTAAATTTAGGAGCCCCACCGGAGATTTGGCTTCAGCTGACTACTTTATTTGGAGACAAGAGTGAAGAGTCCTCCTCACAAGAGAAAGATGAGGCAACAACTTGTCAAGACGTTCATACAAGACGCCTTTTCTCTACCTGTCACCTAACTCTGTTTGATGGGAATATCGCTCAGCAGGTTCTGTTGTCAAGTAACATACCACTTCCAACTCAAGCTAAACAAACACACGGCCGAAGATACCGAATTGATCTACCATTGTCTTGTTACGAAATACGAGCAATGAGATCAACAGAATGCATAGCACGTTACACCGCATATATATATGAACATGCTGCGAGACACTCAATAAACATTCTTACGTTGTCAATACGCTAAAAGACTTGCGTCGAAAAGTGCGTTTTTTTAAAGACTTCTCTTACAATATATTCGAGTGTCAACTGTCATTCCAATTTGCCAAAAGTGTTGCGGCTAAATCGAAACTAAGCCCAAAAGAGCCGAACAATTTTAAATTTAGAACTTTTGGGCATTGTTACTTTATAAATATTGCCAATATTTATACGGCTTACCAGCAGCCCATCACCTGCTTCGATCGTAAACTTTCTATAATTATTCCGACAAGAGAACACTAGTCGGAACACCAGACTCAGAAGACTCCATTAATGTATACACAGTAGGGAAAGGGGTAAGGAAGCATCTTTCAGGCGGAGCTAGTAGCCAGAAAGACCCGGAGAGGCTGCAATGCAAAGCAAACCACACTCGCATTAATATCTATGTGATTAGTCAGGCTAGGGTCGTCAGCGGTAAAATCTTCCATATCCGATGCTCGTTGCCGCTTCGTAACTATTTTTTATATATATTTTTTCCACGGTGGGGAAGTTTTCCCACGCGTAACCCCCGAATTTGGAGGACCTAGTCCTGGTTTAAACCCGTGGGAAAGGGGCCGCTGCATACATTGGTTCACCTCCCAGGGCTTGCTGTAAAGGTTATGCAGAGGGCACCAATAAGAGGCTGTATGTCAACTTGACCTTTGCATTAACAATGATCGTTGCTGGCATCTCGCCAAGTTGAGAGCAATCAACAACTTTGCCTTGGATGCAGAGGCCCTTGCTCCCAAGGACGAGGGCTGTTCGTGAACTCTACGAGCAGAAAAGTAGAGAAGAGCACCGGCTTCTCGGGAAGAAAAAGAAGGAACATGAGAAGCGTGCGCTCGAGGAGATTGAGGGATGTTACTACAGGAATAACGTACTGAAACTCAACCAACAGATATGACGATCATGTCAACTTCACAAGAAACGAACAGAAGCCTGCAGGGACGAATGATGGAAACCTAGTTGTGGAGTTGCAGTCGGTTCTGTGAATATGGAAACATCACTTCTACTGACTGTATACTGGCAACGACGACCAAAATACCGCTGTCAGGCAGAATAATCCATCCAATATAGGCGATGATGGACAAGAATTCCGACCTCCCCACCTCAGTGAAGTTACGACATCAATCTCCACTTAAGTCCAATAAGGGTGCTGGTGCCGTTGGCCTGCCGAACTTTTTAAGCCAATTGATCTGTAATATCTGGTCAGATGAAAGTATGCCCGACGGATGGAATCTCAGCGTCGTTTGCCTGATCCCTCTAGACTCCCTGATACCCTCTAGACTATATATATCGTATAAGATCTTTCCTGGCGTCTTGTGTTAGCGCCTGAAACCCTACGTCAACAGCCTGATAGGTCAATACCAGTGCAGGTTCAGGCCAACGAAATCCACTATTGACATATCGGCGGATCATGGAAAAGACCAAGGAATTTCAAGCCGATACCACCATCTATTTATTGGCTTTAAGACCGCGCATAACAGTTGAGACGACTTGTACAGTGCATTGCCTAGTATTGGCATCAATGTAAGACTCGTCCGTCTTCGCAGAATGACGATGGAGAATGTCCGTTGCTCCGTTAAGGTCGGTAAAGATTTTACCGAGGTGTCAAAAAAAGATTTACACAAAGCGACGCACTGTCATGCGATTTATTTAACATTATTCTTGAGAAGATCGTGCGTAACTCAAACGTCAACACCAATCTGTGCAACTGCTAGCATATGCCGATGACATTGACAGCATCCGAAGAACACAACAGGCTTTCGGCGTTTGGCGTTTGTGCGCATCAATAAGGAAGAGGCGAAGATGGGTCTTGCGATCAACGAAGGAAAGGCAAAGTATGTATGCTATATATGCTGTCTACGAAATAGGTCCACCAACACCGACGACTTGGACAAGACGTTACTATAGACAGCTATAACTTCCAAGTAGTGAAAGACTTTGTCTACCTAGGCTCCGAAGTTCACGCGAGCAATGACATCACCGCGGATATAAAACGGAGGATCACGCTTGCCAATTGCTGTGTTTTTGGGCTTGGAAAGAAATTGAGAAATAAAGCCCTCTTTCGAAGAACCAAGATATGCCTATACAAGACATTGATAGTCCCAGACCTGCTGCATGAAAGCATGGACACTAAACAAAGTGACGAAAAGATTCTTGGTCGCTTGAGAGGAGAATCCTTCGTTTTATCTTCAGTCCCGCATGTACTGATGGTGTTCGGAAGAGGAGAGTGAATGACGAACTGTACAGGCCGTGCAGCGACATCAATCTGATCAAACGAGTTCGAGTCTCTCGTCGCAATATAGAGCGAGTGGACACCAATGCTCCGGCCCGGAAAGTCTTCGACTCCTACACCGTTTACAACGCGGTAAACGGAGGCCACGCTTTCGGTGGCGCACGCAGCTGGTAAAGGACCTCAAACAGCTGCACGTGAGTGGCTTGAGGCAACAAGCACAAGACCGTTCTACATGGAGAGGCATGTTGGTCAGGTCCACCCCCGTTTGTAGCGCCTGCCAAAGAAGTAGGCACGAAGTAGACACTGAAATCTTAACAAAATTCTCAAAAAATTTAATAAAAAAAAACGTTTAATAACATAAGTATATTTCTTTTATTTGCGTTGAAGCGTACACTAGTTTATGTTTATTTTTTTTATATTTTCTGCATAATCGGAGTCCATCTAGCCATCCCTCTAAGGAGTTGTTGGCGTCGTGGGTGTTGTTGGTGTTGTTGGTGTTGAGGGTGTTGTTGGAGTTGTTGGAGTTGTCGTTGGTGCAACAGTTGTGGTTGTGTATGCACACAATGGAGAGCCAATTGCACATAATCTTGCCTGACGACGATAATACAGCCTTCTGAACAATTGTCCTTCGGCTGGCTGGCACAACACCATCATTGCGATAAGGCAAACCACTAAGACTGTCTTCGAAACCATTATAAAGCAAGCTATGTATGACTCTACACTTCAGACTATGCAAAACAGTCTCCGGGTTGTCTTTTTATAGTCGATTGGGATTAGCGAAAGGTCGCTGTCGAATTGGTTGTGTTTATTCAATTTAAATTGAGGCGGAAACAAACAGTACATGTGTCATCAAGGTACAAGTGCAAACACTGAAGGGCTTGTGACAACACGTGTGCAAACATCGTACTGACTGAATAGGGTGTGGGTCTTATAGGATAAGAGTAAGTTGAACTGGAACTCTATCGGAAAAGTGTGCAGAATTTTATTGTAAGCTCATTATTTACTCTGGCATGGTTTTGTGACTTGAAACCGGTCCTCTACACAGCTTTGACAAGGCTAGCTTGGATCTTGCCATGACTGGAATATAGCACCAATCACACATATCTTCAACTGAGTTTCTTGCAGGACACAATACTGGGAGAATAATTTTCACAGCGTTTTCGAGACCAGGTGACCAGTTTGACAACATGACCTCCTATCGTCCAATATCCCGCACAGACCTCCCCCAATCCAGCGATATCATGACAAGTTCGCAGAAGGAGATCGTGTATTTTGGATTCTTTCCTTGATGTTGTACAGCTTGTCAGTCTGACCTATCTGAGGTAGTACGTAGCATTATTTATCCTTCATTCCTTCTAGAGGGAATCGGTGGTCCTATCATTTAATTTTTTGCAGGCACTGACGGGCAGATCCCTGCATAGCGAGTTCATTACACATCTTATTTCCTCGCATATCACTGTGCCCTGAAACACAGATCAGCCCGGTATTCCTGTACTAGAGTAGAATATGAAGTAAAGGACAAGGGAACCTTTTGGCAATATATGTGTGTGTGAAATTTACTCGACGGCATGTTTTCCTAATTGCAAATAGTCATAGGCTATGTAAATGTTGAGGGATGCTAAGACACCGCCGACCTTCTGATAGCTGTCTGTCTAGATTGCCGAGATAAGATTCGTGGACATCTTCCCGCTATGTTATTCCGTTCCTTCTGGGAGCTTAGAGTGTCAAAGTCGTTTGATAGATTAAGTCTGCTGGAGACGATACAAGAACTAGGATGGTGCCATGAGCCTGGGATGGTTTTTTATGTGTGGGGTCCAACATCCAAAGTGAAACCGATTAGCGTATATTGTGCCAATGCAGGCAGTTCCTTGTACCTTGTTGAGTTTTGTAAGATTGTATATTTTTCCTAAGGGCCAGCCACCTTAATAGGTATGTTAGAACTAGTCATGAGTAGAACCGTATGATTTTAAGAATCGAAACTTGAATAATCGTGATATTTTAAAAATCGAATGGTCACTCAAGATGGGCGTACTCAAGTACAAAAACTGAGTACAAGATCACGATCATCATTCAAATGATTAGTAAATACTAACACCGAATGACTACTAACTAATTACTAACAACGAACACAAGACTATACCGATATATATCTCACTTCAGTGACAGAAAAAGTAACAAATAGTTATCGCCGAGAAATACTAATCAGGAGCATAGTCAGAATGAAAGAAGACCCCAAAGGAAAATAACGCAAGGATAACTTCATTTCCCGGTTCATTAATATAAAAATAAGAAATTAGTTTTGTAGTAGTTCGTAATTAGTTAGTAGATTCGACAGAGTTAGTAGTCATTCGACAGAGTTGGTAGTCATTCGAATGATTGATTGAGAATCGAGATATCGTATTAATCGATTATTACTGAAATTATCATTCGAATCCGCGCATCACTAGTTAGAACCGGCTTGTACACCACCGCCGTATACATACATCAATAGGATAAACTTTGGCCACACGTTCTACTGTAAGCTATACATACTTTGTTAGCTCGCTGGTCTACGTTCAGCTTCCAGCTGAGTTTGGAATTTAATAAGATACATACTCAGCATAGTCAGATAGAGAGAGAGGTTGATCGTTCAGATGGGTAAGTAGGAATTTGGATATTTCAGTTTTTGAGATGAAGATCACTCAGCAAGAACTTCACGTTTCAAAGTGAAAAAAGTTTGCGGATTGTGTTCATAAGCACCACATTTTGCATTGTCCAACTGAAGTCCATTCGAATAAAATTTGGCTACAGCAATGGTCTTTCGACAGTTTTATTTAATTTCTTGCGTCTCAGAACATACTTACTTATAATGCCGACGGTGACTCTTAAAGTGTCAAAGCCGGAGCCGTGGGTGCATTCAATCGCAAGACCAAGCTGCCTTCCATCGGGGATTACTCGGTCCTTATATGAGATGAGTTTCGGTCCGCATCTCCTTCTCGAACAAAGGAACTTTGACTCGAAGGCTTTCGTAGTTAGATCGTTGGTGTCCATTTGCTTCAGTCTTGATAACGATATAAGCTGTGTAGAGGACCGGTTTCAGGTCACAAAACCATGCCAGAGTAAGTAATGAGTTCACAATAAAATTTTGTACAGAGTAAATAATGATGTACGCTTTTGCGACAGAGTTCCAGTTCAACTTATTCTTATCCTATAAGACCCCCACCCTACGAAGTCAGTACGATGTTTGGTAGTGGTAGGTTTTTGCCTTTCGGACTACATCCACATCCAGGTAAAGCTCTTAGAGTTCACGATTATGTTTTCTCCTCCATTGACTTCCTGGCAGACGGGACCATATATCCGACCTAGAATTTTGCTTTCGATGTCACAAAGTATCAGCTCTGCCGTAATAAAGGTCCAGCTTTCGGCTACATATAGCAGGACTGGCAAAATAAGATTTTTATAGAACATATTTTTTGTCCTTCGATTCAAGATTGGTAGAGAGCTCACTCTTCATGTATTGATCTTGAGACCAGCTCGATTCGCCTGTTCCTCAATCGCCGTAAAAGATTCCACTATGGCTCGTTGAGAACGCGCAACGATTTTAATAATATCTGCACATCCACAGTTGAACTGACTTGTAGAAGATACTGCCAATCGTGCTTACTGTTGCCAGCCGCACTATCTTCTCCAGTACCAAATTGAAGAAATCACACGACAGCGCATCTCCTTGCCAAAATCCTGTGCAGGTTTCAAACGTCCCTTCCCACTTCAAGGTGCATCGCGAATTTGCAAACGTGGTGCGACACAACCGGATCAGTTTTCCCAGGATCCCGAATTCGGCGATCACTGCGAATAGTTTCTTGCGATAAATGCCGTCGTATGCGGCTTTAAAATCGACGAAGAAGTGGTCCGTATAGATTGGTGTTCTCCAGCATCGGCCTTAGTTTGGAAATCTGGTCTAGTCGATTTGCCGGGCCGGAAGCCGCACTGGTACGTGCCGATTGGTGCGGTGCAAAGCGGTGTTAGACGTTCACACAGTACGTTGGACAGGACCTTATAGGCGACATTGAGCAGGGATATACCTCTGTAGTGCAAGTGGTAGGGTCGCCTTTTTGTGGAAGGGGTGAGTCTCAATAGTTGACATTAATCGCACAAGCATCGTCCGTAAAGAACATGCTGTGTTTAAATTGGCCATAATCGGAGTTCATTGTTCACAATCCGCGATCAGCTAGCTCCAACCTCACCTCATAAGTATGGGAATGCAAATGCAAGAAGAGTCTAGACAAAAATACTGCTCGTTGATAAGAAAAACTTAAAGCCTGGCTGCTAGCTTAAGGAAATGCAGTCAGTTTCTTATAAATTGTTAGAATAATCCTATCGCAGAGAGTAGAGAACTTTCTTTGGCTACTTATCCTCCCGCAAAAATGGTTGCCCTGCTCAAAGTGGCCCTGTTGCCGTATTGCACCGTCATAATCGGTACATCCCGAGCACCTTAAAACACACAATATAAAGTAAATCCTGGGGCCCGCACAATGGATGATCGAACATATAAGCAGGACCTAAGTATGTCTGGTTTTCAACCGTCTACTCACCCTTTCGGAATCGACTTCAAGCTACCAGCAGCTAGAACTCTCAAAAATAGTAAACAGAAAAAGAAAAGGGTTGCATTTATGTGCAAAATGAAGAGCTATTTATTTTATTGGACAATTGGCCGATGCATTATGTGAATAATTAGATTTTCAAACAGTTTCTTTGACAATCATTTGTTCATCCTGATTTGTTGTCGGGTATGATGGAGTAGTTGGCTCAGTAGCTGGTGTCGACGATGGTGAACTTGGCCATAAGGAAACTTCATCGCTTGTTAACGTTGGTGCGAATATTTTGACCTCAGCATTCGTGCAAATGACCAACATTCCAATTAGGCAAATAACTAGGACGGTCTTTGAAACCATTGTACTGTAAGATTTGACTTCAAAGTTTAGAGTATGTGAAACTATTTGCGGGCGGCATTTTTATATTCGTATTTTGACAGATCTGTCAAATGATTGCTTGAACAGATGTTCTTTTTGTTCGATTCGGTTTTCCGCTTCAATTTTCGTATGGTGTACTAACAAGAATAAAGGTCTATCAAGAATTACAGTGTAAGTAAACAAAAGAAGGTAGTAATCAAACTGAATGTCTGTTATGAAGGTTAACAATTTGAAGGGACTGCTTTCTAGGTACGATATACGCCTGGTGTCTGGTAGATGTTGTCTTCGGTGGCTGGTAACTGGTGGCTGGTGGCTGATGGCTGGTGGCTGGTGGCTGGTGGCTGGTGGCTGGTGGCTGGTGGCTGGTGGCTGGTGGCTGGTGGCTGGTGGCTGGTGGCTGGTGGCTGGTGGCTGGTGGCAAGTGGCTGCTAGCTGCTGGCTGCTGGCTGCTGGCTAGATACTGGTTGCTGGTGGCTTGTGGCTGGTTTTGTCTAATGACTGATGGCTAGTTGCTGGTGGCTTGTGGCTGATGGCTTGTGGTTGATGGCTGGTGACTGGTGGCTGGTGGCTGGTGGCTGGTGGCTGGTGGCTGGTGGCTGGTGGCTGGTGGCTGGTGGCTGTTGGCTGGTGGCTGGTGGCTGGTGGCTGCTGGCTGCTGGCTGGTGATTGGTGACTGGTGGCTGGTTAGTGGTGGCTGCTGGCTGTTGGCTGGATACTGGTTGCTGGTGGCTTGTGGCTGGTGGTGTCTAATGACTGGTGGCTAGTGGCTGGTGGCTTGTGGCTGATGGCTTGTGGCTGATGGCTGGTGGCTGGTGGCTGGTGGCTGGTGGCTGGTGGCTGGTGGCTGGTGGCTGGTGGCTGGTGGCTGGTGGCTGGTGGCTGGTGGCTGGTGGCTGGTGGCTGGTGGCTGGTGGCTGGTGGCTGGTGGCTGGTGGCTGGTGGCTGGTGGCTGGTGGCTGGTGGCTGGTGGCTGGTGGCTGGTGGCTGGTGGCTGGTTGCTGGTTGCTTGCTGGTGGCTGGTGGTTGGTGGCTGGTGGCTGCTGGCTATTGGCTGGATGTGACTGGTGACTGGTGGCTGCTGGCTATTGGCTGGATGTGACTGGTGGCTGCTGGCTATTGGCTGGATGCTGGTTGCTGATTGCTGGTGGTTAGTGGTTGGTGGCTGGTGGCTGGTGGCTGTTTGCTGGTGGCTGGTGGCTGGTGACTCGTGGCTGGTGAATGGTGGCTGCTGGCTGTTGGCTGGATGCTGATTGCTGAGGGCTTGTGGCAAGTGGTGGGTGGCTAATGACTGGTGACTAGTGGTGGGTGGTTGGTGGTTGGTGGTTAGTGGCTGGTGGCAGATGGCTGGTGGTTTCTGAGGGCTGGTGGCTCATGGCTGCCTGTTACATTTCCTGCTAGATAGATTGCATAAGTCATAGATTAAGCTTTGCATTAACATGTGTTCGGTATTAATACATGCAATACCCGTCTCCCACAGCCAGAGAGTCACCTCACCAGATCAAATGACATCCCTAATTTGTGGATGACGGCATACTTTCCAAGTCCTGCTGTAAGTGCCTGCGATTAAAGGCCACACCCCTTTTGCCCAACTTACAAAAAAGAAGCACACGACATAAACGAATTCGAGTTTCTCATCAAAGGGCGTTCGATAACACATGCGAACCACCTATGGCCAAAAAGCACATAAGCATCCTTTCCCGACCTCTACGTGTTCGGAATCGATTTGAAATTAATACACAAAGCCACTCATAACCTATGCCATCAAAGAGGAGGATGTGTCCGGATAATGGTCGGACAAGTGCCGTTTGCCGCCATTGTGCTGGAAAAAAGAAAGTCATTATGTGACTTCATTTGTGACATAACAGTCCTTTGATACACACAGACCAGTCGCCGAAGGCTAGCTCGTTCGCCTTTTGAAAATTATCCAGAGAATGGCTGAAAATTTGTTCACACTTCACGGTGTGTGTGTGTGTGTGTGTGTGAGTGTGAACCGCTTTTGCGACGAAAAAATATATCGATACACTAACATCCCATGGTCGTGTGAGGAGGCAGAGTTGAACTCTGATGAGGGAGGTTCAGTTAGTGATTCGCAGCACGTTCACATTTTAAGGAAACTTTTATCGCCTGACGAGGATGAGGAGATGCTGGGTCACTCTTGTCTACGGGGTAGTGTCGTCTCCCATGTCCAACGCCGCCTAAGTGCGGAAGCATGCTTTGATCGTCCTTTGGCGCTGTGAACACACTCAAATGTCTTGTGACACAATATCCGCTACCACGGTGCGCATTTCGTGTGCAGAGCAATATGTGTTGAACGTTGATCCCATGTGACGAGCTTGTAATCAAAAGTAAGCTGCAGGAACTCACATTCAATTCCTCGTTCATGTTACACAAATGTACACGAGCTACGAAGAATGCGGAAGAGAATCTAAGGTTTCGCCACTACATTCTTTGTTGCTTTTAGCAATCATTTTGCAGTCAAAGAGTTAAGTTGCTGTTGGTTTGAGCTCATATTCGTAAAACGTTGAAGAACACAGAGCATCAACAAAGGACTGTATATGAGTTAATAAACAAGCATTCCCTGTCTGCCTGAGGGGTCTTTAAAAATGTTCATACACATAGTATGCACCTCTACTGCAACGAAACATAGTCGATAGAGTCAAAAACGTACGAAAAACACTTCTGATGTCGATGAGGTTAAGACAGTTTGTGGCTGAAGCACAGGTAACTTCTATGATCTCCTAGAAAGCAGTTTCGAGTTAAACGATTTTAACGAAAACTCGAGCTAAGTGTAAGCTATGCTTCGTTTCTAGAGTCAGGTCAGGTTACTCCGAATTTTAATCACTTCTGCGCACAGTCAATTAGCGATGAAGAACCAAATACGCTACAGCTGCCAGTATGGTCAAATCAATCTGGATGACGAGAAGTCTTTCTACACATGAGTCAGTAAGACAAAGCAATAGAAAAGATACGCCTGAAAAGTTGCAAAGGTCCTTAAGCAACTTGAAACTGACCCTAGACCGGCTTATCGTTGGTGTTCATAACAATAAATCCAGGTCAGAGGAAGTTGTAAATCATCGACTTTAGCACTCGAGGTGACGGAAACGGCCTGGCCAACGTCAATTTCAACATTGGACCGATGACGTCGCATGCTCATTCTCATTCTCAGAATGCATTGTTGTTGAACGTCATGTCCATCCATGGAAGATAATATATAACAGAAGCAGTTTCGGCCCACTTAGATCCTGATTGGATCGATTGTGATACCACAAGTCAGCAGCTTATGCACCGGCTCCTCTTTAGGCTACTAACTAAACACTTGAAAATACCTACTTGTGTGTTAGTCGCATGTCCTGGATGATGCACTCCTTTGGTGGGTTACAGACAACTCCAGAATTTATATGTCATACATTTCCTCTAGGCTTTTGAAGAATAGGTGCCTAGAGTGTTTTTCCTTGTTCTTGAAAGAATGTGCCAAAGTATTGAAGCGTAGTTTCCTCTTCCTCCTCTTCCCTGCAGCTGCTACAAAAGTCATCGTAAGGGGTTCCCATTCATCTGGCGTGTTTGCTGAGTAGGCAATGCCCAGTAGTAATGCCAACTAGATTACTGATTTCCTTTCAATTAATTTTAGGAGTGTGGTTGTTCTTATTTTCTTTTATTAAAGGCTACATTAGCCTTGAAGTCCTGCAAGTATCTAATTCCATCCACCTCCGATTGATGTCGTTTATGGCATCTGTAAGTAACCTAATGTCTGTTATTTGTAGAAAAGGAATGGGTTGTCCTGATTACATGTTAGTGGCAAGCCCACCCTTGTTCTACCTAACTCGTCGTTGCCTGGAATACCACTATGCCCAGGGATCCAGCATAGGGTACAGTTGCATCAGCCCGCTATCTCCGGAAAAGAGAGATGGCAAAGTTTTACCATCTTCGATTTAATTGTGTATCCAGAGCCTTAATGGCCCGTCTATCAGATTCAATTACAGTAAGAGGCAGCCTCTTGGATAGATTTTACTTCGGTCTGAAATATACTGCAGTGGTTAGACAATCGACGGGACAGGGAAAAGGATGCAGATTTCCTGCGATGACGCAAATACTCCCAGTCGGGTAACTTCTTCCATAGGCAGCTTCTCTGACTACGTCTATGCCCAGTATTTCTCTATTTGGGATGAGGGTTTCACACCCAAATTCGAAGTCTACGACGGGCGCAATATGATCTGTATTAGGGATGCTCATTACACATCGATACATCGCAAACATCGATGTTTGCTATTCGATGTATCGAATAATGACGATGTATCGCATGCTTTCGATGTTAAACGATGTATCGATGTATTTTATTCGATGCATCGAATGAAAGCACGCACTGTACAAGTTCAACGATTTCAGTCTTTCATTCAAGTCTAATATCGACTGCCCTTATTATTTATTCACTCAGCTTAACGTTATCTACCTTAACAATAAAGAATTAACTTGGCTACCCAAAACTAAAGGTGATTGTGCTGTGGTTTGTTGTGAGTGCAGGAAATGTTGACAACGAGTTTAAGAAAAGTGTGCGCGTTTGGTATGATCGTGCTGGGGTATTGATTGTGCAGTAGATGATGACGCTCCGTTTGAACAAGTGCGGATGTTTGGGGATCGTGTTGGCGTATAGCTTGTGTTGGAAATGTGCGCGCGTTTGGGGTGATCAAGGGGTACAGATCGTGCTGGAAATGTTGACGTTGGGCTCAAAGTGGGTTCGATTGGTGTTACGGATAACTGCTCATTAACTTACACAGTTGTATTTTTACTATAATACTTTCGGCAACATATACATACAGGTAGGATTCCTTCCAAAGGACACACAACAACAAATCATACATTGAAAAATCGATTGATTTTAGAAATAATGAAACTAAAAATGTGCAAACAAAAAATTGATTCAAATTTGTCATGCCCAGGTAGATGAACAAAAGTAATGGGTGAAGTAATTGATTGCGCCAGCCCCAGCATCTTAAATTCAGAGCAATCTATATATACTACCAACTATGATTGTGAATTAAATTTACCTTCAAAATGTCATAAGATTCAGAAGTCAATAAAGACTACTTTTGAAGAATTAAATTAATTTACTTCAACTGGTTACAAAGCATTATTCGTGGTAGAGAATGAAGGCTTTAGGAATGTGTTCAAATTTACATGTCCTTGTTACAAAATTTCAATCAGAACCACCGCTACACATAAGCTTGATGATAAGTATGATGTTCTATTACCATTATTGAAATCGAAACTTACCAATGTTGAACACCTCACTTTAACTAGTGATATTTGGTCCGACATGTAGATGCGAAGCTTTTTAAGTGCCACACCTCAGCATTTTTGTGTAAGCACGTTGTTCCAATCAATGACATTTACCAACTCGATGAAAGACATACATTAGAATGTATATCACAAATGCTCAAAAAAACATCTGCAACGATTGGGGATTTTACACAACTTCAGGGACAGTTGTTACTGATAACGCCGCGAATATGACGAAAGCTGTAGACATATAATTTGGAAAGAAGAAACACGAAGGACCTCCTTAACGAAAATCAAATAGAATGGGATTCATATAGTTCAGGCAAAGTATCAGGAGATTTCAGTCTTTGGAGCGACCATCACAATCTAGTTCAGTGAAATTGTAAAACAATCAAAAATGAAGAAAATGTGTCCGATGAGCTTTCGGTGTACTTGAGAGCAACTGCTGTACGCCTCAGTGAAAATCTTTCTGAAATATGGTCACAATTTAAACATCAATTTCCAAATAATACAAAATTGCAGCCGGCTCAGTGCCATCAGAAAAATTTTTATTCAACGCTAATATTATCCAAGGAAAGCGAATCAATAAAATTCTATTATTCCTGCAAGTTTGGAGAAGTAGTATTTGGACGTCTAAATTCAAAATAAATGGATTTTTAAACTCAGGATAAATTATTTTTAATAACTTAACAAAGAACATTCGACAATATTTCATTTTCTTATTCCCTATATTTTTACAACTACTGACGTCTATGTGCTAAGTCAATGTTTTTATGGGATGCATCGTTATGTAGCGATGTATTGTTACGATGCATTCCATCGATAGAAACATCGATGTATTTTTTGTATGAACATCCCTAATGTGTATGCTTCGGGAGGTTCGCATTCCTGATTATTTCCATGTGACCTAAACTGTGCATTTTGCTCCAGAGGTTGCATTCCTTCTACCTAATGTGTAAGCCTGCTGCCTTGGTAGCCGCCAACTTGCCGTAAATGTCCATGAGAAGTGTAGCATTGTTAGTTCGACAAAACAGACCGAATAAATGACGGCCAGTTTTTCAAATGTAGTAATTCAACAATATGGCCGCTATCAAAGTGCCCTTAGAACCACTTGAGTCCACAACAACAGTACGTCACCTTTTTCTCTTTGACACCTGACACCTTCCACCGTTTTACAAAACAGCCAACATAGTCTCTGACAATTTCCATCTTGTATCCAAGGGACGACAATGGCTATCGAGCGAAGGGAGTGTCACGGAAGAGCGCCAAGCTTTGAAGCAGGAAATCTAGAATAGAAGTTAACAGGTTTTCTTATTTTTAACCTTCCACCCACGGATGTAGATGTAGTCCGGAACACAAGAATCCGACTGAACTGGCTTGGCGACATCGAACGCATGGACACCATTATTCCAGCCAAGTGGTCTTCAAATCTGAGCCTCAAGTTTCGAGAAGGAGAGGATGAGCGAACCTTTGGTTTTTTTTTTTTGATAATTTGCGCGAACTCAAGGGATTGCTAACACCCTTATGTGTCCGGGGTCAAGCACGAGCCGAAAATATAGAGGGGCAAAGGGAGGGGAGGTACCTGTGCACATTGGTCTTAAATATCTGCGGGTTGTAGTCTGTGGAAAATATTAGGCTGGGAAGAGCATTCCATATTCGTGCAGTGCGGCTGAATAACGTGTCTGTACGTCCGAAAGTCGGCTTAAGGGTATACTGATGGACATTCCTGGCGAGGCAGATTGTTTGCGGGTGAATTCATGGAGAGGATGAATGCAGTTCGCTAGCTCACTTAAGCATCGTTTGTTGAAATAGCGATAAAACACGGCGAAGAAGAGACGGTACGTCGATGTTCGAGCGAGTCTAATGACTCTGCGATATTATTATCTCCTATAAGTTTTATCGCTCGTTTTTGGATTCCATCTAGTAGGTGCAGGGTGGTCTTGGGAGCACCAGACCAGATATGAGCGTTGTATTCAAGCTTGGGCGGATGTACGCCTTATAAATTAAAGCTAAATCAGAGTGGGTGAAATATTTCTCTTATCGATTGAGAAAACCCAAACATTTCTCAGCATTCTTGGCAACCTCAAATATGTGATCGTTCCAACTAATTCTTGTGTTGATACACATACCACGGATACACATCGACACAAGCGCTATTCATGAATATTGGCTGATTAGCAAGGGTTCACTTGAGTAACAGCAGACAGCATTGAGTTTTGAGGCATTGAATTCCAGTCTTTTGTTTTTTCTCCAGTTAAATATGCTGTCAAGATTGGAATTCAATGTGCTTAACATACGCTGGCATTCCAATTCTACTGTGAGTCTTGGAACGAATTTGAAAAGCTAAGAGTGCTGTCATCAGCGTAGGAATGGATTGGATTAGAAGTAGTAGACAAGAGATCATTTATAAAAATGAGAAAGAGTGTCGGAGACAGAACTGAGCCTTGGGGATTACCAGCATTTATTTGGTGGATATCAGACTTGAACCCATCCAACACATGAATTGAACGGTTCGAAAGGTTTTCAAATCCATAGAAGAAGAGATTCATTGATACCAAGGCACTCATTTTCGACAAGAGAGCTTGATGCCAACTCTTTCCAATACTTTATTAAGATATTAAGATCAAGTCATCGCGGACGCAAGACAGCTTGGACTTGACGACTGGAAGCAGCGTGCACGGAACTGTCAAGACGCTTTTGTAATTGGCTTTGTAATTGTTTATAAATAACTATATAATAAAATCTGAAGTTCGCTTAACAACCACGGTTTTGAGTGAACTGAAATGCCACGTCGGTAAAGGAATTTTCTCAAGAGATGCTGGCTTGTTGCCAGCTGCAGATGGACCACAGCTGCCAGAGGACAATGCATCTAACAAGCTGTCCCTTTTTCAAATCGTCGACAGCATCTGCTTGCTTACTTCACACCAAGTCATCTGACTTATTCGCACGATTGCATGTAAATCAAGCTCTAGTTGAAAACCACTGCATGTACACCACCCACCCAGGCCCCCGCTGGTTCTTAGCTATCTCCACCAACCACAGTGCGCATCCATCAAGTCAATCCGATGACTCGGTCCATATTTCATTCCCGCAAACAACCCTTCTCAACTGATAAGAATAAATTTCATCCGGCACCCCGAGCACTATCATCGCATGCCACCGCGCTGCCAATTAAACAACAACACTCATGTCACATTAGTTTCGTGTCGATTTGTCACTGACACAGCCCGCCCACAGATCCGCGCCCTGCCCGGCGAAGGATCAAAACAGTCGGATAAGCATCACCATCGACCTCGAAAACTTTACCCACATGGATGTTTGTTCGATTTAATCCAATCCCCTGGCTGTTCATCAAAATGCCAGCACAGGCTATTAATTCTGTTCCGTTTCCCATTGCGACTGTTGAAGGCGGCGATAAGAAGCGGGAGGCGTGGAGATTTCATATCCAGCTTATTTTTCCCCGAGTCCATGCAACCGCGCAAACGAGTGTTGGTTCGCCCGAGCAGCAGCTGCACAACAACTAGGCGATTGATGTGTAGCCAAATAGAATTCGAATAGGTAATCAATAATCACGTCACCGCGGGTTCGGCGCAAACCGACGGAATGGACTCGCAGGATCAAGCACTCCGGCGAGGCATGCTTTATGACTGGACGTTAATTTAATTCCCGTTTCGTCAAAGCGGCGCGATTTGGTGGCTGCCACTCGTTCGCCCACGCCAATAAACGCCAATGCGCTCAGAGCTCGCGCTCATGGGGAGCGACACCCAATAAAACGCCAATAAAAATCGCTACAAAAAATTGGGTCTTATTATACGGGGAAACAAACCGGGAGAATCCGAATCCGTGTACACGCAGGATGGGCTCCCTGCCGCCACCCTGGCGTTGGCTGATGGCGACAGTCTCATATGCTATTTATAGTTGAGTGGAGAGCTCTGCGCTGTTACGGCAGGCCTATAAATCTCCCCGCAGGTGGCGTAGAGAACGACCTGGAGACACTTTCCCCGTGCGGTTATCAGGGGACTTGTGCTGCTTCACAATTCCCGATACAGGATGTCAATAACATCCGATTTGGATAAAAATTCTTCGGGAGTAACCTAAGTACGGGTGCCTGCGTCAGAAAGTGTTAGGCGAATTGCGGATATTTAAATTTGTTATCCTTGCCTGCGGCACGAGGAAGTCCCGGCTCTCCCACTGAGACACGTACGCCCGCTAGCACGAGCAATTGAGTGGATTACTGAGTAAATTTCATTGCAATACTTGTGTTTCCACTGTGTTATGTAGCTGGAGTGTTGTTTTTCTGACTGGGGTTGGGTGTGATGGGGGATGATTGCGTTCAGACGTGGATTGGTATTAGTTTGACATGCTTGACTTTTTGATTTATGGCTTCAGACCAAAGATGGGGATTACGGCAGGATAAGGCAATTTCTGAGCAGGCAGTTGTAAAAGTTCCAATCAAATGCATCAGCGATGTGTGCTGGGATTGGGATGATATGAGGGATATTGTTTGGACATGGGCTACAAGGTTTCTTAATTCGGGCTCGTTTGCAGTGGTCCAGGCGAATCCATCAAGTCAACTGCCTGCCATTCTTTGGATTTGAAAACAAGGAAATGGAAGAATTCTGAAGACCTGTTTGAACAAAGTAGAAACATGATTTGAGAGAATTAAGCCGCTAAGGCATACCCGCTCGTGGTATCTCAGCCACGGAGATCATGTTATTCGTTGAGAGCATTCCTCTTTCCAACGTGACTAAGATTCGCCCGTCAGGCAGACCTTAAGCCACTATCGTCCGATTGAATAGACTCTTAAACAGTGAAATGTTGCTACGCTCTGCAATGACTTGTTAGAACCAACAAAGTAAAGCTTGGTTAGGTTCTTGGACACAGGGGGTTGAAGGCAACGAATACGCTGATGAGCTCGCGGGAGCTGCGTTCATAGGTCACGAACTGTTTTTGGAATCAGTCAGCAGCTACAACGCTGGAAAAAATGAAAAAATAAACTTGGCCTAGGCCAATGGACCAACGGTGATTGTCTAAGGCAATCGAAACTATTAACTAGGCCTTAATCCTATAAGGGTGAGTATGTAGGTCACCATGGCGTAGTGGGTTTGTGCGTCGACTCCCAGGTTCGGTACACGAATCGGCTCCACCTCTTTCGAGTCAGTGACAATGCCCAAAGAGTATTCCTGTCTAGAAGAAGTCATTGCGAAAATGATCCATCTTTTTATAGTTAAGCTGCAAGAGAATCGCACTGACCACCTATGTTCACGATCAAATCGCCGTGTAGGCTATTAGTAATCGACTACTAGGGGCTTGTTTTGAAAAATCGTTCAATTCTTCAATTCTTGAATGAGTTGGAGGAGTGGTGGTGGTTGATAGCAGTCTGATCGCAATTCCAAATCATAAATACGCCAATGTGGTTTAGGTGGATATGTAGGTAATTGGGTGCCCTGACGGCCTTCTAGCCGCGGCTAACTTTGAGCAACGTGCTGGATCCATTGTGCCCATGCTAGGGAGTGTTAAACTACCGGGAGACATACTCTAGTTTTAAAAACAGCCGGGCTTATGTGTGAATCTTAGGGGGTTTTTCAATTCAATATCGCTTAAGAGGTTAAGTGAGATCCAAGAAGAAGTGCTGCCCTATAAAAAAATCTTACCTTTACTAGGACTGAGCATTAACAGAGGATATGTTGGATAGATTCTGTTCGTTCCTCGTTTCTGCTGCTTTTGAAAAGTCGTTGTATCTTTAGCACAGTGCCCGGTGAGGACTCCTATTAACGTGCGCAAGTCCTTGCAACTAAAGCCGATTAATGATGTTGATCTCTTCTTGTTCAGCATCAGTCATAGAGCCCTTGCTGAAGCTGCAATATCCAGGCGAAGCGAGTGAGTATTAAGCCTGTTTAAGGCTTCGTCTTCTAGTTTTTTTTTAATGAAGCTGAGTGGCGTATGTGATTAAACGGGATTGCCAGATATTCTCTCAGTTCCAAGCCCTTCTTCATTAGACAGCCCGGCTTATCATTATCAATAATTGTTGAAGCTCTGTTTAAGATTTATCTGCAAAACTTAACCATCTTCGATTTCAGAAAGTCCAATGCAGTGACCTTTATTGCCACTTCTCTATCAGAAAAGATGGTGATCAATTCACGCGAGTGTCGCCTCGTGTAGGACATCCACTTCGGCTTAAAAAACGCTACAGTCGTTCCCAGGAAGAGAAGTGACCTCGAAAAATATTCTTTTAAAAAATGTGCGGGAAACTTTTGTTATGTGTGTACTCCACACACCAACTTTGTTTCTAAACCAAATCGATATATAAGTGCGCCTAATTGTATGCCCAATAAAACAGTGTATTGTCAAATACCAAGTGTCTCACCAACATTCTTTAGCTTTGTGACTAATTTTCATTTAAGACTGCTGATATGACCATAGGTTGAGGAAACAGACTTAAAAGAAGTCAATTGCCATCATAATCGCCTTTCGTTTAGTAGAAGTTGCAAAATAGACCAAGTGCGGTTATAGTTTGTCGTCACCAACCAAGTTCTAAGCACATATTAGTAGTAGTCATTCCATGTTCTCCAGCCTGAACCTGTGTAAAGAGATGTCGCCCGAGTCTAATTAATTAAGCTGTCAAAAAAAGAATTCAATGTGCTTAACATACACTGCCATGCAAATTCTACGACAGAAGGGCAGGGTCGTCAATCTTGGAACGAATTTCAAAAGTTGAGGGTGATGAGACAAAACTGAGAATGAGTGTCGAAGACAGAAGAGGGCCTCTGGGTACACCACCATTTATTTGGTGGATATTAGACTTGAACCTATCCAAAATAAACTTGAGTTTAACGGCTCGAAATGTAGATCTTAACCATAGAAGAAGAGCCTCATGGATGCCATAGGTACGCATTTTCGACAAACTAGGTTAATGACAAACTCTGTCAAAAGCCTCAGAAATATCAAAGCAGCGATCTTGTTCTCGCGTGGATTGCACAGAGATTGATTCCACTTTTCGGTGAGATAAACTATCAGATCAACTGTTGCTGCGGAAGCCGCACTGCCGGTCATTAAAAAGCTTCCGCTATTCAAGACATTTTATTTTTTTTACATTTGCTGTGGAATGTCTCCATCACCAGCTCTTAGTAAAGACGACTGTCGACATATTTTTGAAGATGCAAATCACTTCACATTCAGAGCCCAACCTGACGTCAATGACCAGCTTTGTTTGCCTGTAGTTAGGGAACTAGGGAAGAAGATCATATTTACGAAAGTGAAGACTAATCGTATGGATTTCTAATGCAATCTCCACACATTGGTATGTCTGAATTTGATAAACAATAAAATCTTTGCATCTATGACTCGGTTTCTTTCATCTCCTATAATCTTCTCATATTTGCCTCCATTCCTTTTGGCCTGAAATTAAATTACGAGACCGAACGATTCCATTAGCACAGCACCTCCACATGACAAAGCGGTACACGCCCCGGTTCACCGAGCAATTTAGACCGATTTCATCGGGGCGTTGCCGAAAACAATCTCAGTAAACAGCATCCGCGGGGAGATTTATTGCCTCTGAGTCTCACAGCGCACAGAGGTCTATTAAGAGATCATATCAGTGGATTGCAGCATCTCTTCAACAGAACCCACATCCATCCATCGCGTCGCAATTTAATTTTTTCCCTTGATAAAGGTCAAACAGCAGTCACTTAGATTAAGCCCACCAGCAGCGGCGCGTCGGCCCAGACAGATACCCCAGATAGCTGTACCAGGCCTGACCAATCCCATCGGATTGCCGAATCTGCCTGAATCATCAACACACTGGGGGATAATTTATTTCCTTTTAAACTTTTCAAGCGCCCACCCACCCGGTCGTCTGTCTTGTTTTCTCATTTGCCAACAGGATGTATCCCAATTCGTTATCGGGCGCCCAGCCCCGAATTGAGGAAATTCGAGGCAAATTTGCATTGTTCCACCATTAATTCCTCGGTGCCAGGGATTTCAATCCCGAAAATTGTTAGACAAATAGTTTATCCCTTGGCTGCTTGGCTGATTCGCAGCCTCCCACCGTCCGCAGAGGAGCGGCCACTGTGCAGCGAATTGCGAATCAATCTCAATTAAAAAATCAATTTACTCTCAGCTTAAGTTTGTAAACTTTCATGTCATTATAAGTTTTCCGATTACTCGATTATTTTTTGAGGATTTTGTTTTTTGGGGTTTTTTTTTTTTTTGCTGAGCGGTCGTTTCGGCGGGCGGCGACAGTTTGACCTTTGCGCAAGCCCCCACCGCACTGCGTCAATCCATCTGTGTCCGTCGAGGGTAGAGTCTTGAAATTAATTGACTTTCACGAATAAACGCTGCCCCCGAGATTGAAATTGAATTCGATTTGGCGGAAGAGAAATATCATCTGCACTTATCCAACGGGGGCTGAATGGGGGCGGGAAGGTCCCAGATTAACTCGTCGATGTGACTTGCAGGTGCACTTTGGTAAAAACAAATTAATGATCGAAGTTCGAGGGAGAATGTGTTAGAGATTGGTGCAGTTGTTGTCAGGAGGCACTTGTTCCTGCTGATGCTTGTCGCTGGCCCTGAGCAGTAGAACTTGGACGTTAACTGATTGTCAGATTAGTTTGCGCTTTGTGAGTGTCCCTACGTGACCCATGGAAGTGAGAAAAGCACTTTCTGATATGCGTCACTGTAGTGAGGGGATGGTGCGTGATTCATCGTAAGCCTTCCATTTCCTTTGAGGCTTCTGACGATGCAGTGTGACTCCTGATAATCATGGACAACGATGCGCGAACAGTTAAGGATTGTAGTCCGTAGCAAAAGGAGGAACATAATAACACTCGCCTTACACAACACCATCATCATATTCGCTAATTGAGTCGTTGCTTGCTTGAGCTCCCGGCCCCAGACGTGTGCCGGGGATTGTGTGTCCTTAATTGAATGTATAGTGCCGTTAATCGGAATGCCGATTCTCGTGCGGATATCCTGTTCAGTGTTCATGGCAATCGATTGCCGCTATCCGGTTTCGAGTTCATCCCAAACCGTCTCCACGTTCGAGGGCAAAGTGATTTTTCGTGCAAAATTAACAATTATCCGACCAAGAGATCCGATTTGCCCCCGAAGCAATCGCTGCCGCACTCCGGCAATCTTATGGTGTGATGACCTCAGCCGACTGGCTTCTCGGTCACGAGATACTGAAATCATTATTCGGTCCCGATTGCCGGCCGCAAGAGATGCTCCGAGCCACTCAAGCGCCGGCAACGTGGTCGTGTCTCTGTCCTTTCGACGTCACTGAGCCGGAATTCATTTGCAGACATTTACGTCGATGTCCTTTAAGTCGTTCGCCAGTCGTGTGTGCCGGTCACAACGGAAACAACTCACACCACGACCACAGAAGCCATCTACTCCTCCGGAAGTTGGGCTGTATCGTCCTTTGCACCCAGCATCTATCAGAAAAATTGCTGCCGTTTGAAGGAGTTCCTCTTCACTCTTTGAAGAGCAGGGTGGTCGGAAGAAAACCGAAGGCACAAAGGACACTGTGTGAGTGATTCTCTCGAGTGTTCATTCACCAAAGGGCGAATAGTTTTGGAACAAAGTTTGCATGCACACAGTGTTGTTGGTGGATCTGCGCGCCCCGTGCTATCTCCCCGAGAACTTTGTGCTTTAATGTGACCATTTCGAGATTGCCAGAAGACCTGTGTTCGGTCCTTGGCTCTAATATTGTGTAACACTTAATGTTAAGTGTTTGCTTGTTGTATATTAATGTTTGCAGTATTCGTCCTCTGGAGGCGAGGGTGAGTGCCTGACTAAATGACAAACATGTGTTCTTTTCGTTTGCCTTTGATTGCTGTGTAGATGCTGGACTCGAATGGTTTTCGTTTTGATGCACTGGCTAGAGGTTATTCAAAAGGCTTGTACGTGTACTTAGAAAACGAAGCGGGTGGGGAGTGAACGAAAATTCGAAGCTTAAGTTGAGGCTTTAATTTCTCCAAGAGATCTTATTTTTTATGTAATTTTTGTGCAAAGGACATGGCGTTACGGCAGCGGTGTGGACAGTCCTTGGTAGTGGAAATCAGGTGACAAGGTGTGCACTAAATTGAGTAGGAAGCCCTACTTCCGCGTAGAGCTCTCTTAAGAGTTTTCAGGTTACTTAAATCTTAACTTTTTGTCGCGAAACTAATTGGAAGCCATCGATTCCAGGGTCATTTAACTATTTCATAAAGGAAAAGGATTGGAAAAAAAAAGGTTTTTATAATAATTACCGTGAATTTTTTGATGCATAGTGGGAGGAGCTCTGTGCACGGTGTTATTTTATCACTTTTCGTTGATGATTTTATTTAAGTTTAACTCTGATTAACTTAAGATGTTGCATTCATAGTCACTTCAGAGTAGACCGAAATAAAAACTTTTAATAAACTTTTTAGGTCGTGCCAAAGGAGAGTTTCCTACTAGATAGATGACATTTCTTACTTGTGATGTCTTAGCAATTTTAAAAATTGTGTGCTTATTTTTCAATCAACACCCCTATTCTTAAACTTAAGTGATGTGTTTTAAGTCACAACTACCTGACAAGAGCATGGTGAGTCACAAATTGTGAGGTTTTCGTATTCTGAGCAAAACCTCACAGTTTGTGAGCATCACAAGAACCGTCAAAATTATGATGTTCTCATGATCACATCACAAGGAAAAATAGCAACAAAAGAACTGTCACACACAAGGAAAAATAAACAGATGTTGATTTTATTTTGGCGTTTAGCTTATCTGCGAATGCGGCCAAATAATTCTGCATACTATTCAGGTCAGTTGGATCATTTTTGCCCAAAAGAAAATCAGGATTCATTTGCAATAAATTCGTATGATGGTCTAACTGCTCCTGGGATGTACGCTGATATTCATTATTACTAAATACATATACATATTTCATTAATATACACAGTATTACATTGTTCGCTACGTTCTGCCTTTATTTTGTAGATACGCTCAGTATGAAAAAAAAGCGCGAATATAATAATTGTCAAAAAAACAATTTTTGACATGGCGACGAATTCACCTCACCATGGTGACTATTCTTGTGTGTTTTCTTGTGAGGTTTTCGCCAGAATACCAAATAGCTGAAACCTCACAAGGTAGGCATCATAATTTTCGCCTCACCTCACAGAATAGGGGTGTAAATTACTTCATGCATACAGTCAAACCTCTGTAAGTGGAACATCTAGGTTGATGGCGCCAGTAGTTGGCCCCTTAACTCATTTTTTACGTTTAATTTGCTCTAAAAAATCCGTTATTACAATAAAGAATGTAATGTTCAGCATTTCTGATTAATTGAAATGTGTTAATTCAAGGCATATTTAGATTATTTACTTCATAAAACAAATTATTTGCAAAAATGTTAATGAAAACATAATTTTAATGTAGTCGGCCCTCTCTACTTCACAAGTCAGCCAGTTAAGTATTTAGTAGTCGGCCCGAGTGCCTAGTTTTGACTATTCCAGGCCAGACTAGGGCAGCCGATCTTATAAAAATCACTCAAAAAATGATCTTATGTCGGCCTTCTCTCTTTTTGTGAACAAAATTAAGACTTATTTTTCCCAAACAGTAGTATTATACAAATATAATTATGTAACGCACTTTTGTCAATATTTCACTGATTGTAAAACTTTTTGTAAGCAATTCCACCATTTTTTTTCTACTTAAGTCCCGACATTTCACTTCAAGAAGTTGACTCTGACTTTAATAAGAAACTAGCATCCGAATTGCAACAGCCTTTTGCTCACAGACAGGAAAACTGTAATCCTTTTGGAAAAATATGTGCATATGTGATTTACAAACGGGTTAACAATTACGCATCTACGGGAGGGTACCGACCTTACATGACATCACCTTATAACTCGAATTTTCTAAAAGTCGAAAAAATTTTTCAGAATTGCGCCGCAAGAAAAAAGTTTGTCCATATTTTACACTCCATAAGACGACTCCCTGTAAGCCAAAACCTTCTTAAATCAAACATTACGACATGTTTATACGTGGTACTTTTCCTAGAAAATTCCCTCTGTATCCCAATATCCAACACCCATTCAAAGTTTGCACCCACAAAAGAGAAAGAAGCAATGAAGCGAATAAGCGTAAGTTGGTTGCAAATACATAGGCGTAACATTGCGTTTGTGGATACATAAATAAAAACAGATGTAAATCCATGGAGGAGTCGCATTTGCATGTTACAATGGAATTCTTTCGCGTTGACCGTCATAGAATGTTAATTTGACGTCTGTAATTTTTGAACACTTCGTCGTGGAAATCAACAAAATTAAATTTTAAGAAAATGTGCTAATTATGGACGAAGAGACTCAAAAAAGTCTGAATTTCCCAAGAAATCAGGTATCCTTCGAACGTGTTTAGTCGGTTTTTTGTTTAGTCGAACAAAATATTTGTTCCCGTGACTATACGACTTATGGATGTTCCATTGTATTTTATTCTTTATTAGCTGACCCGGCCACGCGTTGCTGTGGCTCATTCGATGTATGTAGTACACTGAATCAACTTTGTGTTGTGTTTATTCTCAATATTCTTCATTTCTTCCCGAACTCCGAACCTAACCTATCCTAAAGGTTTTTACGTTCGCCCAACCAAACACTATTTAAGTAACGTTAAGCAATGTTTGGGACTACCAAAAACCAAACGATGAGTTTGGTTCTTGACTCAGTTAAGTGATAAACCTTTCAGGGTAATGTACCTACACGCGTACTGTAGCTACTGTCCAATTGGCATTACAGAAAGGTTTCAGGACCACTAAACGTAGGTTCCGACCCAGCCCTAGTGAGCTCATCCACGGATTCGTTGCATGCAATCCCCTTATTTTCACGGACCCAGACGTGCTTCTCTTTGTCGTGTCTGGCAAGGAGTTATACTGGGTCGTAGCAACCGTTTTAGATAAATGATGGGGATCAGGTTGGACAATAATGCCTTAAATGACGACTAATAGACTGAATACATCTAACAAGCGTCTCACCGAAAACCTGAGGCCTAGCAATAAAATCCATGAGTGAATTAATTTTTTCATCGCCCTTGTGGTAATGTCATTACGGTCAAAAAAGCCGCTTGAACAGGAAATATGGAATTATTCTCAAATTTCTGTCCACTATGGATCGCACTAGAATCAGGTAAGCAAATCTGGGTTGTTATACGACTTAAAAACTTTACTGACTTAAGAAAAACTATGATTGAAATCGAGAAAGTCGTTCTCAAGTTAACCATGTAACCAAGGAGACAGGGATTCATTTTTGTAAACACTGATTAATAGTGCTATAAAAGTAACGACAAATTGGGTACCCATACGTATTTGTTACTTTTTGAATAAATACTCGTTACTTTAATATAGGTACTAGTTACTTTCGTTACTTCCTTCAAAATGTATATTTTTGTGTTAAAATTGATACTTCTGAAAACAGTAATAGGATCGAATTAATAGAAACTGAATAAAGTATTTACAAAGGCACGAATGATGTCTACTTTTTTTTGTTAATTAATGCTATGTATGAACATTTGAGGATATTTCATTCAAAAATCTACGTTTTCTGAAGTTCAAAGTAAGAGAAAAGTGCAAAAAATAACCAACGCTTTATGAATAATTTTGTGATAGCAATCTTACCTGAGAACTTGTAAAATTCTAATCGAATTTTGTTAGATCCAAACAAAAACGGCAAAGTAGAAACAAACACTCATAATGGCAGTATGAACATATGAAATGTCACAAAATTCGAACAAAAATGAATCAACTATAGTTTTTATTAGTAAACATTTTTCATGACACCTCTTCAAAAGGCACAATGGAATTCCTTTACCAAGCTAAAACAAACGTCCACAAAATACATATACGCATTTTCAAGAGTAGCGTATACCAAACAATGTGTCATTTCATTTATTTTCAATTTATTATGTACTTCGTGGCAATTTATATACTAGACAAAAATGCTAGTTGGTCGAACAGTTTTAGTTACTTATTCTAACTTACTGACCCTTGGCGGGTACTCTAAGCTAAACTCAAACTTATTCTATGTCTTTCGACTTAATCTAACATTATTTTGCAAAAAGAAAATTTTAACATGACTAACAAATAATAAGAACAAATTTAAAAACTTAATGACCGAACATTTTTTTTAAAGAACTACAAGCTAACTTACATAATAATAATATAATAATAAAATGGGTGGCGCTACAGACCGTGGAGGGCCAGGGCCTAGCTTCTCGGCAACCACTCGTGTTGTGCATGCTATTGTTCTTTCACGAGAGGAAGGGACCTACAGTTTAATGCCGACTCCGAACGGCGTAGTTGAGAAGCTTTTTCTATACATTTGAGCATTGTCAGTGACTCGAAAGAGGTGGAGCCGTGAAATATGAAAGGTGGTAAATTCGGGTATCGAACCTGGCACCCTCTGCGTAGGAGTCGACGCACTAACCCACTACGCCCCCATTTCAGAAATCATACATCACATAAAACGTATGATTCCGACACTTCTTCTGTACGATTTCTGTTTCTCAGACTTTTTGTATGAGCCGCTGTAATACAACATGTATCACCTAAAGATTACACTGGAGATGTGGGAAAGCTGTATGATTCTGTGTCACAGATAAATATCATACACATCATGCAACAGTTTTATTACAAATTGTATGATCACACATTTCATTTAGCACTTCAACTTCTAATAAAAATGAGTAAAGAAAGAGAAAATACACAAAATAAGAATTTATGGGGTTATTGTTTTTGAATAACGAATTTTTGTTCACCTTTTTTTAAAATTGGACATGTAACGAATAACGAATGCTACTTGTTCACGAAATTTTCATTAAAAAGCGTGTACTATTTAGAAAAATTGTTTTATAACAGCTTTATTAAATAATCTCGATAACTTCGCAAACATATTTTTCTTCATTATTGAGGAACTCCATTACATAGTTTTCTGTTTGTTTGTAATCCACTTATATGGTGTCTGGGTTTGGTTCACGACACTATTTAGTATTCAATGAAATTTGTCATTCACTTAAATGACATTAATTTAAGCGTCAAAATAATACACATTATACAACAATGTGTATTAGTGAAATCTGAGAAACAGAAATACATGTGTATGATGTATGACTGTTTTGTATGTTGTATGAATTGTATGTGATCTGTGAAATAAGCCCTGATTTAATTCTATTTTACATGAATACAGTCCCTCTGGAGATTTAATACAAAATTTGCTCCGAGTTCAACATATTGCTACTCTTATAAGTTACTAGCTGTACCCGCGACTTCGTACGCGTAGACATTCGAATTTCCTGACGCGATGTCTGGTAAGATTACGTTCATGTTTATGAGTCCAACAGGCATTTTGTCAGCTCTTATGACAATTATATGATCGTCCGACGACTGTTTTAAACAGTCAGCAATTCGTTATGCTGATGAAAATAAGCTTGCAAGTCAGCAATTATTTCTCGAGGATGGTGCGCGTTTAATCAATTTCGTTATTGCAATTCCCATGAAAATATATTTAAAAAACAGGTGGACAATTCAATGCCGACAATCTAACTGATGAAGTGATGATCCATTTGGCTTTTTTTTTTTATGCGAGGGTAGGTGAAAATCCTCAAGAGATACTATGGGGACCGTTCCCACATAACGAAAGGTATTTTAACACAGTAAAAACACCTGAGAACATTTTTATGAAGTACAAACATAAACAGTTATTGTGCAAATTTTCATTAGAATTAGCCTTAAACGGATTTAAATAAAAGGCAAACAGATGTACATGTGCATATAACCATTCTTTTTTAAATAAATCATTAATATATGCAAATTTTCCTGCTTATTTACTCGTGAGCAGGCTACGTATAATTCCATGGGTAAAGCATTCATTGCTCAAATCACTACCGGTAAATTTAACTGTTTGACCCTGAGCCTTATTGATAGTCATAGCAAAATATAACTTAATTGTAAACTGCAGCCTTTTAAAAAGAAATGGGTAGTCCGAAGGTACAGTTATGGACAAAAAAATAAATACAGACATAACTCTGGCAGACAACTCTGATTTTTTCTTCCTTTACCCTCTACCAAATATCCCGCCATCTTCTGGGAAGTAGGTAGGTAGTAGGCAGAAAAATCCCACAAAAAGAACCCGCAAGATCGTTTACCGTTATCGGGAAAATTATCAAATGTCATTTTATGTCGTTTGTTGGCTGGACAAAATAATAAATAAATGTATCGAAATTGAATTGTCTTTACTAAAAAAACAGAAAAAAAGTTTATTTGATCACAGTTAAAAAGCAAAAAGGTGTGTTTTATTGCTTAAAGAAATAGTTATATTGGAATATTACAATAGATTAACAATGTTTTCTAGAAAGAAATCGGTCGTTGCAAGCATTGTTCGAATGAGAAAAGGAATATCATAAGAAAAATGAAAAGCGACGGATTTTCGTACCGGAATATAGCGAAAACTCTAGGGTGCTCTTTAGGTATGGTGCAAAATGCATTTAAAATAAAATCTAAAGAAGAAACTAGGGGGCGGCCACGGAAAACCAGCAATAAAACCGATCGTTTAATAGTGTTATAGGCAAAAAAGGACCCTTTTATATCTTCCGAAAAGATTTTGAACGCCACTAAGATTAATATCAGCGCAAGAGCAATCAGAAGAAGACTTGTGGAGTCCAAATTCCATCCAGATCACCAAGGCAAGTTCCAAAAAAAATATTAAGCGTAGATGTTCGCTTCTGAGCATAAAATGTGGTCCGGCGATCAAGGCATAAAAAATGGCGAAACATTCTTTGGAGTGATGAGTGCAAATTCAATTTGTTTGGATCTGATAGCAGACATAATGTGAGACGTCCACCCAACACGGAATTCAATCCAAAGTATACAAAAAAGACTGTCAAACATGGGGGTGGCAGCATTATGGTATAGGCATGTTTCTCTTGGTATGGAGTTGGTCCCATACATCTTATAGAAGGGATTATGACCAAGGAAATTTATATTAACATACTCCAGAGCATAATGTTGTCACATGCCGAGGATATTATGCCGTTGGTGTGGACGTTCCAACAAGATAACGATCCGAAGCACACCGCCAAGGCAACCAAAGAATGGTTTACCAATAATGGAGTTACTCTTTTGGAGTGGCCTGCTCAGTCGCCGGACTTAAATCCGATAGAGAATCTGTGGTAGCAAGTAAAAGATGTTGTTGGCAGCACAAATCCCAAAAATAAAAAAGAATTGTGGCAGTCCGTGCGAATGGCGTGGGAGTCAATACCTTTGGAGGCATGCCAGCGACTTGTTAATTCTATGCCTAAAAGAATGAGCGCAATTATGAAAAGTAAAGGTCATGCCATAAAGTAATAAATTTCAACAACTCCAGTAAATTTACGGGTGAAACATTGAAGTGTATTTATTTTTTTGTCCACATTAAAATCCGACTTTTCTACAATATTCAAAAAATGTGTACAATTTTCCCAAAAAGAACACATTTCTTTATACATTATATATATATATATATATATATATATATATATATATATATATCAGAATTGTGCTTACTATTTGCAACAGTTCTTATGCAAAAAAAATGAATTTAATATATTTGATATAACTGAAATAGAGCAAGTCTTCAGTTGGTTACAAGTGTATTTATTTTTTTGTCCATCACTGTATCATGGGTATTCGTAAAATAAATACATTCTCATCTGTGCCTAGTCCTGTTATAATAATCGCTTCAATTACATTCGGTCTTAAAGCTGTTACCAGTGACCTTGCACAGCTTTGGAGGACACAAATTTCTAAGCAAACTTATTGGCACTCCAACTTTTAAGAAAATCATGTGCCCTGGTAGTCCTGCTGGATTCGTAGAATTTAAAAATTCTGTTGGAAAATGTGCCGAATCATCCGTATTTACAACGGTGTCAATGCCAAAAAAATTAAAATGAATTCATTGATTCTGGACGCTGAATCATTTCTTGGAGCCAGAATAGCTCTTTCTCTGAACCAAGAAGGGGTCTTGCTACTTATTTATTGAACAGAGGGATATATCGAATCCACCAATTCATTAATATCTCTTACTTGCTTCCCAACGGAAAGAGTAACTTTACCATTTTCTTCTTGTACCGTACCGTATACACTCGCCGATAATATACATACCTCCAATAACCACATTCAGATTTATGTACATACCTTGTGTTAAATACCACTTTTTTATTATTTATTAATTCTTGTTATCAATATTCTCATTTTCACAACGTGTTCACGACTGTGGTGTAATGCATCGAAATTAACAATATCATATGTAGCTCAAGTAGTATGAATACACCTGCATACATTTCTCAGAATGAACACGCACAACAACGAACGCCACTTGGGCACCGATACTGGCAATGGTCCGTAGTATGAATACACCCGTGAATATATATATAGATACATCCCTATAAATGAACACGCATAAACACGAACGCCGCTTGCGCACTGATATTGGCAATGGTCTCCACTCATCTTATTCACAAAACAATGCAAATAAAATATGTCTTATGTTGTAACTTTTCTCTTAGACAACGTACAAAGATAACATATAAACCAATGGATTCGTTAATCAAAGTTCTACACAGATATGTAAATTAAGTTAAGTTCTGATCGGTGAGAGTCAAGAGAAGTTGAGATGAACCACCGAAAAATGGGAAAAAAATCAAATTTATTACTTAACATGTTTATTTAAAAGGTTCTTGTTCAAAAAAAAACTCCGCAGAAGAATTATGAAGCTATAGGAGAAAACGGCCATCGAATCCGTTGGGTAGATTCGGAGATTTTGTGTCAGATACATATATACATCAAATCTTAACTTCCTTTTATAAAAGTAAGTGATAATGCTCCTGCATTGACTTTCGCGCACTTCCAGCTTTAAGAAAAACTAGGTCTTCCGTTGTAGGCTCTTGGAGCTTTTTTCCTACATTCCAACAATTATTAAAAAATATGTACTTAATTAAGAACCTAGTATAAGACGTTGACGAGTACGAATAACACCAGTACCGAGATTAAACGCAGAATTACTCTTGCCAATCGCTGTTTCTATGGGATCAAGAGGCAATTGAGTAGTGGAGTCCTCTCTCGAAGGACCAAGCTAACATTATATAACACCTTGATCATCCCTGTCCTGCTCTATGGTGCGGAGGCATGGTCAATCTTAAAAGCGGATGAGTTCTGCGTTCAATCTTTGGTCCTGTTTGTCTTTATTTGACTTTATTGACTTTGTTGACTGTTTGCGTTGATGGTTATTGGAGAAGAAGATTCAACCACGAACTGTACGGGCTGTACAGCGGCATGAGCCTAGTCAGGCGTCTACGGATTCAACGCCTAAGATGGCTGGGCCATGTAGAGCGCATGTACAACACTGCTCCAGCTCGAAGAGTCTTCGACTCCGAACCAGAGGGCAATCGCAATAGAGGACGCCCACGGAACCGATGGCGTACCCAGGTAAAGGAGGACCTCAATCGACTTGTTGTGCGCAGTTGAAGACAGCTGGCTTGAGATCGAGCCGGCTGGAGAGGCTTACTGGTTGAGGCCCACGTCCACCCCGGACTGTAGCGCCACCAGAAGAAGAAGAATAAGACGTTCACTGCTACTATACAAAAAAATTATAACCATACTTACAAAGGTAAATATAATTTCAAACTGACCGTAATGGTCACCGTCCGTGTGGTAAGCGTTCTATTCTTGTCATTATAATTATAATATAATATGGGTATCGCTACAGCCCAAGGAGGGCCAGGGCCTAGCTTCTACAGCAAGCACTCATGTTGTGCGTGCTATTGTTCTCTCATGAAGGGATGCGGCCTAAAGTCTCTTATGCCGAACCCGAACGCCCGAGTTTGAGAAGCTTTGTCTAGACAGTTATTACTGCGACTCGAAAGAGATGGGACAGTGAAAATTATTTTTGGTCGTACCGGTCGGGAATTGTACCCAAACAGCGAGATCAAGTTGCGTAGGGGTCGACGCACATACCCACAACGCCACCCATTGTTGTTGTTTACTTGTCATCAGTTTTAAATAAAGTCAAATAAAGAAAAAAAAGAGTAAATGAATAAATTACCAACCATAAATATAGCAAAGAGCCAAATATTAAATACAACAAATTATCCAGGTGCCATTAAAGAAAGAATTTACTTTTATTGACAGAACGAAAATTTTCGTTTCGCTTAAATTCGTGTGTACCACAATCAACAGGCGGTACACGTGACTTCCTATTAAAAAAAATGTTTACCACCGGTGGCTCACGCGAGTTACATATCCAATGAACATTCCTTTCATTCGGAAAACAAAAGTGTCAATTAACCCACTGGAATGGACACTCGACACTCCAGCCAGTACCGCAATGTGAGGAGATGAATATTCCTTTCCCACGAAAATGCAAATGCATTTTTCGTCGAGTAATGGGTACGAATTGGGCTGCTGCTGTAATGAGTAGTAGTTTATCAACCTTCCGGAAAAGTGCTGCTTTTCCTTAGAAAGGAATTTTATTAAATAAAATATATTTAAATAAAATAAAACGAGTGTTTTATTGAATAAAATTATTATTCGCCCTTTAAGATATAGGTAAGCAAAATGAAAAAACCGTTGGCAAATATTGAGCATAAAAGTTGCCAAACAAGGACATTTTTTTTGGATTTCAAAAGGCATCAATTTGAGCTACCGGTGCAACTGAACGAAGCAACATAAACCCAAAACATTTTGAATTTCTTAGTTTTCATGTTTGTGAAATCGAAAAATTAGAATCATATTTCTGCAAGAAATATTTCATTTCTGGGTATGTACTATTCTTCTAGGGAACCACTGTACGCTGTTTATAGCAATACCCACGTTTCCGACTTGACCATTTTAATGATTTGCTAGCTTACAAATAAATCCGGAATCAGTTTTATAGCTTACATCCTTGTTATTTGACGAAATTTGATTACCGCATAGGTCTTATCTGGTCACCCAGTGTATATTTAACAATTGTAGTGATTCTGTAGCAGGCACGGTTTACTGATTACTTACTTTATGGCTGACATAATCGTTCACCTGTATAGTGAAACTGTCGGATTCTAAGAGACTCGCTCTGTCTGAATGGAATGATCAAAGCTCAAAGATGATAGAAAAACAAGACCAATTATCATGTTCAGGTAATTGGATTTTATGCCACTGAATGCCTATGTCAAGTGCTTTAACAGGGCAACCTAGCAAGTGAGCTCATCATTTTGCTTATAACTAATACAATTTATCTCCTCCTCTGAGGCTATGATTGATCCCAACTCAGCAAGGATTACATACAATACACGTCTCTCCCGACAAGATAAAGCTAACGTCACAGAATAATGCAAGGCCACTAACAAAACACAATTCATCCGTATCCATTACCTAGCTAGCTACCTTCCACCGGGAGGGATTAACGCCCGCCCCACAAACCTGCCAGTCGAGTCGCAGAAATTGAATCCTCATTCAAATTCTGCTCCACTATCGTGCAGCGTTTCCCATCAATTAGTTGCCAACAACAACTTATTGAAAGGTTATCGTTGGCCAAGGAATCGCTCATCACTCGCCCGCTGGCTGGTGTGTAACACAAAACGGTGCTAATTAATATGTAACTGATCTCTGCGCACAGTGAACACTGAAACAGCATCCGGCTTGTGCACCACTCAGACGGAAGAGTGCAATAATCCCAACTGCAATACCCCCGAGATGTCCTCTGCTGAACAGTTAACCATATGATTAATGCTCCTAGTGGATCCTGCTTCAATAGCAGAGACAGTGTAGGTTCTCGTGCTCATCTGACGCCCGTGCTCGATGTGCATTTTGTGAAATAAGATAATTGCGTCGTCGACTGATGATGGATTTAATCAACACAACAAGGGCAAGTCATCAGAATGGGAGGCACACTCCCCCATTTGTTGAGGGTGCTGTGGACAGGAGCGGCCCTACGATTATAGGCAGGAGTGTTGCATCATGACATTACCGCTCACATTGAATTTTGTCCGCCCCAGAGAGGGAGGGTTGTGTAGATTTCCCCGAAGGAAAATTTGTTTGTGTGTCCTGCACGTTGTCGTACTTGATAAGTATCTATTTGCCGCTCATACATATTAAATCCGTTCTGGAGTTGGGCACTTGAGTATTTCTTGGAAAATATTACACTCCGATGAAGTACTGCCGAACAGAGTGAATGCTTTCTGATATCATTTTGGGATTACGTAAGTGGATTACTGGGGATTTGATCACCTTACAAGGCCGACATTTCTTCCATGACTCTCCAAACAGCCGACTAGGTTACGCTCATAATTATTGTGCAAGAAATTAAAAAAGGAAACGAGCCATGGGCTTTCTGCTCCTCAATACTCTTGACAGGAATTATGCTGCTACTGGGCTTTGAGGTACTGCCATAAAGTAGTTTTCTACGTTGTCTTTCAGTCTCGTTCAGTTTTTCCAAAGAAATTACAAAATCTAGAACCCTTTCAAAAAATATATCAATAATGTCTTAAAACACGTTAACCCTTATGTCAACACTCAAAATTGTATACATACACATACGCCCAACACACCCGGGTGTGTCATACCTTTTTGTTTGCCCACGTGCGTCGGATGGAGTTGGTAGTTTCTGTCAATAGTTTCTTAAAATTGTTTGAAGTGTTTATCCAGGCAAGGACAAATCTTTGCTGGAATGGCAAATTCTGGAGAAAGAGAAACAAATAATTTTGAACGTGTGGTCAAAGATTTGTTTTGCAATCTGTTCCGTGGAAGTGCTCGAAACATCGTATGTGACGACTATTGTACGAGCTACAAATCAACTTTGATGTTAGACTGCAATTTCAATCTTCTTGTCAATACTGGGCACTGTAAATAAAGGGTTTTCTAATATTGACTTGATAACCTTGAATTTACTAATCATCCAACTGTCTCTATCAATTTATTCAGTACACTCAAGAATTTGTAAACGAACGAGAAACGTCTGGAAATTATAAAAAAATTTTACCGAAATTCGGAGTCGGTGACCGCAACTTTAAGAGCTTTAACTCCGATTTTCGACGAAGCTCATGTTTGGCTCGATGGGTTATTCAACAAGCAATATATGCGTTCTTGGTCGGGTGAAAATAAACATGTGCTTCATGAATGACCACTTCATCCACAAAAAATATCTGTTTAGTGCGGTATGCAAACCGTTTGGGCCATATTTTTTCGTCGACGAAAACGATCGTCACGTTACTGTGAATGGTCAGCGTTATCGAGCCATGGTTACTGTTTTTTTTGTGAGCCGAATTGGAAGATATGGACTTGGACGACATGTCACACAACACACGTTACAATCGATTTAATGAAGAGTAAGTATGGTGAACGTGTTATCCAAAAAAATGGGCCAGTTGATTGGCCGCCTCATTCGTGCGATTTAACGCCGTTTGAATATTTTCTCTGGGGCTACGTTAAGTCATTGGTTTATAACAACAGGCCGACGACGTTGGAAGAATTCGCAGCCAACATTGAGCGCGAAATATCGGCCGAAATGTGTGGCCGAGTCATTGTAACTCGTGCCCAACGAATCGACCGCTGCAAACATGCCCGCGGTGGCAATATGCACGAAGTTGAGTTCTATTCACAAATGTTTTAATTGTACTACTTGATTGTACAAGCCGATAACAAAGTCTTTTTGTGCGTTTTATTTAAAAAAAAATTGGACAGGCCCTTATAAGAAAATCCTTTAAAAGGCGTAAATTTGTATGAACCAGTCGAATTTTCTAACCCAAAAGAAACAGCAGTAAAATCATCAAGGAATCATCACCAGCAACAGAAGTATGTGCTCCTAGATTCCAAAAAAGAACAAGTCTGTTGTGGTACTTTTCACTCCCCATCGTAATTGAAGGGACACTCGATTACAACATAAAAGGTGTTGACAATATGGACAAGTGCCTTAGTGAATTCGGTACGAAGAGACTAGCGAAGATAAGGCCCTTGGCTTTTTTAAAAACATTGCGGATGTGGCTGCATTTGCAGCATTCGTAATATACCAGGAAATCAACCGTCGAAGGTTCCTACAATAGTTGAGTGAACTATTTACCTCGGCAGGAATCCAGGATCGTTCAAAAAATGCCAAAATCATGCGAACTTTTTCGTTGCGTAGTGGAATTAAAAGTATGTTGGGTCACCCGGTAACACCGACTCTTGGCAATCTTCCACTGAGGGCTCAAGAAGAACGAGACAATTCTGGCAGAATCAAGCAGAAAGACGAAGACCAACACGAAAAGTCTCCAAGGAACGCAAGAAGCCAGTTTGTGCTGAACATTCAGTAAACATAACTGAGGGTGATAGGTGGCGTAAGATTTTTTTTTATAAAATGCAATATTTTCCTTTTTTTTTCCAAACAAAAAAAATGTGAAATAAATAAAAAAATATGAATTTATAATTAAACAAGTGCCTTTCTGCTAGGAATTTACATACATTTTTCCACGCACACCCGGGTGTGCTGGCTGTCAATATAATGAGTGAATCCCAAAAACTGCTTGTAAATCTTGATCCCAAAGGAATTTTAATTTTCCAAACAAAAGAGTATGATGAAAAACATTATTTTAAGAGGCTATTGCAAATCCCAAGTGAATACGGTACCTAGATCTTAAAACATATCAATTTGAGAATGAAATCACACACCCCGGTGTGCGGGTGTTGACATAAGAGACCACGTTCGCCCGCCTACAGAATCTGTTTTGATAGTTCCTTCATTTCTGGTGTGTAGTAGTACAATCAGGATTCATGAACTGTTAGTAAATGGCATGAGAATTCACTTGAATCGCATCCAAACTCAACTTTTAAATCTTCATATATATCCGTCTTTGGCCCAGCATCGCCACCCAGCTTTCCGATAAATTTTTCATGCCCATATGGCCATGCAGGATTCGAGTGACAGTCATTTCGTCTTGCTGAGTATATTTTGTGTTCTTACGACCGAAAATTCAGTGAGCCACTTTTCCACCATTCCATAGATTCTCCATAATAATTTGTAAGTCTGTCTTTAGTCTCGTTAATAGTTTTGTAGTGCTGGAAACGAGAGAAACTCCCTTTTTTCATTTTGGCTAAGTTGCACGACCCAAGGTAAGTCTTTAACAGATCCATTTATTTTTTGTTTTGTCTATTCCAAAAAGAAACAAAGGTGTTAGAAAAAAGTCACGACGCTTTATGATTTCGAGGCACTCCACATTTTTTATTTAGTAGGCTACACATGTCATGTGTAAGCTTATAACACAACTCATTTTCATATACAGTCTGGCAAGTAATGTTTTGACATAGTAAACAATTCAAAATTGCACCTTTGGTCTTTGAAAGAGAATAATCCGATGTCGTGCTCTTTACGTTTTTTGATGCAGTTCTTTTTATTCAACATTTATTACAAGACAAGAATATATTATATAAGAATATAAGATTTATATTGTTTATATATTATAAACAGATTATTTTCGAATTACCTTTTTCAAATTCTGTTTTTCAACAATGTATCACTATAACAAGCAACATGAATCTTAATGTGTGCATAGAAACATAATATTTCTGTGCTTATACCTGCACACGCTCGCGACAACTTGTACCAACCACAGCACAACCAAGCCTAGTAACCCGCAAAATGTCAAGTTATAAAATATCAGGCTGGTTAGGACAAATTGGTTTACTTGCTTTCCTTGATTTCCTGTATCGTGGACCGTGATTGACTCCTCTCTGTCTAAAACACGCTTTTCTTCGACTTATTGTGTGAATTTGGTAGATATGTATCTCTTAACAAAAACAAAACATAAAAGTATGTACTACGATTAGCCCTGAACTAGTGATATGGCAGAACTCGGCATTCTTCATTCTGAGAGTTCCTCTTGAGCATTATCGATTCCAGGAAATAACGACAGAAGCAATTACGGCTTACAGTAAGAACCCAAACTGTTCGGCTGTTTTGCAAATTTTTATGTTATAGCTATCACTACATACACCAACAGAGAAAATGTGCGAATGCGGCTAGTAGGTCAACGAAGTGTCGGGAAAAGCCGATGAAGTGACCCAAAGGACCTCCACGGTGTAAGTGAGGCATTTGCATTGCACATTTTTCTATCATTATCTTCAAAAACATGAAATGAGACCTCATTGACTGGTCCATAGCAGTGTGACTTCAGGCCGGAGATGTTCTATATCGAACAGATTTCCATACTCTGGCAGATTCTGGAAAAGACCCAAGAAGTTTGAATCGACAAGCACCACCTTTTCGTGGATTTCAAGGCCGCGTGAATAGAGACGAGCTACACAACGCCATGTCTTGTTTTCACATTCCTGCCAAAGTCGTCAGGTTGTGCAGGATGCCGATGGAGAATTCTCGCTATACCATCAGGGTCGGAACGAACTCACCTAGACCTTCAATGTCAAAAAATAATTTAGACAAGGCGACGTGGTGTCATGTGAGTTCTTTAACATCATCCTGGAGAAGATCGTGCAAGACTCACACACTAACACCAGAGATACGATCTTCCAGAAGTCCGTATAACTGTTAGCATATTAGACTTTGACTTGTTTGGCAGAACACAGCGAGTCGTCAATGAGGAGTTTGCAGGCGTTAAGACGAAGCGTCTAAGATGAGTCTAGTGGTGAATGAGGGCAAAACGAAGTACATGATGTCGCTAAGAGATGACGTACAACATCGACGCCTTGGATAGAGCGGCACAATGGACAGCTATAACGTCGAGGTAGTCAAGGACTTCGTCTACCTCGCCTCCGCAGTTAATAGTACCAAAAACACCAGTACCGAGATCAAACGCAGATTAACTATTGTTGACCGGTGTTTCTATGGGTTCAAGAGATAATTGAAAAACCGAGCTCTCTCTCTCGACAGACTAAGTTGACTCTGCATAAGATCTTGATCTTCCCCGCTGTGCCATACGGCACACAGGAACGGACTATATACCAAGCGGATGTTGAAGCTCTTGATCTTTTAAGGATAAAAGTTCTGCACTCGATCTTTTGTCCTACGTTGACGGTTTTTTGAAGGACAAGGTGGGACACCCAAGTGGAGAACGGCCTCAGCCAACTTGGCGTGCGGCACTGAAGGCAATTAGCCAGAGCATAGGCTTGTTAGTTGAGGCACAGGTCCACCCCGAAGTGTAGTGCCGAATAAAGAAGAAGAAGAATGCTCAAAAACACTTGAAGTTCCCTAAGGAGCTGGACTGCAGACCGAAATAACTTTGGCAGTTTGGTGAAAAACCCAGATTTGGCAACTTCTTCTTAAACAAGAAGTTCCAATTTCCAACAACGTCCCACAGGCTGCTAGTTCACCTAGCTTGGTTATGCATGATGATAATCAGCTACACACTACAGCACACAGGTGTTTACAGACACGGGACGACAAATTTGACTAAAAACGCTGTCAGAGGGCATCGGGGGTATCTCTTTACCATAACGGTTTCGCGTGTTAATCTGGCCTCGTTCTTTTCTCAGCTTAGGGGAAGTTGTCAATTACACCGTAGTTGGTATACTATCTAGATCTGATATCCATTTGCAATACAATACGTTACTTTTTTTTCGACTATCATGGAAACCAGTTGTGAGTTATTGAGTTTAAGACTGATTAATTGAGTCTTAAACTCAACAACTCACAACCGAGCTCTCAATGAATCCGTCGTCGTAGACTCTATGGAAATAAGCAAAAATTGACACAGACTTGCAGCTCGAATGAACAGTTATCCATAATTCCCGGCGAGCAGGACTTACAAGAAAACAATTTTCAGCAATCCAGCAGGCGACCGATTTCAATGGCAGAACTGTCAAAATCGCTTACACCTAACCCCATCTACAGATGAAGGCTGACTACTGTGATCCTACGAGGGAATAGAAAATCCAATTCGAACTTTATGATACCAGAAATCTGGGACATTATAGAAGGCCAATCGCACGTCGCCTGACGTGATCCCTAATCCGCCCTGTGCCGATGAAGTAGACAAAAAAGCAACAAAAAAAAAATAGGAAGAAAGAAGAAACGAACTCACGTCCCGCTTTTATCTGGGCAGCTTCTCCTTCGAGAACCACCCCGTGCTGGATATGGTGGAAAAAGTTTTTTCCGCTTCAGTCCACGAGGGTCTTGATGGGTAGAAATTGAATATTGCAACTGTCCAAATTGAGTTTACCCCTTCGACCATCATTCCACACGACACGGCCAACAACAACACCGCCGCGCCGCACCGCCACGAAATGAGAATAGTTTCTTGTCGTTCCAGGAACGGATCCGGAAGGTCAGCTTCCAAAGAGAAAACACGTTTCGTCTTTGCCACCAGAGCCAGTAACTTCTTTCATTTCTTTTACTATTAATAATTTCATTTTACTTGTACGTCCCTTGAGAGAAGCTGGACAGTTTTCGTGCTAGGACTGGAGGACGGGGGGTGGTCCTTGTGCCATGCGATATGTCGTTCATCTCCTGATTGGTCCACGTTACTTGGCTTTCGCCAACGAAGGCGACGACGACTTACTGGAGGCGACGAAGCGAATGGAATAATATAAATTTCAATTCAATAAGTTTTGGCCCTTTCCTGGTGCTCTTTGTGGATGTCCTTCCGTGTCTGCCCCTCACACAGTTCGATGGCGACCTGGTGCAAGGACAGTGCTTTCGTTGGGGGATCTTCTTTCGTGACTGAATGAGTGTAGACGATGTCCTTTCGCACGGAGAAGGACATGAAAAGTTATCTCATACTTGGCTCCGTGGGGTGGGGTGGGTGTGGGCGGGGTGATTAGAGGAGGACTCACCATGGTGGCGACTGTGGGGGAGCAGGAAAATGTGCAATTAAGTGATTCATATTTCAATTAAATGAATTAAGCTTACGTGCCCAAGACATTGCTTCGGAAAGGAAACACGGTACTCGGGAACTGTTTGATTTGGGGCCGGTGAAGGCATGTGAGTGTGGAAACCTAGTCGCCGGTAGGTACACAAGGCTTTTGGACGTACATGCATTTGATTAAGTATTAGGGTTATCGCGAATCAAGCGAAGCAGATGTTGGATACATGAGTAAATTAGACCTGGATAGTCTTCATAAATGGGACGTGGCAGGAGAAGAGTTGATAGTTCTAGCATAGTAGGTTCGTATTGATTGAATGTTACGAAGCCTTGTTCAATTCAATGGGCCGATGAAACTTAGACCGCCTGCAAGGCAGGTGTATTAATTGACAAGCGGGTTAGTGACAATTCTCTTCAACTGCCGCTGCAGCTCCCCCTGAGGGACATGTAATCTGCGCATCAAGATGATATCTTTCCTGCAGAGCTGCATGGACCATCAGAACTTTTTACTTAGCGTGCAGTACCATATTGGGCACACACGATCGCCTCGAATGGACACTCGACATCCCTGCATGGTTCTGAGAGGCACATGGCAGAGACTTAGATACTGAAACTTAGATACTGACGTTTTTTACTTATTTACTGACCTAATTAGGTATCAGGATTGGAAGCTCTGGATACCTGAGCAATAACTGCCTTCCACCGTACCTGGGCCCGCTCCTTCCAGTCGATATCGGTCAAACTTAACACACTCTTGTCTCCAATCTAATCTTATAAGCATAATTGGCATACAGATAGCAGGCAGCGGTTGGACTGAAGTGGACTATGTGGAACGAACTCTATTCTAGACCATCAACAATCCTTGACAGTTGACAGATTCAGGCTTCTTACGTGAGACCCCGTTTACCTGGAAACTAGACTCCTTAACGAAAATGACAACTCAACAAGCACGACACCCAGATCCTACTGGAATCTTACTTCTAGCCACTAGCCGTAGTCAACCGTCTGATAGAAGATGAGGTAAAGAAAGGGAGCAGGAGTTCATTCCAAATATCTTAAAACCCATACCGCAACGGCTAGTTCGCGCAGCTAGTCGTTGAATATTTTATATTCTTAATATATATATTATATATTTTTAGTTAAGTAGAATATTTGTAAATTATTTGTTAATTGGGACAGGAGCTATTTTCTACTCACTCTGGCGTTTTGATATTTGTCAAAAAGCCTTTCAAATTTAAGTGTTCTTATAACAGGTGGCGTACAATTAATCATCAATATCTGTCAAGTGACTGCCGCCAGTGTTATATCAGTTTTATCAAATTTTTTTCATTTTTGTATAGAAGGCGACGATTTTTCTAAACAGTGTTAAATAGAAACGCGCTTGTTGTATTTCGACATGGGAAACTGAAGGTACCGCGACACAACAACACATGTCAAAGACAAACCGGGCGAACACGCTGCTGCTTTTGGCCTTAATTGTTTTCTTTTTAAAACCATATTGCCCTCGAGATCTCCTTGGATGTATCTTCTATGGATTAGTTCATTTTTGGTTTGAATACGGTCTAGTATCCTGGAGCGGTATTCATAACAATAAATTATCGGGCATAAGTTTGATAGGGACAAGTCTTAAAACTGTCCCTATAAAGCATTTCTTCTTTTATAAGGTTTTAAAGATTTTTTTCGCCAAGTCAGGGCATCAATTAAACAGAGGCTTCGGATACTATCATCTCAGAATCAACAGTTTTAATTTTGCTTTACGTCACAATTTACAAATATTCTTTAATTTCTATACGGCAATTGCTCCTCGACTTTTAAATAGATTATGGATTAGCATAAGTAGCTTAAGAACAAAATCTGTTTTCTAAAGAAGGTAAAACTATGGCTTTTAGATAAAAGCTATGAAGATACAGTCGCCTACCCCTAAGTCGAATTGTCATCGGATACCATAATCTGTTCGAATTAGAGAGAGTTTGACTTAGAGAGAGGGTTTTGTATGGAAACTTGAGGGAAATGTACATAAAATATGATGAAAATGTTCGAGTTAGAGACAGTTTCGACTTAGGGAGATTTCGACTTAGGGAGAGTCCACTGTATATCAAACCTAACATCTGTCACTGTCTGAATTACTGAATTACTGTTTTCTCTGAACGCACCCAATTGAAGTTGATGGCTAGTTGACAAGTCATATTTATGGTGAGCTTCTGCGTAAAACGCTCTAAGCTCATTTGTCTAGTATCATGGAATTGGGAAAACTATAAGCCTTTAAATGAAAAAAAAAAACCAAAGGTTGAAAACTTACACAAAACTTAAGGAACGGATGTTTTAGAAAACCTCGACAGGCCTCTTTGGCTTTCTAGCAAGACTTTGCTAACCCTCGTAAGACAATCAAGGCAAAAATAGAACGCTCCTATCTGCCATCTGCCCAGGTCAAAATCTTTAAGACTACAAACTGTGGTCCGACTCTGGTCTTGCGCTGGCGAGAAAGGACATGGCGGACATATTGAATACTTTGGTTTACGATTTGTCATTCAATCACATTTAAATCAAAGACTTCCTTGATGTCTCCCTATCTCTTAACTTTATATGGCTATTCATATTTCACACACTCTAAAGCTATAATTCGCCGAATCGAATAAGCCCTTCTTTGAACTCATCTTCCATAAGCCGAAGGTATTCTTAGACGGAGATATATTTTAAAGAATAATCTTAAATTATTCCTGGTGTTCGTCGATTTGGTGCTCATACTCATGACATGAGTTTTAACTCTTGTCTTTGTTGTCTTGTGTACATGCCCAATATTGTACCACGACCGTTTTGATCTGACCACCGACAAGGGCGGATGTACTGACGACCCGTCGCTACACAGGGTTAAGGAGATGTGTGGGTTTCGGGACACTGTAACGTACCAGAAATTAAACTCCCTGTAAAGAACACTGGTTTATCAAAATATCAAGTAATACTTTAAATGAATAATTACAGCAGTGGTAGATATTCTGAGAGCAATACTTGACTTATTGCAAAAGAAATTTGGCAAAACCTTAGCCATCACATGGTCTGAACAGACTGAGAGGGACGCTATCAGGAACCTCATCGTATCCAAATCTTCAGGTATCTTCCAGCTCGTGTCTTAAAAAGCTCACTCTCCTCGTACCGATAGATAGAACTTAATCAGGGAAATGTTTCTAAATCATAAGCTTATGAAATACTATAGCTAGAAATATAGCTTATTTTTCTTCTTCTCAAGGCGCTACAGTACGGGATGGACCTGGGTCCCAACCAACAAGCTGCTCCAGCTGGCACGGTCCTTAGCCCGCAGTCTCCAAGTTGGTTGTGGTCCTTCTTGACCTGCGTGTGCAATCGGTTTCATGGGCGTCCTCTATTGCGATGTCGGTTTCGGAGTTGAAGTCGCTTTGGGCTGAAGCAGTGTTGTCTATGTGCTCTACATTGCCTATAGCTATCTTAGGCGTTGAATCCGTAGACGCCTACTAGCCTCATGTCGCTGTACAGTTCGTGTATGAATTTTCTCCTCAAAAAAACCGTCAATGCAAATTGGACCAAAGATCGCACGTAGAAATTTCCAGGGTTGATCAAGGTCTCATATGGTGTTAGCTTGGTCCATCGAGAGAGGGCTCCACTACTCAGTTGCCTCTTGAGCCCAAAGAAACAGCGATTGACAAGAGTTATTCTGCTTTTAACCTCTGTACTGATTTTGTTCGTACTGTTTACTTGGGAGCCGAGGTAGACTAAGTCCTGCACTACCTCAAAGGTATTGCCAACGACTCGATCAGAACGTCACCATAGGCAGCTACACCTTCGAAATATAGCTAGAGTATGAATGTATATAGAGGCAGCAGTCGAACGTTAGCAGCCTCCTCCGTGTCCAAGCAAAAGTCATTTGTGACAGCTTCCAATCTTCCTGCATGTTTTTTTTCCCGAAATGAAGAGTGCTTTATATGTGCCTTTATTTTTTTGGCTTTAGTTTGAAGCCGGGTCGTATTCGTGACTTTGCAGTTTGTGCCTTCTACACATCCGGCCAATTTCCAGCAGCAATTTGCATGTTACAAAAAGGATCCCTAGAGAACGATGTTCATGGGTAAGATGGGCACATTTTGGCATGCCTATCAACTTCATCCGCTACGCAAAAAGACCCAGAACCCAACAAAGGAGTCATTTAAGGATATGATGGAATTCATGCAATCAACAAACTCAAATTTAATGATCTCCATGCATCATTCGAGTTGTTCAGTTCTCTGATGTGGACCTCAGACCATCATCCAGTTCATGTCTTCCCAGAACTTATGACAGTTGTAATCCCTTGAAACAGATATCAATCGCATTGGTAGGTGATGGATGGTTCCCATGAAATGCTTGCTGCTTGGCGAAAGGGTACCTTCCTCCCAAAGGCGAGGCAATTGGAAGGATTCCTGGAATATTTGATTCGACTGTTGGTTCATGAGAAGGGATTACATGTCAAATTCCATTTCATTCAATTTAAGTTTTGACCGTCCAAAGAGGATTTTCTGCAGTAGGTATATCTTGTAATGGAATTTTGGCAATTCAACAGATGTCTCCTTCCACTGGTTTCTGAGCGGAAATCTGAATGGAATTAAATTAAACACTGAATGACTCCACCGACTCATAAATACACGTCGCCATGTCACGTTGATCTGACAACGAATTAGCAAGTTGCCGGTGCTCTTAAAAAAGTCCATTACCAACAAAGGCAAAGTTGTCGTCTTGGACGGTGTACCCTATGTCCCTCGGACGGATTGGCAGATGGACGGTTGGACGGATGGACGGATGGACGGATGGACGGATGGACGGATGGACGGATGGACGGATGGACGGATGGACGGGTGGACGGATGGACGGATGGACGGATGAACGGATGAACGGATGGACGGATGGACGGATGGACGGATGGACGGATGGACGGATGAACGGATGGACGGATGGACGGATGAACGGATGGACGGATGGACGGATGGACGGATGGACGCATGGACGGATGGACGGATGGACGGATGAACGGATGAACGGATGGACGGATGGACGGATGGACGGATGGACGGATGGACGGATGGACGGATGGACGGATGGACGGATGGACGGATGGACGGATGGACGGATGGACGGATGGACGGATGGACGGATGGACGGATGGACGGATGGACGGATGGACGGATGGACGGATGGACGGATGGACGGATGGACGGATGGACGGATGGACGGATGGACGGATGGACGGATGGACGGATGGACGGATGGACGGATGGACGGATGGACGGATGGACGGATGGACGGATGGACGGATGGACGGATGGACGGATGGACGGATGGACGGATGGACGGATGGACGGATGGATGGATGGACGGATGGACGGATGGACGGATGGACGGATGGAAAATAAGAATGTTATGTATTTATCTTACAGATAGGTGTCAGAGGCCATGAGTTTCTTCAGAAGCAGTCGTTCGTAGGTACGTAAGATACCAAGAATCCTCACGTTATAAACGCCATTCGGTGTCCTTATCAGTATTTTATGGCTCCGCTTTGCAGATACCCGCGTGATGGATTATTCTCAAATGGGGTTAATCAAGTAAGGCAATTAATTTATGTTATAAGTAATTTCTAGAATGTTGCTTCCAAGTAACATTCTAGAAAATACTTGCCTGATGAGTTCGTTATCTAGACTTCATTGCTTCACTACAACGAAGCTCAATTAATTTTGCTATCCTTTCGGAATTTAGCTGGCAAACATCCTTTGCACGATTATCTTATGCAACACGTCGTCTCGTCAGCAACAGAAGTGGAAAATCTCATTTAAAGGTAATTTTCGAGTCCCCCCCACGGCTATTGAGCGATGGCTGCACCGGTGACTGGACCCAACCATGTCGCGTTTGAGTCGTTCTCTTGTAAAACAAGTCAGCGTAATTAACTTGTCCAATGCAAGGATTACCTCATTAATGGCAGAAAGTAAAATAATATACCCTCAACCTCGAAAGGCGACAAGGAACAATATCATTTGAAAAGGTAACCCCCTCTTATGCTGTGATTAGTGATAAATGACGATGTTAAGCAGCAAATATATCGTCCATCGCCTGGGCTACTGGAACCAGTCAAGGGCAATGAGCAACCCGAGTTGGAAACATTTCATGGCTCTTCGGACAATTGGTCGGTGGGGGAGTGAGCGAGTAAATTGAAAACTCTGGTGGTGGTTGTGTGGGCGATGGTTGGGCGGATTTATCCTTAGCTTTAATTTTGGATTTATTCTGCTGAGGGGACAGACTTAGAGGGCGTTGGGGATACGGAATAGTCGACTTCGCCGTTCGGTGTCGGCAAGAGGGTGATTAGTAAGTAGGATTAAAGCGGGTAAGTGGCGTTACGCGTCATGATCGATCTCTTCATTCTTATTTTGCATGAATTTTATTTTTTTTTTATGGATTGGGGAAGGGAGTGACAAGTAGTTCCAATTGGCTTAGCTACGTGTGCATAAGTACTTCTACTTCGCGATCGATGGGAAATAATATAGTAATAATATGGGTGGCGCTAGTCAGAGGCGGACCTGGGCCTAGCTTCTCAGCACCCACTCGTGTTGTGCGTGCTATTCTTCTTTCACGAGTGGAAGGGACCTACAGTTTAATGCTGACTCCGAACGGCGAAGTTGAGGAAGCTTTTTCTAGACAGGAATACTCTTTGAGCATTGTCAGTGACTCGAAAGAGGTGGAGCCGTGAATTATCAAAGGTGGTTAATTCCTCCCTCTGCGTAGGAGTCGACGCCTTACCTACTACGCCACAGCGACCCACTGATGGGAAATGTATCCATAATAAAACAGGGACTGAATAGATGCTACGGAAAGGATTAGGACAACTCAACACGCACTACGTATTAACTCACTTGTTTCTCAGGTCTTTCGTAAATGGGTTTAACAGTATTCCCATCAATGAGTTTGCTAATAACTTGGCGTGTGCTTTTCAATGTATCTCTACCTTAATCTGAAGCTCTGTCCGAGACGTCGGTGTTGGTAGGCCTTTCTCATTACTAGCAGATACTTTTAAACCCATCTTCGCGGCCTCCCTTGCAATACTCACCCATGTGCTGATGTCAATGGCTGCGGTCTTCCGATGATGTCAATATCGTCGGCATATGTGAATAGTTGGACGGATTTCTGAAAAATTGTTTCTCTGTTCGTTCGAGTTTTGAACAATTCTTTCAAGAATGATGTTGAAGAAGCGGCATGACAGCGCAGCCCTTTGTCTTAATCCTTTTTTGACGTCAAAGGTCTCGGTTGTGTCCTTACAAACCTTGATGGAGCAGTGTGCAGTCTCCATCGTCATGCTACACAAAATGGACGAGTGTGGTAGGGATGCCAAAACTAGTCATTGCTCTGTATAGCTCGTCTCTATAAAGGCTGTCATACGCGGCCTTAAAATCGATGAAAAGGTGTTGGGTTGCTCCTAGGTTTTTGTCCAAAAATTGCCGTAGTGTGAATTCATCGATGTTGGATTTTCTTGGAATAAAACCACACTGCCGACCAGTTTCGGGATGCACGGACTTAGACGTCCTCTCAACACGGTAGATAATACCTGGTAGGCGATGTTCAGAAGACCAATGACTCTACAGTTGACGCAATTCAGAGGGCCTCCTTTTATTGGATCGTACTAAAGATCATATTTGAAACAGGCTTTAAATTTCACGAGAATTTTATTTGTTCGCAGGGAAATATCCTTGTTACAGAGGAGCTACGCATACGTAAATTCAATTTTTGTTGAGAACACTGACAACTTTATGCTGCAACTTTATACTTTACGACTGACTACAAGAGCCACGAAGAATAAAAGTGCATGAGGTCGCTGAGGCTGTACGCATCTCAACTAAAGGCGTTCATCACAATTTACAAGAATATTTTGACATCACGAGGCGTGGTGCTTGCCGCGATTTTTCAGTCGCAATACGAATGAGTTTTATCGTTTCGATTGCAAAAAAGTGTAGAATGATAGAAAATGAATATTATTCGAACGCCGATCTTGAGCCTATTGTTTGAGCAAATACAAAAATTTGAATGATGCTAGGCTGAATCGGTTTAGCTGAAAGAAGACTCAAGAGGTGACTGATTTCTCTTTTTCTTCTTCTTCTTTGGATGGCGCTACAGCCTGGGGTGGACCAGGGCCTCAGCCAATATGGTTCTCCATCTAGTACGGTCCATCCACGCACGTTCAGATGATTGAGAACTTTCTCCAGCTGCGTGCGCCAGTGGTGGCGAGGTCTTCCTTTACCGCGTTATCCCTTGGGGTTGAAGTCGAAGACTTTCCGGTCCGGAGCATTGGTGTCCATTCGCTCTACTTGGCCTAGCCATCTGAGACGAGAGACTCGAACTCTTTGACCAGTTCTATGTCGCTGTATAGCCCTTAAAGTTCGTCGTTCAGTCTCCTCCTCGAAACACTATCACTACATACGGGACCAAGGATAATACGAAGGACTTTCCTCTCGAAGCGACCAAGAATGATTTATCAAACGACATAAACTTGGTAAAATAATTGCTAAAATAAAAAGTAAGTAGTGTGTCTTATCGTTGTAGGTATCTAGCAAACTTTCATAAGTTTTGGTACCACTGTCACTGACCACAGTCACTGGCAATGTTGGCATTCAAAGGGCAGAATAAAGTCCACTCTGTATCGAACAGTAGCACATACCAGTGAAGAGGTTTCTGCAGACGCTGGGACTTTATTCACCTCGGACCGTCCGCGTCACGCCATCCATACTGTTTTAATTACTGTGAATGGCGCCCGATCCACGGCCAAGATTTTAGTGTTGTTGTCTCCCAAGAGAGCGAGTGTACGCAAAGCGTTGTGTACATGCATTAATTCCTAGAATTCCCCCGGAGACGACGAGCAAATTTTTGTTCTCATACTTGTCTGAAAGAAGTCCTTGTCTTTCGGAATCAGAAGAAAACGTTCGCTCCTGCGAGAAGAGTAGAACACACACTACGTGCGCGTTTGGTGTAGAAGCGCTCTGCACAAAGCCATGAAATCCTTTTGTCCACCAAGAGTGCAAGTAAAACAGCATATTAACCATATTTTTCACAGACTGTCGCCACACCACATGCCAGTCATAGAGATCGAGGAATACCTTCACCGCGTGAGAATTAGATCGCTTAAATGTCTGTCTCTGCTATATATCCACGCTATACAATACCACGCAGCGCTATAGCTAAATATTACCAGCAAATTAATTGACACAAGCCTGTTGTAATTTTCATAATTTATGTTCGCAACCACTCTCCCGTCTGCATTTTCACTCAACTCTTAACTCACATATGACAACAATGCATGTTGAATTACCGCAGTGTGTAAATGTTGCTTGAAGCTGTTCAAATGTCAATATCAATTTTGATAAACCGATTCCGGTGGCAGGTTCCGTAGCGAGGCTTTATGACGTGAATTGGACAGTTTGGAGAATTAGAATTTGAATCATAATGTCAATTATTTGAATGCGAATATGTACATAATTTTATTTATTTGAGCAACGGCACGAATCCTGAATAACTTCATTTTGCGGTAATTTTTGAGGGTTAGAACATTTTACTGCATTTTATTCGCATTAAAATTTGCATCCCACTTTGGTTCGTAAATATTGTTTCTCATTCAATTTGCCTCCGTGATGGTATTGGCATTGTTTTGAATTATAATAATTTCTGTCTATATTAATTCATTGTAGGTGTTTTTTTGGTGTTTTTTCCATTTTAAGTTTTTTTTTTCCTACCACTACCTCCTACACAGGCGAGATGGACTGCTCCTCCTCACATCCATAGTAAGACGGCTTGCTCTTAGCTCATCTACAAAATACCGTTATAAATTCTTGGCGCCAAAGTTATGTTACTGTTTAATAAGAATGCCTTATCCACAGAATATAACTTACAAATATTTTAGAAATGTGCAAAACGTCAATTTTCCGCAAAATATTGTTATTCGCTTAAAAAAAGTACAATACCAAAGCCAGGTAGTGGGTGGGTGCAGGTGAAAATATTCTTTCATTTAAAACTGTAATTGCAAAGGTAGTTAGTTTCATAACAGAGATTGATTGCTTATTCAAGAATTGACCTTGCTGACAAACGATATAAGGATGATGGACAGGTCGAATCAAAGCCCGGATAGGCAGACCATCGATGCTCACTCAGATAAGCGTGTCATCAAACGAATGGTGGTACAAAAATCATTTATAATGGCTAATAAGATGAGCGCTCAACTTGAACAAATTAATAACACCTAAAGCATCCAGAAATAGTAAAGAAAGCAAAAGCTCAAAATGGGGTTCAGTTTATGGACAACATGCAAAAAACTGTTGGCCTAAAAGTTCAATCGACAGGAACATTCGCAGAGGCTTATATGTATAAGTCGCACAGACTTCTGGCGTAATTTTATCTTCTCCGACGATTCAAAATAAAGCGTTTTTGTGTCTAACGACCGTTTGAGGCTATGGAGGCGCTAAAAGAGCCCTTAACCCAAACAATTCTATCGAAACAGTGACGAACGTTGGTAGAAGAGTTTTCATTTTGGTTTTTATTCTTTTGTCTATCCTTAAATATTAAAACGAATCAATTAATCTTAACTATAAAGCAGAAAGCTTGTGTGTCTGACCGACAAAGGCTCCGAATCTACACGTTTAAATCTAAATTTAGATGCTGAATGCGACAATTTTTTTAAGTCGGTACAACATACGGTTCGGAAGTTACGAGCACTTTTTAAACGGGAATAACATATTCAAAATAAGGGTGGTTGCATCAATCCGGTATGAAACCATTTCAAGTGGCGTAGTCGTGGATGTCAACCATCCCTCAGTGTGTTGTAACTTCCATATATATACACAAATTTTTCATATTTTGCTTTGCTGCAACCATTCATTTTTCTCTACGTCTCAATCGAACATATACGAACGACTGCCTGAGTCACCAAACGAAAAGGAAACAATAAACATTTTCGCACTTTTCTTATTTTGTCATACCTGAACTATCTATACATGTACACATACACAGCTACACAGAAATCATTCAATTTTGCTGAAATTGTGAATATTGAACTTCTGAACGGATTAGCCGATTTAAATAAAATTGCAGAGCTAGACTAATTACATAATGTGTTTATCTACGTAAGGCTTATGTGTTTATCTACGTAAGGCTAATGTGTTTACTACGTAAGGCTAATTTTGTTCATGGTTTATGAAGTTTGACTTCAATTTGCACAACAAGTGAACATCGTGCGCAGGTACATAGATGGGATTTCCAATAACTTTTTTTTTTATGAATCGCTTGATATCCCTCCACGTTGAGTGTAAATGGTTGAGAAGAAACCGTAATTTCCGTCCGTTTGGCTGCAGCACACATTGATGATTCAAACTTCAACATGTATGCACACATCTAACGAATTGTACTCATTATGAGTAGGGATGTGAAAGAGAGATTGGGATAGGCATCAATGATAAAAGAAAATTCAAATTCTTCTCTGAGTTCTGGTTCGAGCAGTCTAATTATTGTTTTAAATTAAAAAGTGCGGTAATAATGCAGGTAAAGTACCGGTTGAAGAAGCAAACCCGGGCAAAGCCGGGTACGAAATCTAGTGACTGTATAAATGTAATGAACAAAACTTATGTTTTACTGAATAAATTGATTTAATTGAAATCGCTGATTCACTATGTACCATGCATTGATTCACTGTGTTCACCCATGGTTCGCAGTGGATCACACGGGAAGGGTAATTTCAAATAAGTTTTTCTCTGTCTCAACTGTCCATAACTCTCTTTCAACATTAGCTTTAATATTTTGTGCTTAAAATGAAGATATAGGAGCTACGGATGTAGAGAAGAAGACAATCTATGCACTTTTGGGTCATCATAGATAGAGCTCGGACATGCTGTAGCCTTTAGTTTGCCAGGGGTGGGCAGGAGCATAGAAGTTTAATTAAAATTTTTCAGTTTCCTATTCGTTATGACTACTTCTTCAAAAATGTACTGAATCGTTTTTATACTGGCGCTTCTAATGGTGGACCTGAGTTTCGCCCAACAAGCCTCTCCAGCTGGTACGACCTTTAGTCAGCTGCCTCAAATTTCAGAAGCAATTTTGGTTGGGAATCTTCTCCACTTATGTGCACTCATCAGTTTCGGGGGCATCCTTTATTGCGTGCGGAGTCGAAGACTCTGCAGGCTGGGGTAGTGCTTTCCATGCGCTCTAGGTGGCCTACTACTCAATTCTAGAGCTCAAAGAAACTGCGATTGGCAAAAGTTAATCTGCGTATAATCTGGATACCGGTTGCCTGTTTACTTGGGTGCCGAGGTATAGGTAGTCCTTAAATAACTCGAAAGTATATCTGCCGATGGTGGGTCGCCGTGGCGTAGTGGGTAAGTACGTCGACTCCTACGCAGGTTCGATACCCCAAATTTACCACCTTTGATAATTCACGGCTCCACCTCTTTCGAGTCACTGACAATGCTCAAAGAGTATTCCTGTCTAGAAAAAGCTTCTCAAATTCGCCGTTCGGAGTCGGCTTTAAACTGTAGGTCCCTTACACTCGTGAAAGAAGAATAGCACGCATAACACGAGTGGGTGCTGAGAAGCTAGGCCCAGGTCCATCTCGGGCTGTCGCACCACCCATATTATTACTATTATATCTGCCGATGGTGAAGTCATCGATAGTGTGTGTCTTGAAGACAACATATATGTATATCGTTTTACCGACCGCTAAACCGTCTCCGAATCAATGCCCGAAAACTCATCATTGAAAACTCCCTGTATCATTCGTTTTTTCCTCTTTGAGGAAAAAAAATTGACAAGGCTTTGAAGAGTCAACACGAAGCTGCCAAGTCAGTGAAAATTGTCTCTCACCAAAGAAGATCACTCAAAAGTCGGAGTCAAAGTGTAAGACATAAATTTCCTCGAGTCACACTTGATACAATAATAAATTTTTATTGGGTAAAATAATTGGAATCTTGTCGAATTCTTCACAGATTAATGCTGGAAATTCAGAATGGAACTTGTATGGCGACATTTACACGAAATCATGCCCAATAAGTAGATGTCAGACACTCTCAGGCCATAATGAAGTTTGCATCATCTAAATTAACTGTACGCGTTTTATTTAAAATTATAAAAAACAGGTCATAATAATTAACCTATTAAAATGGCAAAAAAATAATGTAATCACTGCTGCGAAAATCCTCCATAATATTATCCTCAGACGATGAAGTGTGATTATTCAAGTCAGATTTTTTGAGTATTTTGTGAGCGGGTGGGGCATACTTTGCTAAAAAGAAGCACTCAAGCGATGTTATAATTAAAAATGTTCTACTTTGCCGTTCGGCCCTTCTCGAGGTATGGCGGACCCACAAAAAGATTAAAAAATGAAGCCGGTGTTCTCTGAACTAAATTAACACACTGCGCATATTAATAACGATGGCTTCAAAGCGAAAGAATGCGTCTATGCACTCTATTTGATCCATGATTTGCCTGGAATCAAGTGTATTCAACGTGATACTGGCACACTGTACCACATTTGAAAATATGCTCAGTACTGAATCGCCCTGCGATACTTTTCATCTCCTCACAATTCTTTGGACCTGAACCCCTGGAACCGCTTGTTTACTATTGTGCAAAGCCTTTACCCTCAGATTGATGTTTTTTGCTGAAATCCATTAACTTGAAAAAAATATCTTACCAAGTGGGTTAAGGGAACATTTCCAAGAGTACCCCCAACCACCAGCTACAGCCACAGACGTCCTTGCCATTCTTTGTCTGTGACCGCTAACCCGTACATCAAAGTCCGCATCCTCTGGCTGTGGTTTTTTAATTAATTTTCTGCACTGAGTTGTGTACTAAGCAATTGCAAGGACGCTACCGATTTACGATTCGAAACCGATGACTTCGCTTCGTTTCGCAGAAACACTGAGTGGTCTCGACTAAATGCTTTGATGGCTGATTAATCAAAACGAAATGCAATCCGACGCCCTAATCGAATTCAAAAGCAAATACTGGCGGTCTGTTTGGTCCAATCCATTCAGTCATCGAGTGTGGGAAAAAACCACCAGCAATACCCCAAGCAACCGTCTTACATGGATAACATCACCCGACATCCGGCTCCTAGATAAATTATTCACCACCCGTCATCGAGCAGAGATAATATGCGAACTCCTGCCTTTTTCCGCCCCACATGGAGAGCTCATCCTTACATCCGGTCGATGCGTCCCATTATTTACCCATCAAATCTCATGTCACTTGCTATCCGCATGAGTCTTTTTCGGCTGTGTGGTACTGAGGCCCCCACGTCAGCACGCACGAAAAAGCCATCAGGCAACAGCAGTGCACTTGTACGGCCGTTATAGGAAAACTTTAGGGCTTGTCGCTTATGCTTCATACTCATCTTGAGCGAAAATGACACGGAAACGATGTGACGATGATCATATGCTCGTAAAACTCATTCTTTTGCAGTTACTCCCGCTCCCGCAGGGTAGATGACGGCTATGGAACTAAACACCGCTCATCAGCACTGCCGGAGCTTGGCATAGATTGATGGTGAACTTGACACATTAAGTGTGATTGGCCTCTAGAAACTAGATTTTGAAGACACTAGGCAGTGAATTTTGGCGATGTTTGCGGATGGGCGCGGGTGATGGTTTTTACATATGAAGCCGGCCTAGACTGTCATGTACTCTTGTCACTTAGATTTTGCACATTCTCATTAAATGGAGTTGTAGAGCAGTTTTGAGCTCGAGATTGTTTAGGGTTTTATGCGCACAAAATTATATCCTGCCGGTGTCCTGCGGTAAGGCCTTGACAGTGTAAATTAGTTTCGACGCTGCGATTTTTGATACGAAATTGATGACAGGAAGCTGATGCTGTGTGTAGGAGAGCTTCCTCCCCATGACGCGTTTTAAATACGCCAGACCATGAAGGGAAATAGGATCCATTGACTGATGAGAAGGAAGCTGTCTAACATGACACCAATGCAAGGCCTTGCCAGAAAATTGCTCAAAAAATTATTGGAGGGGCGCATAGTCCTCTAGAAGTTGCTTGCTTTTCCATACAGGAAAATCCTAAACAGGATCAAAATTGCAATATTCAGAGTTGGAATGTAGCCCACAATAGTTATGAAGTTATGAAGAACACCGACTACTCAAAGCTCCTCATTGGTTTGCTTAAAACGATTGTGCAATACAGATTCATTCACTTTAAGCCACCGAGAGTAAATTGAAATAGGTACGTAAATAAATTTAAAAAACAAAACATTTATTTATTTATTTATTTATTTACTTATTTATTTATTTATTTACTTATTCATTTATTTATTTATTTATTTATTTATTATTTATTCATTTATCTATTTATTTATCTATTTATTTATTTATTTATTTATATATTTATATATTTGTTTATTAATTAATTAATCAACTTATTTATTTGTTTATTAATTTTATAATAATAATAATATAATAATAATAATATTACAATACTTCACAAACATGAAGCTCAAACATACATACTGTGATACATACGAACGAAGGTTTTTTTTTTTAGCTTTTCCTTCGAATATAGCCTTTTTCCATTTATTTGTGTTTGCATTATAGCCTCATCATCAGTAAGGTAGATAGTTACCATATTTATGTAAGTTTTCAATTGTATTTAAAGACTGTACATTGTTGCTAAATAAAGATACTACTAAAAAAAAAAAAAAAAAACAAAACAATTTTTTCATTTTTATTTCAGTATACATATTTTCTGAATCTTGTCATTATCAAAATATTTAAATACGATTTTCTGTCCTTTCCAAAACGTTTTCTTTTATTTTTTTTATAAAATTTTTCTATAATTCGATATACAAACAGTCCCAAAAGTGAACATACAGCATAAAGGTGGCCGGTCAATCTCAGCAAATTGAATGCAGTTGTCTAAGCAGTTAGTTATGTACTAAGAACAAAAATATATGTGGATATATTATATATACACAGTGGTTCAAAAGCGGAAGTAACTACCAAAATTGAAATTGAAATATGAAGTCATTGCATTTATTTTGTATGGATATACCAGCTGAACCCGGCGCGCGAATTAAAATAAATGGTATTTGGTATTACAACCGAATTTTTATAAACTTGTCTTTATTATTATTTCAGTTCTATTCTGTGGAATTCTCCAGGCTGCACCGTCCACTCAAAGATACAAATTAAGACTCCCTCATTATTCCCTCCACTCAGCTTTTATAGCTTGCCTATGGGGAATACCACTAAGCCTGACCTCATCTCTAGGATAGGAACAGTACTTAGGTAAGTGTGATGTGACATGTCCACTTAGTCCAAAGTGTTAGATGATATGTCACTTAGCTCTGGGTGAGATATAATCTGTAAGTGTGATGTGATATGTCACTTAGTGTTAAGAGTGATATGACATGTCTCTTAGTGTTAGGTGTGATGTGATATGTTTAGACATTGGGCTTAACTCCAATATCTACCTCGCGTTGCTATGGATTTTCGATTGAAATAACCAATCAAGTGTCCGATCAATGTAATTGTGACTATTTATAAATTTCTGCATGAATGGAAATTTGGTACCAAAACCTTCTTCACACAATTCTGAACGTATTTGTCAAAGACATTAATCGTCTATCGTTCTCTTTTTAAGAGTCTATTAAAGACAAGCAAACAATGTTGCATTTTTTTCCCAAATTTGTTTGTTTTTTTTTTGTTTGCTTTTTGCACAAGTTATGTCAAGGAATGTGCGAAATACAGAGCTCTAAAGTTAATTTTTAGTTAGTTTAAAGTTAATTAAAATTCATGTATTTTCTCGTAGTAACTTTGTTTTAGTTTTGCTCAACATTCTGAAAAATTTTAGTTCATGCTACTTTGGTTGACATACCTGTATTCAAACGTTCGCATTCCTCCTTGTCGTATGTATGCTGTCGTTCACCAAGTGTGAACAAAAAGTAAATTTAATAATTAGTCCGGATAAAACTATTCTTAAAAAAACAAATTTAGAATCTTGAGATCATAATTTTACCGAGAGTATTTAAAATATTATATTTGTGTTTTATAATATCGTTGAAGTGTTGAAGTGAAAAAATAATATGCATCGTGTTCTGGAAACGAAGGACCTTGCTGGTTTCGGTGTAACTAAATGTCCCCTCATAGAAACATCGTTGCTTCCCTTTTTATTAACATTTCTGTGCATTAGATGTAACGTTGTCGTATCGTATTTATGATAGATACATAGGTCAAGTTGGTAAAATTATCCGATGATCAATTCGAGTTAATGTATTCAGCGATACGGTGGGTATGTGATCCGGACTACCTATGTTGTCGATAATATTGAACCTTCAGACGAGAAATAAATGAAGATAAGATAATGGATACATTTTTACAGTACGATGAATTTCCCAATTGATATTCGTGAAATTGAGCCACCAGCATCTTCTTCAACCTTCTTTTGATTTGCTGCATGTATCCAGAGAGGAATAGGTTCTTCAGATTCTATTATTCAATTAGGAGAGATGCGTTTGTTCTAAGGTCGTGGGTCACCCATCATCGCCTGAAAGTGTCAGTGATCGAACACATCAGGATTTGAGATAAAAGCTATCGATCCAGTTGCTGATGTTGGGTACGATGGTGAAGATCAACTTTTCAATTTGAGTTTATAGAACAGGAAAAAAAGCACACAGCTAACAAAAAATGTTTCTGGGATAATCGGCACAGGACACCATGAAAAAATATTGTGTTTTGTTGAAAAATGTGATTACTTTTTTTATACACTAACCGACAAGACTGTATTGACTATTTTTTACTTGTGGGGTCGTTCCAAGTAAACTTGTTTCCTTAAAATTTAAACATAAGCTTCTTTTACCTACGCTCACATGGAAAAAAATATCAGCTTGATCTGACTCATTTTACGATCTTGCCCGCTTGAGGGTACTTTAGAATAAGGACGCACCGTTCTCAAAATATTCGTTTTCCCTTTTTTGCCACTCTGCTCGACTGTGAGGAGGTCATAAGTTTCTACACACTCGCACTTCTGTTTGTGAAACCCCCTTTCATCGCACACCATCATAGGGTTGCATGGAGAACATGAAGTGAAGAGACGAAAATAAATATCTACCTCAAGTGAGAAACAAACACCTTTATTTTGCCTCAGTCGATAAATATCATTCTCTCTCTGAAAGCGTTTCCAAAATGACATTTTGTCAGTTAACGCCTGTCGGTTAAGAGTGAAAAATTGTTTAATTTTTTTCGTATAGGCATGAGGCATCTGTGTCATCTAAAATCTTAAGGGACCATGAAAACAAAAGAGCTGTTAAAATAAACCACTGAAACAAGTTTTGCTAAAGCTCCACAGAAATACCCACAAAGGGAATATACAAGCGCCAACTTTCAACAACTATCAGCTGTCGTTGCTTAATTGAAAATCTTAATCGCCATCAACTTAACCCAAAAAGACACCTAAACAGTCCAGTTGCGTTCTCACGATGCTACTCGCATTATAACTTTTAACCGCCTCTCATGGGCGCTGTCTTGACAGCCACAATGAACTTCCAGGAAACCGTTCTCTAAAGATCCTTAAGTTCTTATTGAAAGATAACCCACTCGAATCCGCCTCGTCTCTGGTGCTTCTTAAGCGAGTTTCGCTTGCAGTTTTATAAGCTCTTGCTGGCAACAATAACCATATAGCCAAACAAAAACTGGCAAGTAATCCGCCGCATTATTCAAAAATATTCTCCTTAAGAATAAACGAAACCCTGTCTTATTCATGCAGGAAAACTTCCGACAAAGTTGAAGAACTTCGCGAGTGGGAATTCCAGACTACTGCTGCTGCTACTGCCCGCGACAGCGACAAGGAGGATGTAGACAATAGCTGCGGTGCAGTACATCCTACGGACATCACTGAGATAATAGAGAAAAGTTGAGACAAATAAAAATGAATTTCCAGCATAAAACAAACATTGACTTTGTTGAAGGAAGAGGACCGCCCCACACACTCGACGTCTTGGGTAAGGGGCACTGAAACCCTGAAGTGTTTTCCTTTCAGTGCATTCAAGATGGTCAGTCTGGGAGCAGAAACAAACTCAACGAAATTTTCTTTTATTTTTGGAGTAAGAAAAAGTTACAAACGAGCCTGGGCGTAGAAGGTTGGGAAGACTAGGAATTTAGGGAGAAAGAATTTATTGTGGGCGTTAGTATAACTGACAGAGAAACAACGTCCGTTATCACAGGTCCTTTTTCCTTCAACATCCTTAAACGTGTCTCATGGCTTCTATGCGTCGACCGGTGGTAGAGGAAGCCGAAGTCTGGTGACAGAGCTCCTTCGTGATAATAAATTAAAACTGTTTGATTACTTTATTGATTTATCTGAGAATCTATTGCCGTGGAGAGAGCATGAGTCCTCAAGGGCTGGTTTGCATCAACATGCGAGAGAAAAAATGTTGCGTATACGCCCACGCAAGCAATTAATGTGCGGCAGCCGATTAGGGAATTCTTTCTTGCAGACCGTAATGCACAACAAAAAAACAAATGCTTTCGCGGCGACTGGCGCTAGACAGGATACACCATGATAACATTGTTTCTCGTCGAAAGAAATTGTTGATGAATTATAACTTGTTTACCTCGTTCCGGTGCTGTATGGTAAGTAAGGGCTGTTTTAGAAAATCACGGACCACACAGTCACAAGCCGTATTTGCAATGACAACTTTACCTTCTTTGTTAAGAAGTCACTTATATCCACAAAAGCAGATATCCTTTGAGGACCGATATGTGAATAATTCCATTTAGACTTGTTTTCTTTCAACTGTTTTTTTTTGTTTTCTTTGGTAATAAGTATTGCTTGACAAATAATCATGGAAAGACTCATACCTCAACAACTCTTTAAATTATTCAGTTGAATTTCGAGTATTCTGTGACGTTTTTCGTGTACTTCGAGTTACATATGATGTACCCCGTCGGCCTTTCGAATTCGTCTTTTTCTTTACCATCCGCAAATTCAATTCTTTTGCGGACTTATCCGGCCCAGCCTGAGCTACAGCTGCTTTCCATCACGAAGGTCCTTCGCACGCTGCTTCCAGTTAGCGAAACTAAACAGTATTGCGTCCGAGATAACATCTCGACCAAGGAAGCTCAGATTCGCTAGACCATTGGTGATCATGGCTTGGTGTGCCCATGCGACTGCAGTCGTAGGATTTTTTCCTTACGGACTACACCCACATCCTGGTAAAGCTCGTAGAGTTTGCTGCTATATCTTCTTCTGCATTCACCTTCCTCTCAGACGGGACCATATATCCAACTTAGAATTTTGCTTTCGGAGGCCCCAAGAATCTGCTCTGCACTTTCGCTTATCGCCAAGCTTTTGGCTTCACATGGTCCTTCGAGTCATGAGTTTGAGCCCAGTTGTTTCGACAAACCGAAGTAACATCAGTTGCCAAGGGCGCTTTTTCATCGGATCTTCACTTTGGTGTCGCTTGCGGCATCCACGTTTGCACCTCACTAGCATAAAATTGGAGTTGTTGCTCGTGATGTTTCATCCGAGGTGGTGCGTGATGGAACGACAGCATACACTCATGCTCATACAATTAAGCCACATATGCGATAAATTGTTTCATAGCTAAACTTATTCCGTTCCGCTCTATTATAGTTGCTACGGTTATTAGGTTCATAACAATTGCTACTGTTGCAATGAAAAAAAAAGTATGAACATGGGTGGGATGAAACATCAGCTCGAATTTGAAGCTGATGAGTTGCATACGTGATCACACCGACACACCATAAAAACGTCGCAAACAAGATCAAAGGTGAGATCCGACGTAGAAGCGCCCTTGGCAGTCGATGCTTCTTCGATATGTCGGATCAATATTTTGATGATGTTTCTTCAATTCCAGTGAGTGTTTCCACTATATAAAGTTCCGAAAAGTACTCACCTTCGATTTGCTTGAAACATTTTTTTACATAGTCTACCACTTAGGAAAACTGAATCCAAAACGGTTTTTGGCGCAAACTACTGCAATTCATTAAAACTGTATAGGGTGGGTAGGCAAGTATATATACTATATCTCTCAATTTAAAGCTACAAGTGAAGACTTTCATTTGATATATAATCCGTTACAATGCGTTGAAAAGTTGTTAAGTTATAAGTAATTTAGCTGCAGGCGGACATTTTCATTTTCCTATTTGTTAACCTCTCTATGCTCAGTAGCTATCAAAACTTAACGATAGCGCAAAATTCTTTGGCCTCATATTCGACACAAAGCTAAGCTGGAACTCAATATCCAGGAACGAGTCAGGCCTCTACGGCTTGCTACTGCTGCAAAAGGGCCATAGGGTGCAAATGGGGACTACAACAAAACCGCATGTCAGACCAATACTCTCCCACGATATTTCGACATGCGCGGACACCCTACACCTGCAATGATGAACAACATCTCCACCTCGGATGCAGGAATGCTGACACAGGTCTGGACAATGGGCAGAAATACGAAGCGAGGCAAATTCCATCACGTACGCTGGCGGCTGCCGTAGGTAATCTTCAATTTGTAATTAGATTGTAAGTTTAGTTTAAGTTGAACTTTCAAACCGAATAAAGAGCCCCAGAAAAATATAATAATAAATATTTTTTTTAATAAATTTTAAATAATAAAAATGTAACTTATGGTGTCTCAATTTGGTGGACTGCCTTCAAAAAGAAAAACAACCAATACCACTCGAACGAGTGCAGAGGATGGCATGCATAAGTATAAGCGGAACACTAAGGATAACCTCCGCCGCAGCCCTAAACATACTCCTTAACCTACCACCGTAAGTACTAGTTGTTAGGCAGGCAGCAGCTAATGCGGCGATCAGATTAAGATCGCTGCACAACTGAAAAGAACTTCGGAAGGGACACACATCGATCCTCAGCAGGTATAGTTCTATACCGGTAGATACAGACCTCACTATACCTAAACTCCTCTTCGAGAAACATTTCTCAACCAGCATACCCCCAGATCTTACTGGGAGTCTGAGCACCAGACGCTGGAAGGTCCACTGCGAACTTTTTCGGACGTATCGAAGATGGATGCAGGTGTGGGTGCTGGCATCTATTCCAAGGATCTGAACTTTCTCTACGACTTGGTAGTCGTGACTGTAGCGTCTTTCAGGCTGAAACTATAACGATTAAAGGAGCTCTGTCCTGGTTAAAAAAGAATGTAATATCTCGCACGGATATCGTGGCCACGTGTTCATCTATCTTATTTGGGTGCCAGGACTCATTCATTCCAGAGAATTCCAGAAAACTATGCGCTCTTTCCGGGTCGCGATCGACCATCCATGCCTATCGCTACCATAAAATATCCACTAAAGCTAGAATCGCTTGATCAAATGAATCTTAGATGGTCAACTGGTGCAGGATACCTCATTACCAAACAACTCTGGCCTACGATCGATCTTAAGCTATGGCTTAGTCTGATTAGTTTGACAAGGCCGAAACTCAGAACTCTCATCGGCGTTATAACACGGTATGGCGCCATACGAACTCACGCCGCCAGACTTGGCCTTCCTCACAACGACTTCTGCAGAAGTTGCAGAGACGAGAATGAGAAAGAAACTATTGTACACTTGCTATGCAACTGCAGTGCTATCTCATCCCGCAGATTTGGATTTCTTGGATCATACTTTTTGATAGCCTGGCTGAACTAAGCAGCTTCAAAGTCGGCCATTTTCTTCGCTTTAAATTGAAAGCATTAACTGGTTGGCGGAGTAGGTACTCACTGATTCGCGTGGTTGCACAAAGGGCCTACAGCAATCAGCCATTTCTACCTTATCTAACTTAGAGAGCATAGCGATGACGATTAGTCTAGGAAAGACATCCGACTAAGTCGGAACTATTTAATTTAGATCGTTTTTTATGTATTTAGCTTACGTTTTTTCTGTTTGATAAATATAACTTATTTTGATTTGTTTTTAATTTGTTTTATTTGCGTTCCTTCCGGAATGTTTAGTAACTCACGCGGCGACGTCGATGTCATTTGTTTGTCACTGTCTCTCTCTCCAGAGAGTCGTTATATTGGCCCTCAAAATAGCCAAGCTTTGCTCCACGATTTCCACGAAGCCAACATTATTTTTGAAGTTCGCAAATACTGGTCTGCCGAAATTGAACTTTCAGAATGGATCTTTCTCTCGTAGTTGCGTGGTCTTTTCACAGAGAAAGTTAAATGATGTCGGAAACCGTTCCTTTAAGCCGTAATAAAGTTTCCACCATCCAAAATCGTTTTGTGTATTTTTTTCATAATGAGTCACCCTTTACTTGAGAGGCATGCATGAGTGCGTTCGTTGGATAAGCAGCACTTTCTCCACTCGAATAATTTGACACGGGAGAACTATCAAACTCACTCGCAAAACATAATGACAGATTCAGTGCCTTGGTCCTGAATGATCTACGCAATATGTGAATTCATAAACATTAATAACTACCCTCCGTCCACATCTACGACTCCACCAAGGCCAAGCAATTGACAAAATTTCCATTTAAAGAAAAGGAAAAGGAAAAACTGCCGTTCGTCCTTCGAAGTACTCATAAGGCACTCCATCAGCTACGTGCTTATTTCGAAAATTGACTCCAAACATTTAAGGCATACACTAAATCATTCTGCTTTTGGTCGACGTTACGGCACAAGGGCTCGCCATCGTTAAAATTCTTGCTTGATGGCTTCCCTAATGCCGTCGCTAACATCGACGATTTTCTCCCGGAAACCTTAAGCCCGTGGAAGGGACCCACGTCCGTCTTAAAGTTTCCCATCGTAATGGTCAAGATCTTCTTTTCCTTTGTCGATTTCTGCACGCGTTTGCCTTTTGTATTTCCTCAAACGGATGATGGCATTACGTACGTTTTTCGTCTTCATTCCTGGCTCGTCCCTGCATCACGACTAGATCGCCTCTCGCCTCTCGTCGTTATCCTTCAGACATTGCCGATGCGAACGAATTGTGTGAATTTTTCTATTATATCATTACGTGATTAGAGCTCTTTCATGGACGCACAGCTCGTCTGATGCGACGAAACTGAAAGAGGAAAAATGGAAGGAAGTCGTCCTGAGAAATTGAAATAAAACTCACGTTTCTTTGGAATTATTGTGGAATTATTAATAAACAGGCGAACATGCAAAGGAGATGCTTCCTCGTCGACGAGGTACTGCTTGTTGGCGGTGTTGTCCTCTCGGTCCTCTTGCGATTCACCGGGACAGGGGTTTCGACATTCAGTATTTTTATTGCTGCCTTTAAGGCGCACATGGACGAGGAACAGGCGAGATTAAAGCAGTGGACACGTGTCTGTTTAGCATGAGTTTAATGAAAATTTAAAGGCCATTCTACTGGCAAGGTCGAAGTGAACGAGACAGATGATAAATTAATTCCTTACTCCTTTCCATTGCAGTGCAGGATCGCGGTTGTGTGGGTACAGTGAAAATTAAATCACTCGATTAATTATTACTAATGTTTTAGCTGTCACCGGCACAGAGACTCAATCTGCGAAAGAAGAGTTTTGTGACTTTTCAACAGACAAGGTTGCTGGGACTGGCCGAGGACAATTAATTGCAGACTTTTGCTATTTGCAACTATTCGTCATTGAAGTTAAATTGATCACATTTCGGATGGTGCAGGTGGTAAGTGATTATAAAAGTGTGTATTCAGATTTCAGGGAATTGGTGTCATTTACAAGCTCAATCATTGTCTGCTGAATGGCATAACTAATTTGGGTTGTCAATCAAAGCAGATAAGGTAGATTTTCACAAGCCATATTTTTTCGGAAAAGACGCTAAAGGCGAGTAAGCATGGGAAGTTCCAGTGTCGAGCAACACGGCCAAATGGTAGAACTTTTCTATTCAAGTGGGTGCCTTAGGTGATCATCCCTTCTAGGCAACTATAAAACTTGTTGGCCAAATGGTTGGTCTGGTTCAGTAAACAATTAATCACTTAACAGACGTCGAGTACGAGTCTGGCTCTGGGAATGTGCAGGTCGTGGCAGTCTGAGTCTGTCTCGCACTCGCTAACTCTGCAGACAAATGCAACCTGCGAAATTCAGGTTGGGACTTAAATCAACATCCATAAATAATCGAATTGTGGCAGTAGACGAAGGAAAATGATCTCTGCCAAAGATGACAATCCTATTAGCCTCTCCTCTTTCCTATTGAAAACTTTGGAACGTCTGATAGACTTCTATGTTAGACATCAGTTATGCAGCAGCTTTTTCTCGAAGTCGCAGCATGCCTGCATGACGAGTAGATCGGTGGAAATCGCAGTACACCACATAGTGCCCACCGCCGAAAAATCTTTGTATCTGAAGGAATAAACTCTGAGCGCGTTCCTTGATATAGAGGGGGCTTTTCAATGGGTTAGTTGGAACCCTCTTAGATCCTTATTGGATCCGTTGTGATAAAGCCCAGTCCTTTAAACCGGTTCCTCCTTTATTCAAAGGGACTACACTAACACCTGACAGCTACCTAGTGGTATCCCACTGGCCTATCTTGAATAATCCACTCCTGTTCTGGTCTACAGTCAATATGTTTTACAACTACGTAACTAATGACCCAATGCAGTTAAGCCTCCATAAAGCAGGAGTAAATTGAGGACTCTGCGAATGAATCGGACTGATGCTACGGTCACGTCTGATTCAGTCATCCCTTGGCGATCTATGCTTTACTGGGAAGGTGGACAAGTTGACTCTCGAAGGAGGAGTCATCTCCTATGGTTCCTAGTGATTGAGGAAATCATTAAAACCTACGCAGACGATATGGCCGTGCTAGTCTCAGGTAATTTTCCATCAACTCGCGAGCGTCAACCATGGACTAATGGTATTTAATAACTGGAAGTAAGATTGATGACTGAACGTCAACCCGAAAAAACGGAGGTGCTACTCCTTACCAACTGATTTTATGTCCAGACATGATTTAAATCAAACACAAGCTCTCAAAGTCAGCAGAACATCTGGGTGTCTTACTTGATTCCAAACTCATTTGGAAAGAGAACGCGGAGGACGGCATAAAGAAGGCGAATGTGGCGTTCTATACGTGCAACCGTGCCTTTGGGAAAGTCTGGGGTCCCAAACCACAGGTTATACACACTCTGGTATGGTAGAGAGCTCTGGAGAAAATTTATATTCTAAAGAAGCTCACACAAGTACAAACCACGGGCTCGGAACAGGTCCTTTTTCGAAGCTGTCCTTTTTCTCAAACCGCTTGACCAATTGTGCAGCAACAGTGCAGCCCTCACCAGCTCTGATGCTCAGAGAGCCAGGAATACGACATGGCCAGGCCGCCTACTACCTGCCACCAACATTAGCCCCGGTAGAGTTCCTCGACACATGCTTTCCAGAATGGGAACAATGGCAGGAAAGACTGGTAGCAGAACAGGGTATATTCTCGTTGTTCACTGACGTCCCAAAAACGAGTGCAGGAGTCTGTGACCTATTTGAGAAATACCTGGCCTTAAGAGATGATTGTAGTGTCTTTCAAGTGTTTCAAGTGACTGTTTTTTTTTTTTTTTTTTTTTAATAAAAACTTGCAAAGTTTGCGAATTAACATTTTTTTGTTCTATTTTGTTGGGATTCTTTCCAAGGTTTGAAAAAAAAAAACACAAATATTTATTGAGGTGGGTAATTTTCAGTGTGCTCCATTGTACCTCAGAAAGCCAGCACGTGTATGTGTGTGTGGTGGGCTTTCCTTTTGGCAATCAACCAATCAATAGTGACACGACTTATTATGCGTTTGTTTTCAATCTGTCATGTCATTGCAACGGCTTACCACCGAGCCGAGGTACATGAAGTACTTGACCCCCACAAAGTGGTAGGCTACAACTTGTAGCTGGCCATTGCGAAATTCTAGTCAAGTAGACGTTGTTGTGCGTATTACCTGAAGGGCTGGGCTGCAGCAGGCTAAGCGGGTAACTTCAGTGTCAAGGAGGAGGCCTGCGGCGAACCTCGTCGGCAGGGGTGGTTCTTGACCCCTCCCTCGTACACCACCCATTTGCAAACAAAAAAAATGTTGTGCCTGTAGCTAGCTATGATAGAAGTGAGATAGGAAAAGATAGAAAGAGAGAGAAAGCCCAATACCCTAAAGCAGACCACGGATGGACGACTAAAAATAGGATAGAGAAGAAGTAGAAGAGATAGGAAAGTGGAAAGTCTGTTCAAAGCCTATGCCTTTACGACCAAAAGAGACCGGAAGAAGGCTTGCGGAGCTTAGATATACATCCTAAACTATAACTAAACTAACCTACCTAAACTTAAATCTAAAACTAATCTAAGCCTAGCCTAACTTAAGGCTGCCTACCTCAGCCCTAAACGAACGCCCTTCCAGCGTCGTTTGGCGATCACGGTTCGTGAGGGAACCCTAGGGTGCCTGCTGTTGTTAGCACATGTCTGCCAGCCCACCCCTCACGTCAATCGACATGCTACCTCCCTTGGCGAATTTTATGGGACATAGCCCCTTAGGGGAGACTTTAGCCACAGCCTAACGTTACATCCTGTCAAGTACCCCGAAGAGGACAGCCTTGCCTCACCCTACACACAAATATCGGCAAAGGCAAATACAATTCATTATTTATCAGAAGAAGGAAAACTTAGCTTAAATGATTCAAAAAACCTAACCTATAAACTATATTAAAACAATTAAAAAAACATTAAACCAAAATAGTAGAAAAAATTAACAAGGGTAGATCCCTTGTCACGCTGACTATAGTAATAGACGCCACACAACATAAAGCGACTCGCAATAACAGCGTAGTCTGCTACTCACGGTTTATCGTTCCTCAGAAGTCCTGCGCGCAGCACGATGTATGTTATACCTGTGAAAATTAAAATTCGATAATTTTTTGGGGAACAATCCCTCTTTTCCGCGGGTAACACTCACACACAAACACAAAGGCCAGACTTAAGAATAATATAATAATAATATAATATGGGTGGCGCTTCAGTCCGAGGCGGACCTGGGCCTAGCTTCTCAGCAACCACTCGTGTTGTGCGTGCTATTGTTCTTTCACGCGTGGAAGGGACCTACAATTTAATGCCGACTCCGAACGGCAAAGTTGAGAAGCTTTTTCTAGACAGGAAATACAATTTGAGCATTGTCAGTGACTCGAAAGAGGTGGAGCCTTGAATTATCAAAGGTGGTAAATTTGGGGTATCGAACCTGGCACCCTCTGCGTAGGAGTCGACGCACTTACCCACTACGCCACGGCGACCACTAGACTTAAGAATAGCAACTAATAATTCACAAAAATTCAAGATACTCCTAAAAGTATGCAATTGAGTTAACAATTAATATAAGTTTAATTTTGAATATTACTAAATCAATTCAAATTACAATTCAAGGAAAGAAAAAAATAAAATTAAAAAAAATAGATGTCGACACTTTCTTGCTGGCTTTGGCACACTTAAGTCCTTTGGTGCACTTTCGCACTTGGATGAGACTTGTTGACTTCCTTGGAGGCACTTTCAGGATTCTTCGGCCGTATAGACACTTGTCACTCTTTTTGTTCGTGCACATACATTGGTGCTGTTATGTGTAGTTCTTTGTTATCAGATCGCGATTTTTACCGGACCGGCGGAAAAGTCGTGCCACTTGTGTTTCGCTAATTCTGTATTTTATAATGTGTTGTTTATTGTATGTCTGTATGTTTGTTATTTTTGCACTATGGATGTTGCACACTATTTTGTTTGTGCATATGTACTCCATTTGCACTGATGTGTGTACATGCACCGAGTTTCTTTAACATTCAAACTATTTTTAGTTGAAATTTATTTAGGTGTAACTACCACTGCTCACTTTGAATCTCGTCCGTTGATTATCACACGGTTAATTTTTTTTTAAACTCTATAAAAGAAATCCACGCACTCGATTTTCAATTCTTCCGCCGTCTTTTTTTTTCTCGTATTGACCCATTTTCGAGTTTCAATAGCGAATCACAGAGAAAGTTCACAGTTTCCAATTGAAATATTGTCAACTCCGACTAAAAATTGTATCGTGGGTCAAACGTCTGTTGTTAATGTTCATTAAACGTGTATTATACTTAAACTAAAAAAATATACTCTTATCCCTCCCTTAGCAAAACCAAATTGTACAATTCACAACCTAGGGATATAAGGATTAATAAAAGGTTATGGATGTTCGTTTATTATGCGTATTGACGCAGTGGGCTGAGAGCGCAAAAAAAAAGTCTTTGAATGAAGTGGTCCCTTTTTTATGTTTAAGTACTCTTAGATAACCTCGGCTTAGGATTTCAAAGCATTTTTGAAAATATGTGTAGAGTGGACTCGCCCTAAGTCGAACTCCCCCTAAGTCGAAACTCTCTCTAACTCGAACATTTTCGACATATTTTACATACATTTCCCTCAATTTTCCTTACAGAAACCTCTCTCTAAGTCAAACTCCCCCTAATTCGAACAAATTATGTTATCCCGTGACAATTCGACTTGGGGGGAGTCCACTGTACTATGAAATTATTTACAAGCCTTCAAATTTAACAGAATATTTATGCATGCTTCGAACCACAACTGATCTTCAAAGAAGTCTTCGATAAGTAGCCTCAAGCTAACAAGCACTAAAAAAAGTGTATACGAATACCATTTGAGTTTCAAGCAACTCTACACCAAACTACACGTAGTGGCTTATATCAATGTGTGCTTAATGATTTCAAATTACAGCAAAGGAAAAATCAGCTGAAATTTCTTTGCAACTTTGAGAGTTATGTTCAAATTTATTTCTGTATATCGGTCTTAAAAACCCCGTTTTTACCTTGATCATGTTACAAAAGTTGTAGTTTATTGTCTAGTAATTGTTAGAATCAATGCAACTCAGACTTTGATTTTAGAAGAAATATATCTTAATATCTTCTAATAAATTAATACCCATCTAATATATCTTTCTTAAAAAAAAAGATAAAATGAATCCATTGCGGAGCTCTGAGATATTGAATTTCATAAGCTAGGATCTTAATTAAGCACACCTTAGCAGAATGTGTTTTTTATTGCTTGTTGGACTGTAGACAAAAAGCTCCAAGGGGCTCCAACGGGATACCTTATTCATCTGAAAGGTGTAAGAGTGATCGATGTAAAGAATATATCACAATGTTAGGAATATACAGACAACTTTGGCCGTAAGAGACTTTTAACTATGCCAATATGATAACATAGCTCAGACCACATATTCCATCATTGAAAGGGAATACTCCAACTTACCTTCTAAGCAAATAGAAACCGTGATGAAGTACATAAACGTTTTATTTCTCAATTTTCATGCCGAAGGACCTCAGCTCATAAAATAAAAAGCATGTGTTAATACAAGGATTGGCTCAAAGGAGTTTTTGAAATAGAATTCACCCAAATGTACTGCCGAAACGTCAACTAATACTGCAGGACCACGAAAGAATTTAGGAGAGTGCTATGATCGAGCTAAAAGACAACAATTTTTATTTCAGTTCAACATCTTCTTCTTCATTTGGCGCTACAGTCCGGGGTGGACCTGGGCCTCAACCAACAAGCCTCTCCAGCTAGCACGGTCTCTGGCTAGCTGTCTCCAGTGTCGCACGCCAAGTTGGTTGCGGTCCTTCTCCACCTGGGTGCGCCACCTTAAACGCGGGCGTTCTCTGTTGCGTTGTCCCACGGGTTCGGAGTCGAAGACTCTCCGGGCCGGAGCTGAGTTGTCCATACGCTCTACATGGCCTAGCCATCTTAGGCGTTGGATCCGAAGACGCCTGACTAGACTCATGTCGCTGTACAGTTCAACATCAAAACCCTCAAATCTTAGAAAAATGTAATGAAACTTCATTTCACGTCATTTTCCCTACCCAAATTTTAACAAAATACGTATAATACTGATTTTAAATATATGTGCCATGTTCAGATTTAACAAACATTTTTCCGCTCTCCCATACAAACCAACCCCCTGTGCGACACGACGTGGACAGACATCTCAAAGTAGGGCAGTGTATCACTGTACTCGATCGCATATCCATTTGTCCTCAGCTCTCACAAGGTTCCGTTCACCTGCGATAAACTTGATGACCATTCCACGGCTGAAAGCAGTCAAGGACAGCATCAATCTACTCGTCCTCCTGATCCATTTCTCAGCAAAAATCTCATCGAATACCATCTTAATCTCAATCAGTCATGACAAATCGTTCAACTGTCAGTCAATCCGGTAGCAGATAGTCCACTTTCCCCGCACATAGTCTGGCTAGTGGGAAAGTAAATTAATTAAACTTCGCTGCAATACATTCTAAACGAAGGTCGACATTTTGCTCTAATCCACGTCCTTGAAGTCCTTGAAGTTATTGCCAAGCTCAAGGTGGCTGTGTGCGTCCTTACCTACCACCCCGTCAAGGACAGCGTTCCAGTAAATCTTCTCGGATGAAGCGAACAATTTTTTCCTGTGTGGATGTGTCTCAGTTTATCTTTTCTCATTCTCAATCAGCAGCCCACCGACAGCAGCCCACCGACAGCAGCCCCCCCGAACAAGGTCACTTCACGAGGGGGACCCATTCGCACTCATCTGCGCCACTCGAAATTGAAAGGACGGCGATGACGACGACGCACGCTGACAAATGTGAATTGAAAACACTTTTTCTTCTTTTTTCATGTAATTAACATTCCGAATTCAGATGGAATGCGGAGAACTTCTCTGTGCGCCACCACTCAGGGCGCATAGTGTGGCTCCATTATGCCCGCCTTCAATGGCGGGTGTGAAGTGCATTTGGGCAACAGTCTGCGAGAGTGCTGAGAATTTTTTGTCGTTCATTCCGAAATGAGTGCGGCAAGGATATGTGTGGCGGGCAATGAAATCTACCGTCGTTCTCTGCACGGAATGGAATTCACTTTAAAAGTTTAAATTTCAATCTAAAAGCGCGGAGATTCTGCAGAAATGCTTTTTGAAAAATTCATAAAAGCTGCATTCAGCTAACAGGAAAAGGAAATCCTACGCACACACACACGGAATCACAGAGCAAAGGATCCAAATGAATCCGAAAGGAAGTTGCAACGATTTCCTGTTGCTGTGAGCCACTATGTCTGCAGCTCTGTGTTTGCTTCCACATAGGACTCGCAAACATTTCGCCACAGGATTTATTGTTTATCACAGGAAGGAGCCTTAGTTGGAATGCGGAAAAATTTCAATTTTCCACAATCTGCGCCTCAATGGAGTAGGAGCAGATAAATTAAAGTTGATGTTGTTTCAACAGTTTTTCCGGTGCAGGTAAAGTTCGGGACATTGTATGCGGCAGCTGGGTGGGGCGGAATGTTTGTCTACCTTTTGTGGAGTTTTTGCAAAATGCTTTGGGGCAAGGGTGGAATTCACACCATCGACTGTTGGTATTTATTGTGTAATCGTTTTCAGTACGAAAGAGACTATCATGAAATATGGAAACCAGAGTTGGTGGAGCGTTAAATCGAGTACATACGTTGTGGGGTTCGTACAGGAGTTGCACTTTGATCGTGGGGAAATTTTGTACACAAAAGATTTTCGTCGTGAGTTAAATTTGTGTAATTCAGGGAGCGGCACATTGCCCCGGTGGTTGCAAGCAGTTCATTTAGTGCAGGGCCATAAATCAATATGTTGTCTCCAAAATCCACACTGGCGGTAGGGAGATTTTAGCGAAAGTTCATGGTTTGCACACATCCTGAGTATAGACTGAGTCTCTTCTTTCTCTCTTCCTCTGCTTTGAGAGGAGTTTTTAAAGTGACACGCATTTAGAAGAATATCAAGAGAGCGAATAGCACGCACTTTTGGATGAGGACTATACTGACAATTGTCCAAAAGCTGACAAAGCCGCTAATATTGGAGTACTACAAAATAAGAGACACCGAGACCTTTAATGTAAAAAAACAGGTTTTAAGGCAAGGCGATTCGCTGTCATGTGACTTTTTCACCATTAATCTTGAGAAAGTCGTGCAGAACTCACACGCTCACACAAGAGACACGATTTTTTCAAAATTCCGAACAACTGCTAGCATACGCGGATGACATTCACGTGATTGGTCGAACACAGCGAGCCGGTATTGAATTGCTGGTGTTGATACCGAGGCGGCCAAAATGGGCTTAGCGGTGAACGAGGGTAAAACGAAATGTATGCTGTCATCGAGAAAGGACGAACAGCATCAAAGCCTCGGGCAAAACGTCACCATAGACAGCTCTAACTTCGAGGTAGCGAGGGACTTCGTGTACCTCGGTTCCCAAGTAAACAGTACAAACAACACCAGTAACGAGATTAAACGCAGAATATCTCTTTCTAATAGCTGTTTCTTTGGGCTCAAGAGGCAATTGAGTAGTGGAGCTCTCACTCTAAGGAACAAGTTAACATTAAACGACACCCTGATCATCCCTGTTCGGCTCTCTGGTGCGGAGGCATGGACGATCTCAAGAACGGATGAAGAAGCCATTAGCTTTTTCGAGAGAAAAGTGCTGCGTTCAATCTTTTGTTCTGCTTGCGTTGATGGTTCTTGGAGAAGAAAATTCGACCATGAATTCTACGGGCTGTACAGAAACATGAGCCTAGCCAGGTGTCTACGGATCTACAACGCCTACGATGTGTAGCATCGATAACACTGTTGCAGCCTAAAGAGACTTCAACTCCGAACCAGTGGAACAACGCAATAAAGGACGCCCACGAAAGCGAAGGCGCACACAGAACTTCAACAAACTGGACATGTGCTGGAGGCAGCTGTCTAAAGCTCGTGCCAGCTGGAGTGACTTATTGGTTGAGGCCCAAGTCCACCCCGGACTGTAGTGCCAGTGGAAGAAGAAGAAGAACACGTCCAATCAAAAATACTTACTTCCAAGACTTTGGCTTCGTCTATTTACCACCACCTTGGATCAATTGGGAACGCTTGCTGAACAGCGTATCAGTCCGCACTGTATGCAGTTGGCCAGATGTTAGGAGTGGAATTCATGACACACAAAAACGTGTCTTGCACTGGTAAACAGACCAAAACTAATTTTTTAATTCATATTAAAAATAAAAAAAAAAACATTTTCCTTGTATTTAAAAAATTCGAGAAATGTTTGATTGTGTCTTTGAATTTTTTTCCACAGCTGACTCTCGTAAGTTTTGCTGTAATATTCAGTGAAGTATCATTTTATTCAGCCCATTGAAGGCAAATGTTTTGTGCCTGGATTGCAGCCGCTGCTTTGATTTTTGGCAGTGGGGATTCTTCGACTGCATTTTCGTCATCACTTTCAATTTCTTCGTGTCCCAAGTTGCTGCAAGTCGGTTCCAGATTGGTTTCATTTTCGGCAATCCAATCATTTATGTCCTCGGAACAGTCAAAAGGGGATAGCTCTTGAAGCAAATCATTTATCGATGATATTATTTCGCGGTCTTTTAGGATTTGGTCCCTTGTGACAATCAAAGGTAACAAATCATCTTTATTATAATCATTGCTTGAGTTCATCAAAGGGTTCTAGCACTTTTGTATTGCCGTAGACTGCACCTTGTCCCATGCATTAGCCAAGAGACACACGGCGTGTCTCAAATTAAATGATTTTATTTTAGTCTCCAAATCTGACCCTTGACTAGCGACCAAATGTGCCAATAAACTCTTTTTGTAATTCAGTTTAGTCAAGTTGATCACATTTTGATCCATTGGTTGGAGAATAGCTGTGCAATTTGCTGGTAAACACGTGGTGACTATCATTCCATCATCACTTTTCACCTCGCCGTCCTTTGGATGACAAGTTGCGTTGTCCAACAGTAACAGAGCCCTCTTCTGAAGATTTCCAGACGCAAGAAATTGTCGTACCTAAATGAAGAAAAAAATATGTAAATAACAAAGAAATGGTTATAAAAGTCGATCAACTTTATTAAACATGTTACCTCTGGTACAAACGTTGAGTGAAACCATCCTTCAAACAACGAGAATGTCATCCACGCATATTTATTGCCCTTATAAGTGACGGGTTTATTTTCAAAATTTTTAAATGCTCTAGGATTTTGAGTTTCCCGTTGACGAATAATTTTATTTTGTGAATCCCAGATGCGTTCGTTTAAGCAAGTTATTCTTAAACGTTATTCTCTCTTTGCTTGTCTTCCGACCTGGAGCTTTTATCGAGGAATTGCACGTATTTTATTGAGGTCGCACTGTAATTTAATTAAGAAAAATTGCTAATCATCAACGAAGTTCCCACCAAATTTTATATTTCTCAAAGTACATGATCGGATGCCTTCATAACTCGAACTTGTCATAAATCGAGCAGAGTTCCCTTTTCCGTGACTATTCAACTAGAGGAGGTTGGACTGTAATTCTAAGCACGAATACGTCATCGAATGTTATTAAGTAGAAGAAAATTCAAGCTGCCGACAGCTGTGTATAAAAATACACGTAAAATATAATAATTTAACATAAACTTGTATATTTCCCGTATAACCTTTTACCAAACTTCTTTCTTTCTGTGCAGGAATATCTGTTTTAAGAGAAAAATTAATATATCATCTCTCTTGAGCAGTTTACAATAAGCCTTCCGCCAATCCTTGTTGACAACTAATATAATAGCAAATTTCTATTAATTTATTATTTTGTTGATACATACAGGGAAAACCGCCCACAAAAGTTAATACTTATTTTTTGTGCAAAGGCTGTAATGCTGCCTACAAATCTTGCACACAATGTCGCAAAATAACAAATACACAATTCAACAGTTCTTATTTCATAGACAACAAGCAACAAACAAAATCAAAAAAAAAAAATGCGAAATAATTCAATAAGAGCAACAACGAAATAAAATGAGATAACAAACAAATATCACAAAATTCATCTCAGGTAGAAAGGTAGGTTGAATTGGCTGACTACCAGATGGCGCAGAAGGACAGCAGACACACTTAGGCCAAGCATAGCCCATTGTGTTACCACGTGGATTTGAGTATATCTATTCCGCAAACCAATTAGTGCTAAGGTGAAGGCTGATTCTAACGTTGTTTGCCAGGTCAGCCCAATTATCGAATAATTGGGTTCCCCAGAAGTCTGAATATACGGGACGAGAGAGCACTGCAGCTGCATAATAAGTGTTCAAGGATTTCTTCCTCGTCCTCGTTCATGCAGCTTCTGCAGAAATCATTGGAAGGAAGGCCTAGTCTAGAGGTGTGAGTTCCGATGGCACAATGCCCAGCTAGAACGTCAATAAGAGATCTGGGATACGACCTGCTTCATCCGATCAAGCGATCGTTTGGGATCAGTTATAGGCCAGAGTTGTTTGGTAATGAGGCATCCTGTGCCTAATGTCCATCAGCGGTTAGTTTGGGCAAGAGTTTCAAGTTTTAGCAGATGTCTTATAGTAGCGCTTGGCGTAGAAGGTTGATCTCCAGCCGGAAAGAGTACAGAAGAGAGAAAAAGAAAAATAAAAAGTTCTATTGTCAACTACAGACCAATAGCTAAACTCCAATTAATACCGAAATTATTCGAGGCTGTTGTTAAGAAAAAAATATATGCTGAAGTTCGAAACCAAATATCACAATTTCAACATAGCTTTGTGAGTGGAAGATCAACTTCGACCATTTTGGTTATATTTACACACTTTTGCCCAAGTTCCATGGAAGCGAGACTTCAAGTTGACTCCATATACACTAACTTCTCGAAGGCATTTGACCGGGTTCGACATAATGTGCTCATAAAAAAGCTAGAGATGATTCGTTTTCATTTTAAAATCTTGAAATGGATAACTAGCTACCTTACAAATCGCAGGAACAGATTTGAGCGCATCTGCCAATGGCATAGACTTCTGCTTGAAAGATACTGGTTCGTAGTACTTTGTCAGGGATTCAAATACTCCTGCCTCTGTTCCTTCATCAGCTCTTGATCCATATGTGTACCATGTTACTGTATTGCTCCATTCTTTTTTGGTGCTTAGCTTGAAGGTAAAATTCTTTTGTATATTGAATTTCCTTATAACGTCATCTTTCGGAATGGCCAAAAGCGGTAGCTTTTTGACTAGTGCATCGAATTGTCTCGATGGAATGCACCTGCCTTTTGCTATCCGTTCTTTTGTCATTCTCATGATTCTTTTATTTGCACATTCTGCTACCACCAGAGTTGAGCAAGTAGTCATCAACATGTCACCGAAAAATTTAGCTAACAATAGTGGACTAAACCCACATTCTTGCGGTACCCCACTTTTGGTACCCCCACAAATCGGTGCGCTAAAAAATGTAATTTGCTGGAGATACCAGAGAAGTATAATTTCTCAGGCCTAGATTCACGAAAAATTGTCGCTCTGATCCTTGTTTCTAATAACTTGCCTCAGATAGGAAAACATTCTTATTTCCTGGTTACTCCTGACAGAACTTAATAGAAACTACACTCTACTGCTGCTTTTTGAGACATTGCACATTACCATCCTTAAGACGTTATTTTAATGCCTACAGGTTGACGGGATGAAGTCACCATATCTATCCGCACATAAGCCTGTAACCTTATGTCAATAGTTCCTTCCAACCCTTTCCCCCAAAAAAATACAAACAAACTCCATTTCTCTGATTACCACGAACCGAGTTATCGAATTTTAATGCGGCGTCGTACCACGACAGATGCCTGCCACCAACTACAACGACCACCGTCGTCAACCCAATCAACTATTCGCAAAGTATACACAAGCGCCTAATCATGCAGCCCATCTCAAAACGAATCCCTCCTTATCGCAGCCCACCCAGTCAGTCATTTACATTTCGCTCTCACCTCTCGAAAGTTCGGCAAACAACTAAGCAAAGTAAAAATACTGAACACAATCTGATTTGCATTTCACCCAGTTGTCGCGAACACAGAGACTTTTAAATTAAACCCGAGAGACTCTCCGGAGCACCCTTGCCTGGCCCAGCCCCGGTGGCAGTGGCCCTTCGCCAGGAGAAAGCAAACAAAAAGCAATTAAACGGCAATCAATTATGAATTTTATGACAAAACTTTTCCCAATAATCAGCGCCAAAGAATCGGCAAAACCCAGCCTCAAGGCGATTCCCCCGCCAAGCGAGAACTCCCCCACGGCCCACAGTTGAGGCAAAAGTACTAAATAAACAGAATAAACATCCGAAAACGTACACGAGGAGTCCCCGCATCGGGCCGTGCTCCGTGCCCCCAGTCTTCAGTGGTCCTTAAAGTCGAATACTGATTGCAAATTGAATCGAATCGGAACAAGGCATAAACTTCCCTTTGACAAATTAAACAGACGACCGAATGAAAAAGACCCCAGCCCCTACGCCAGAGTTTTCATTTCCAAATCAGTGCCAACTCAATGGGCATCACCGTTTCGTGTCCATCAACGATTTCATCTGTCACGGGCTTAAGTGTGCCTCCCTCAACGTCGAAGGGTTGTTGGCCATGTTCGTCGCAAAAATGGAGAGGAGAGAAAAAATGTGCAAAAGTTTATAATTTTCATGTTCCGGAGAGTATTTCGGTGATGAATAGTGCCTAAGCAAGCATTTATAACGATCATCCTTGTTGAGTGAAGTATTTGCACAGTTTCTTGTTCAGTAATGGCTTAAGCTGCCCCCGGCTCGGTTTGTAGTTTCTGAAGTTTTCTACAGGCGTAATTAATTTCGCCCTTCACTTGCATGGAGACCTGCATAGCATTATCGATTGTGTGTCCTCAGTCCCTAGTCTGTGCAGAGCGGCGGAATGTGTGGGATTAATGATGGAATGGATTTTAATTAGGTCGAAACTTTGGGATTCAATTAATTTTATACTTACTATAGACTGCAAGTGGTTGGTAAGTGAAAGTTGAAAATATTGCCAACCGTTGGCAGTGGGGTGGTGTGGAACCACATCGACGTGGTGGCACGGCGAGGGCTGACAAATGTGAAGGATACCACTTTTTGGACCACTCGGCAGGGTCAACATGCTTTATGGTAGAAGTCAGACAACTCAGTCAGAGAGGGCCTCTTCTTGGTTGAATTACTTCTTGACGGTTATGGGATGGGGATTTCTTTTGTTCAGTTGTAGTGGCTGACTGCAGACGGCACTTAGACTAAAGCAGGCCCTTGTGATACCACGCGGATTGATTTACCCTTCCAGTTAGAACCAGGTGGTACTCTCATTCATTTTGGCATTGAATGCAGCATCAAGTTATGATCCGATGAGCGTCCTGAGTGAAGATCTGTTAAGACTAAGCAGTTTGAATGATCATTTGAGATTAAGTGACGACCTTGCCTTTGTTGTGCATGTGATGCTTTCTAGCCATTTAAAATACTCGGCCTATCATTAAGAGTAATAGCTGTGTCGTCGTCATTGCCTGGGTTCGATCCCAGCCGTTACGACAAAAAAATGTTCACGATACCAGCTCTTTCCAGTCACTGGCAATGCTCAAAGAGTAACAACGGTCTAGACAAAAACCTTCTCAAACTTGGCCGTTCGGAGTCGGCATTAAACAATAGGTCCCTTTCACTCGTGATAGAACAATAGCACGCATGAGTAGTTGCTGAGAAGCTAGACCCTGGTCCTCTAGGGGCTGCAGCGCAAGATTCATTAAGAGACAGCCTACAATTAAGGGACATTTTTGAGTTAAACGTGACAGGGACTTAATTGCGCCCTGACTGCCTGAACAGATGGTAATACAGTGAAGCTTCTCTATAGCGGACAGCAGCGGGGCAATCCTGATTGCCCGTTATGTAGGGGTGTCCGTTCTAAAAGGATTGAAATGCACGAATATTTTCATGCCGGGACCATGACAGATTGTCCGTAAATCATGGTGTCTCTTATACAGGGGTGTCCGTAAAGAGAAGTTTCGCTGTATCTCGTTTGGATACTACATTGTTCTTGAGCCAGGACAGTGTCTCTTTTCTCTCTTTGGTTTCTGCCTGAAAGGCGCTACAGAGATCAAGGAGCTTCAAGTAGATAAAGTCTTTTGAATAGATTCCTGCCACTACTCCTTCGTCCCTACTCCGTGACAAGGGGATCAGGCAGCGTATCAGTTATCATAATAATACTGGTGGAGAATTTCTTCTCCAAGATGGTTTCTGGCAGCAGGCGTTCGGTGTCACTGAAGAGAAAGTTAAATTCGTTTAAAATGGTTGAGTGACCAGGGGTGTGTTCGCACCACAGCCGGAGTGTTTTGAGTCTCAGGGCAGAGCTGGCTGCTTTTTGTTTGCTGAAAATTTCCAGTGGCGGAAGGTGGAGGAGTATGTTAAGTCCATCCGACGGAGTGCTCCACAGTGCCCCGGTGATGCACTTGCAGGCCAGTCTCTGCACCCGATTAAGTATCGTGCAGTTAACAACTTTGCTCAGTGCTGTCCATTAAAACGAGAGCCCGGATAAAGGTTTCGGTCTGACAATCGAGTTAAAGGCGATGTGTAGACTATGTTTTTACTGTGGTAAATATATAGATTTTATTTTTTCCCAATCGATATAAATATATAATTACATTATTTAACTTATGTTTTAATATGATTCAACTTAAGTTAATTTAATTTGACTAAGCATGATTTAATAATTTAACAAGAATTAGAATGAGAGAAAAATTAATGACATTAATTTTTTGTATACAAAAAATAGAGTAATATGCCAGATCAACGGTTGTACGTTAGTATTTTGTGACGGGTGGGGTGGCCGTAAGAAGCCGCATTATACAGAAAGTATTGAAAGCAAAACAATATTACGAGAGCAAGTTCACAATACAAAAGATAAAAAATAGATGTAAAATAAATAAACTAAACCAGAATATAAGAATAAATATTTAATCAATGTACTACTGGACCCTAAGTATATAATCCAAATTAATTATGTCTAAGCTAAAGAGCCATTTTTTAAGAATTCTTGTAAGCGCAGCAGGAAGTCTTAGTCATCTGATGCTTCCTTGTTAAATAACCGGCACGCTGTTACAGTAAACGAATTACCAAAAGCTGTTGTACGGAAGTTGGGAACAGAAACAAGATGTAATTGACATGGAAATACTGCCTAAAATTTCTAACCAGACATTCCTGTCAACCTGTATTAGTTTTTCCACTTCGAGTCAAATGAGGAGATTTGACAGAATAACCATGGATAAGCATTGCTACTTCTGTTAAAATTCCTGAATAAGGGAGAAGCAAAAACAGCGACTCCTATATGCTGTACAATCTTGTGAATGTTTTTGCCCACATCGAGTCCATGAGCCTCAATGATATAGACAAGATTACTCTGATGTCCCAAGCCCTTAGAATAAGTTGCGTGCGTGCATTTCGATCCCACAGACAATTTTCTACACGCAATGGAGATAGCCTTTCCAATGAGTACCTACGTTGCGTGTGCAATCCAATTTTTATAAATCTAACATATTCTATATTTTAAAGTTCCAGAATTATAAAGAATTACAATTGTAAACAAAACAAAACATTAATTCATTCATAAGATCGTAAAAATAATCACACAAGTCTGTCAACCGCATAAAAAGTTAAAATAAAAGTTCACCAATTCCATCCATTACGACGCGTCGTGATCAATTCCACTTGTGTTCTCCAATTATTGTATCTCTCCCTGTTATAGGGCCTTATGAGTTGTCAATTCGTCGACAGAACGCAACGGATTCCATGGGCTGGGGCCTTTAGAATCAAACTTGAGGTATTCTTAAACGTCAGCCATACAACATGTAGATTAACTGCGGGTAATATGGATCAGTTGGGTAATGCGTATCAAGTTTGTATTTCGAAAAGGTTACGCTTAAATACATAACTGACTGATAAATGACTGCAACACAAAAACAATACCGTGTCACTAAAAGATATTGGTTGCATTACATCCTTGCTTGGTTTAGATTTAATGATTTTGTGGTTAAGAGTATGCTAAAGAAAATCGGTTCAAGTGAAAAAAATATGTGTGTGCATTTCCTGGATCAAAAGCGGCAATAATCTTGGTGGTGTTATTAACACTGATTGAGATGGCTAGGTCATGTAGAGCGGATGGAAAACAATGCACCGGCCCGGAAAGTCTTTGAGTAGCAGTAAGAGAAAGAGAGAAAGACCACGACACAGGTGGCAGGACCTCAACCAACTATGCATGCGAAACTGGAAGACGAAGCTGGAGACGCTTGTTATTTGAGGCCGAGGTTCACCCCGGACTTCAGGGAAAAAATTTCAAGAATCTCAAATCTCAAGAGCTCGTAATTTTTTGAGTAAAATGGGCAACCTAGAAGCTGTTAATCTTGAATAGTATTTGTGCAACGAATTTGAATGCAAGCCCCTAAAACTATTTAATTTAAGATAATGAGGGAAACCGATATTTACCGGCTGAGTGGTTAATGTGGAACACTAGTTCACAAACACTAGAACCTTTGACATTTTGCTTACAAAGTAAAATATTTGTAAATTCTTGCCAGAGTGTCTTCTCGACTTTGTATTTCTTATTCGGCATTATAACATCGTGTTAATGTGAATGATAATAATAATATGGGTGACAGCTCGTAAAGGGCCAGGGACTAGCTTCTCAGTAACCACTCGTGTTGTGCGAGCGTTCACGAGTAGAAGGGAGCTACAGTCTTATGCCGACTCTGAACTGCCAAGTTTGAAAAGCTTTTTACTCTCTTTGAGCATTGTCAGTGACTCGAAAGAGGTGTGACCGTGAACAATAATTTCTGTCGCACCCGCCGGGAATCGAACCCATGCTGCGAGGATAAGCTGCGTATGGAGTCGACACACACACAACGCCACGGCTTCCCTTTTTTATGGGCGAAAGAAGAAACCACTTCCGTCATCCATTAACATGACGTACATCGCCAGAGTGAAATAAAAATTCACCAGTCTTCCGATGGCGCGTTCCAAGAGGGAAAGGCCATTAGCAGCCGCCATAGCCCTTGCCCATCCAGTAATACCTCACAAATGTGTGTTACGTGCCTATCCCGCTAAGTGCCACTTCATGCCAAACGCCCGTCACTCACATAAGTCATTCATATCTTCTCTCAGAATAGACTCAGCATGTACCCCAGCACGCTACAAAGATACATATTTCATTGCTGGCCATAGCACAGAGTCCCAACTTGCAGTATTTTATTCCTGATGTCACAGCTAATTGTTATGGCCGCACGATAAAGACCTGGCTAATTGGTGTACCATATTTTAGGTGGGTCTCTCGCAATACGTGTGCTGGCGACAACGTACGCCATAGCGCGAACTTTTTGACACACTACCCTAACCGTGGTTGCACAGACTGGTTGGCAGAGCTCCGTGTGGCTAAAGTTATTAGTAATCTACACATAGGAGCGGGCAAAACCTGCACTCACTCGGTGTGGCGGCGATTGGCACAAAGCCAACAACTGTAGTCGCACAACACAAACCTCCCGGACCGTGTTGAATGTTTAACTTTTGATGCAATTAGCCAAAGTGGCGATATACAGCAAGGCAAGGCACTGGCAAAGGTCTTGTTAGCCAGTTTTTCCGAGGTTCTTCCGCATGCATCCCAATGCGATGACATTCAACCCTGTCTCGGGGGGATGTGGTTATGTGTGGTCTTGTGTGATTGCCATCAGTGCTCGCCCTCGGCAAAACCTCGCCGCGGCTTACGACCGCAAAGTGATGGTTACACTGGATGTACACACGTAGATAGAGAAATTAATTGTCGACACTTCAATCAGGGCTTTGTGATTATGTATGCACGATGCAGTACGATGTGCGGCGTGTAATATTCTGACGTTATAAATAGTTAATTCGCATGCAAAGCGCAAGGGAAGACTGTCATGGACGTCGTAGCAAATGAAAAGAGGTGACAACATGAAGTCGGATGGGTGAGAAAAGGCTTCTCATTACAAATATTTGTAATTGGATAATTGAGTCTTGTTGACATAGTTAGCGATGGCTGCACAGTTTGTGCAACAATTTGTCCGAAAGTGTTTTTAAATAAGGCTAAGCTCGGACAAACTGGCAAGGCACCTTTGCCAGTGCCTTGCCTCGCCGCATTATCAACACTTTAGAATTAAATTGACACATATTTCATACACTCTCCCAGTCAATCTGAGAGTCCCCTTTACGCCTTCAGTCAAATACGTATCTCCTTTGGAAATCTATAAGCTCCACAACGCTTGGAGGCGAAAAAATGGGCGAGCTATCGCACGGAAGTCCATGGAACTTGGACCATGCTTGACTGAATATTGTGTCAGCAAAGCTTACTCAGTCGAGAACGGTTAGTCGTCTCCCTTGCGGTAGAGGGAGCATGATGGTGTGACGGCGTCATGGCATTCCCGTCCCGGCATTCGAGTCGCTTTTACTGCCAATGTAAGCCAATTCAAAACAAAATTTGCAACGGGTCGAAGTAGTCATAGGTGTGTTGAATTTCAAAAATTTGTTAGAAGAAGTGATATATTAGAGAAATTACCCACTTAAAGTTCTTATTGACATGGTTTCGCAAGTAACATTCAGTTGAATTGACCCTAGTTTGGTGAGTGTTCGCTAATGAATATCTACTCTAGTACCCCACTCAAAACCACTCTTTGTCCTAGGGTGAAATAGTCGTTCAATAATCATACGATTCAAGAAATCAAAAAACTAATTTTGTCATTTTTGAGGGCCGCAGTTTAGAAAGAGCACAAAAAAATTTTTGCAGTCACTCTTGTTCATCGTGGCAAATGCACAACAACGACAATCGCCAACCCTTCCCCTTCTGTCGTCAAATAAGAGTGGCATTATGTATGTACAGTGGCGAGTAAAACTGGATACATAATTTTAGTTTTTCTGGTTTTTCATCAATAAAACTGCTTTCCTACGACGGATTTGATTGAATTGTTCAGTTTGTGTCGGACTGTAAATCGATGATGTTGACTTGTTATAGTCGTCTGCAGTTCAGGGTTTATTTTCTTTGCAGAAATTTTATCGGGCCTATTCTTTTTTCTATATTATTTTTTTTCGTAGAATGCTTTTTTTTTTATTTTTTTTTATTTTATAGCGGACACCTGCCAATTTCTTACCAATGTAATTTTAAAATTCCTCTCGCGTAATGTTCGCAATTGCTTTTGGTGTTTTGGCATCCGTTGTTGCCATACCGATCTGAATAAATTGAGGATAAACAGTTTTGGGCACTCACCTTTATTACGCACGGTCTCAATTTGTTTTTGCTTTCTGTATCATAAGTACGGTGTGATGGCATAGACCGAATTTCTGTATTTTTCTGTATTTTGTCCCATGGTTAAGGACTTTTTGAAATAGCAAACCGAAATTGTTCTGAGTATTTTTTACATAATTTTATATATATTTTATTTCTTACAATTTAAATTTCAAAAATTTAGAAATGTGTTGTGTTTTCAACCTGAATGTCGCTGTTACCGCTAACTATGATGCCAAGATACCAGAGATAGGATACTCCAATTTTAGGCCGGTAACGTTGAATACGTGGGTCGCCGTGGCGTAGTGGGTTAGTGCGTCGACTCCTACGCAAAGGGTGTCATGTTCGATACCCTAATTTACCACCTTTGATAATTCAAGGCTCCACCTCTTTCGAGTCACTGACAATTCTCAAAGAATATTCCTGTCTAGAAAAGCTTCTCAACCTCGCTGTTCGTAGTCGGCATTAAACTGTAGGTCCCTTCCCCTCGTGAAAGAACAATAGCACGCACAACACGAGTGGTTGCTGAGAAGCTAGACCCAGGTCCACCTCGGACTGTCGCGCCACCCATATTATTATTTTTATTATTAACGTTGAATGTGCGAAGATCCTCATCGTTTTTATTTTATTTCACTCGTTGCAATTGTTCGATTTCTTTCATCGATCCATCTTTTAGTAATTAGACAAGAAAACAGCTCTGAAATTTAAATCAAATCCGTCGTAAGAAAGCATTTTTTAATGGTGAAAAAAAAAAAGAAAAACAAAAAAAAATGTATACAGTTTTGCTCCCCACTGTATGTATATACATGGAAAACCATTTTTGCACAATTTTCGCGGTGTTCTTCGGATCGTTATCATGTTGGAATATCCATCTCAAGGGCATCTCTTCTTCAGCATATGGAAACATTAAGTTTTGAAGAATATTCCATCAATTTTATGAATTGGCCCGATTCCCTGGCTGGAAAAGCATCCCCAGACCATAATTCTACCTCCCCCATGTTTTACTGTCCCTCTTGTAAATCGTGGATTCAGTCTTTCGCCTTTTGGTCTGCGAACATGCTTCATTCCATTTGAATCCTTCAGGTTGAACTTGGATTCATCAGAGAACAAAACAGTTTTCCATTTGTCAACGGTCCAGCTGATGTGTTACTTAACAAATGCAAGCCTCGCCTTTCGATTTTTCGGCGAAATGAATGGCTTTTTTACAGCACGGTAAGAGAGGAAACCGGCTTCTACCATCCTTCGCTGGATGGGTCTGGTTGAGATAGCCAAGTCTAATTCCTTTCCTATTGCCCTTGCAGACATGAACGGGTCCTTTTTAATAGCCCGGACTATTCCATGATCATCGCGTATGCTGGTTTTTCTGGGCATCGCGTATGCCGGCTTATAATACGAGGAACGACGGAATGGTGTATCCTATATTTTTTAGCTATGCAATAAACTGCTTCCCCTGCATGAAAATCAGCAAACATTTTTTCTTTGAATTCGGTGGAATACTTATTATGCGCCATTTTAAAAAACGTTTTTGCTCTCAAAAATCCTTTTGCTCAGTATCACTAATAACTTCCAAATGAACGTAATATGTAGCAAAGCACGATCGCAGGAAATGTAACAGTTAATTCACTCAATTATAGAAATAAATAAATCAAAAAAATCAGGGGAATAATCGAATGTAGCTTGCGCAATATGTTCGTGCTTTAGTTTTGTCGCGTTTGATTTTGTTGAATTTCTTTATTTTTTATTATATTTTTTAAGTGTTGAAGTTGCATAGTTTGTTTTTTAATATTTTAAGATCTGTTGTTTACCTAAGTAACATAAATAAAATTCATTTAAATCGATTTACTTTTAGACAGTTTTCTTGGGCAAAATATTGCGAGGTGTAATTCGGTGCTATTGTTTTGTCCGACACTGTAAATGCTCGTATGTTTAATAAGTCAACTTTCAAATATGGTCAACAGATGCACACATTTTTTCCTCAGTTTGTATCAAACATGAGCGCGCGGACTTCAATATTTGAGCAGCTCATACCACCGACTCTGTTGTTTCCAGACATTTAGATGCTTCACCACGAATGATGAATTGCTATTCGCTGCGCTATTAGCTATGCAAAGAATTGATCCCGAGAACTATTGGGGATGGGTTCTAGCTCAACACTGCTGCACTCATACACAACTATTTTTGACTATGCTTACCTTACTATTTTCCCAGCAATGAGATTGGCCGAGTTCAACAGACCGAATTGCCCAGCATCGAGAGGTCTTATTTGTGAACAGATGGGGAGTGGAATTCTTATGTATCAATCTGAAAGTCAAGCAACAAGTTGCCCATTGTGTCGTTTTGATTAACGATAGGATTTACTTGTATTCTTTCTCGATGACAGCATTTTTTTTTTTATAATTTGCGCGTGCTCAAGGGATTGCTAATACCCTTATGTGTCCGGGGTCAAGACACAGACCGGGCCGAAGGTATAGAGGGAGAAAGGGAGAGGAGGTACCTGTGCACATTGGTTTTAAATATCTGTGGGTTGTAGTCTGTGGGAAATATTAGTTTGGGAAGAGCATTCCATATTCGTGCAGTGCTGCTGAAGAACGAGTCTCTGAATTTAACTGTGCGTCCGAAAGTAGGCTTAAGGGTATACTGATGTCAACGGTCCAGCTGATGTGTTACTTAACAAATGCAAGCCTCGCCTTTCGATTTTTCGGCGAAATGAATGGCTTTTTTACAGCACGGTAAGAGAGGAAACCGGCTTCTACCATCCTTCGCTGGATGGGTCTGGTTGAGATAGCCAAGTCTAATTCCTTTCCTATTGCCCTTGCAGACATGAACGGGTCCTTTTTAATAGCCCGGACTATTCCATGATCATCGCGTATGCTGGTTTTTCTGGGCATCGCGTATGCCGGCTTATAATACGAGGAACGACGGAATGGTGTATCCTATATTTTTTAGCTATGCAATAAACTGCTTCCCCTGCATGAAAATCAGCAAACATTTTTTCTTTGAATTCGGTGGAATACTTATTATGCGCCATTTTAAAAAACGTTTTTGCTCTCAAAAATCCTTTTGCTCAGTATCACTAATAACTTCCAAATGAACGTAATATGTAGCAAAGCACGATCGCAGGAAATGTAACAGTTAATTCACTCAATTATAGAAATAAATAAATCAAAAAAATCAGGGGAATAATCGAATGTAGCTTGCGCAATATGTTCGTGCTTTAGTTTTGTCGCGTTTGATTTTGTTGAATTTCTTTATTTTTTATTATATTTTTTAAGTGTTGAAGTTGCATAGTTTGTTTTTTAATATTTTAAGATCTGTTGTTTACCTAAGTAACATAAATAAAATTCATTTAAATCGATTTACTTTTAGACAGTTTTCTTGGGCAAAATATTGCGAGGTGTAATTCGGTGCTATTGTTTTGTCCGACACTGTAAATGCTCGTATGTTTAATAAGTCAACTTTCAAATATGGTCAACAGATGCACACATTTTTTCCTCAGTTTGTATCAAACATGAGCGCGCGGACTTCAATATTTGAGCAGCTCATACCACCGACTCTGTTGTTTCCAGACATTTAGATGCTTCACCACGAATGATGAATTGCTATTCGCTGCGCTATTAGCTATGCAAAGAATTGATCCCGAGAACTATTGGGGATGGGTTCTAGCTCAACACTGCTGCACTCATACACAACTATTTTTGACTATGCTTACCTTACTATTTTCCCAGCAATGAGATTGGCCGAGTTCAACAGACCGAATTGCCCAGCATCGAGAGGTCTTATTTGTGAACAGATGGGGAGTGGAATTCTTATGTATCAATCTGAAAGTCAAGCAACAAGTTGCCCATTGTGTCGTTTTGATTAACGATAGGATTTACTTGTATTCTTTCTCGATGACAGCATTTTTTTTTTTATAATTTGCGCGTGCTCAAGGGATTGCTAATACCCTTATGTGTCCGGGGTCAAGACACAGACCGGGCCGAAGGTATAGAGGGAGAAAGGGAGAGGAGGTACCTGTGCACATTGGTTTTAAATATCTGTGGGTTGTAGTCTGTGGGAAATATTAGTTTGGGAAGAGCATTCCATATTCGTGCAGTGCTGCTGAAGAACGAGTCTCTGAATTTAACTGTGCGTCCGAAAGTAGGCTTAAGGGTATACTGATGGGCATTCCTGGCGAGACGAGTATTGCGGGTGAATTCATGGAGAGGAGGAATGCAGTTGGCTAGCTCACTTGAGCATCGTTTGTTGAAATATTGATAGAACACGGACAAAGAAGAGACGGTACGTCGATGTTCGAGCGAGTCTAATGACTCTGTGATATTGTAGTCTCCTATAAGTTTTATCGCTCGCTTTTGGATTCTATCAAGTAGGTGCAGTGTGGTCTTGGGGGCACCAGACCAGATATGAGCGTTACACTCAAGCTTGGGGCGGATGTACGCCTTATAAATTAAAGCCAAATCAGAAGGGGTGAAATATTTCTTGCATCGATTAAGAAAACCTAAACATTTCGCAGCATTTTTGGCGACCTCAAATATGTGATCGCTCCAACTAAGTGTTGTGTTGATACACATACCAAGGATGGAAAGTTTTTCCGGTTTCATCGACACAAGCGCCATTCATGGATAATGGCTGATTATCAAGGGTTCGCTTGAGTGACAGCAGACAGCATTGAGTTTTTGAAGCAATTGAATTCCACTCTATTGTTTTTTCCCCAGTTAATTATGCTGTCAAGATCGGAATTCAACGTGCTTAACATACGCTGCTGTTCCAATTCTACGGCCGAAGGGCTGGGTCGTGAGTCTAGGAACGAATATGAAAAGCTAAGGGTGCTGTCATCAGCGAAGGAATGGATTGGATTAGAAGTAGCAGACAAGAGATCATTTATAAAAATGAGAAGGAGTGTCGGAGACAGAACTGAGCCTTGGGGAACACCAGCATTAATTTGGTCAATATCAGACTTGAACCCATTCAAAACAACTTGAATTGAACGGTTCGAAAGGTAATTTCTAATCCATAGAAGAAGAGATTCATCGATACCATAGGCACGCATTTTCGACAAGAGAGCTTGATGCCAAACTCTGTCAAATGCTTTAGAAATATCAAGCGCAACGATCTTGCTTTCGCCTGAATTGTGCAAAGATTGGTTCCACTTTTCGGTGAGATAAGCTATCAGATCACCAGTGGACCTGTCGCTGCGGAAACCATATTGTCGGTCATTCCGCGATTCAAGATATTTCATAAGCTGACGATTTATCAGCGTTTCCATGACCTTAGAAAGAAGGGACGTAAGTGCTATGGGTCGGTACGAGGTGGGTGTCGAAGATTCGCTCTTTTTAGGGACTGGCTGGACAAATGCTGTTTTCCATCTGCTCGGAAAGAGACCTAAAGAGTATGATAGATGAAAAAGCTTACGCAGTGGTTTTGCCAGCACAGAATAACACCTCTTCAGAAGTATAGGGGGAATACCATCCGGGCCAGTGGATTTGTGCACGTCGAGATCTTTCAGTACTCTTGCAACTGTACGAGTGCGGAAGTGGATTTGTCCCATGGTAAAATCAACGCTCTCAAGTACAGGTGGAGACAAATTGGAATCTGGCAGTGTTGAGCTAGCTGCAAAATGAGCCGCAAGCAGATTAGCTTTGTCTAAAGAGCTGACAGCTGGAATGTCATTGTAAATGAGCGTGGGAATTGAAGACAAGGCGGAATTCTTTACGTTTTTTTACAAATGACAAAAAGTTTTTGCTACCCTTGGGACATTGTAGCACTTTTTGCCTCAAATTTTGCTCATAAGAGAATTTCACACGTCTGATAGTTGCATTGCAGTCATTTCTGGCCCGTTTAAACTTCTTCCGGTTTTCCTCAGTAGGGTTGGCTTTGTATGTCCGGAAATTCAACTCTCTCATCCTAATAGCCTCTTTACAGCTCGAGTCATACCATGCGTTTGCTTTGGGCTTGATACTCTTCACTCTGTGAGGAATGAAGGTTCTCATGCCCAGCAGAAGAATATTTGTGATCATATCAGCAGCGGCATCCACGTCACTATCGAGGAAGCAAAGTGACCAGTTAAAATTCCTAAAGAAGTTGTTAAGTTTGTTCCAATCGGCTTTCTCGTACAGCCAAACTGTTCTTTTAGGAATTTGTTCTCTAACTATGTGTGGTGATAACGAGAATTTTGCTGATACGACACAATGGTCCGACGAGCCTAGAGGCGACAGTATGTCAACAGAATATTTATCAGGATGAGAGGTGAGAAACAGGTCCAGGGTGTTGGCGGAATGATCTGCAATGTCAGGTATTCGTGTGGGCTCATTTACTAGCTGGGTCAGATTGTTTACCTCAGCAAAGATTTCGACGTACCTTCCTTCGGGTGTCTGGCCTGAATGCCGAAGCCAATTAGAATTGTGTACATTGAAATCGCCCGCAATGGCAATTTCTGTGTGAGGATAAAGGGATACAATTCTTGAGATGGAATCGGATAGCGCATCAAATTCGTTAAAAGTTGAATTGCTATCCAAGCTTGGACTTCTATAAATAAAGCAGTAGTGGATTAAATGCTTACGGACATGGTGTTTTAACCACAGAAAATTAAATTCCGGATTGGAACAGAGGCCGTATTGTGGTTGAATTTGGTAAGCTACATCACTACTCACGTAAATGGCGAGACCGCGGTGTAAGAAGAAGAGCGGCACCAAGCTATATCCAGGCAAGTTCAAATCCGATAATTCGGTATTCTCACCTACCTGTGTTTCACTCAGCGCCAAGACAGCTGGTTTGAAACGGGATAGGTGGACATACACAGCGAAGAGATTCGCTCTAAGCCCACGCACATTGCTCACATCAACCCTAAGACTTCCCATAAAGGACAAAACGCAGATATGAAAAAACCAACTCCGACTGCAAGTGGTGAAGCAGAAATGAGAAGTGCAAATTCAAAATTAGCTTCCCAACAACACTGGGACAGTAGGTGTCCAGAAATATACTGCGCGCCATACCGCAAAATATTTCTGGACAGTAGGTGTCCAGAAATATATTGCGCGCCATACCGCAAAATATTTCTGGACAGTAGGTGTCCAGAAATATATTGCGCGCCATACCGCAAAATATTTCTGGACAGTAGGTGTCCAGAAATATATTGCGCGCCATACCGCAAAATATTTCTGGACAGTAGGTGTCCAGAAATATATTGCGCACCATACCGCAAAATATTTCTGGACAGTAGGTGTCCAGAAATATATTGCGCGCCATACCGCAAAATATTTCTGGACAGTAGGTGTCCAGAAATATATTGCGCGCCATACCGCAAAATATTTCTGGACAGTAGGTGTCCAGAAATATATTGCGTGCCATACCGCAAAATATTTCTGGACAGTAGGTGTCCAGAAATATATTGCGCGCCGTACCGCAAAATATTTCTGGACAGTAGGTGAAATATATTGCGCGCCAGTAGGTGTCCAGAAATATATTGCGCGCCATACCGCAAAATATTTCTGGACACTAAGTGTCAAGAAATATATTGCGCGCCATACCGCAAAATATTTCTAGACAGTAGGTGTCCAGAAATATATTGCGCGCCATACCGCAAAATATTTCTGGACAGTAGGTGTCCAGAAATATATTGCGCGCCATACCGCAAATAATTTCTGGACAGTAGGTGTCCAGAAACATATTGCGCGCCATACCGCAAAATATTTCTGGACAGTAGGTGTCCAGAAATATATTGCGCGCCATACCGCAAAATATTTCTGGACAGTAGGTGTCCAGAAATATATTGCGCGCCATACCGCAAAATATTTCTGGACAGTAGGTGTCCAGAAATATATTGCGCGCCATACCGCAAAATATTTCTGGACAGTAGGTGTCCAGAAATATATTGCGCGCCATACCGCAAAATATTTCTGGACAGTAGGTGTCCAGAAATATATTGCGCGCCATACCGCAAAATATTTCTGGACAGTAGGTGTCCAGAAATATATTGCGTGCCATACCGCAAAATATTTCTGGACAGTAGGTGTCCAGAAATATATTGCGCGCCGTACCGCAAAATATTTCTGGACAGTAGGTGAAATATATTGCGCGCCAGTAGGTGTCCAGAAATATATTGCGCGCCATACCGCAAAATATTTCTGGACACTAAGTGTCAAGAAATATATTGCGCGCCATACCGCAAAATATTTCTGGACAGTAGGTGTCCAGAAATATATTGCGCGCCATACCCCAAAATATTTCTGGACAATAGGTGTCCAGAAATATATTGCGCGCCGTACCGCAAAATATTTCTGGACAGTAGGTGTCCAGAAATATATTGCGCGCCATACCGCAAAATTTTTCTGGACAGTAGGTGTCCAGAAATATATTGCGCGCCATACCGCAAAATATTTCTGGACACTAAGTGACAAGAAATATATTGCGCGCCATACCGCAAAATATTTCTGGACAGTAGGTGCCCAGAAATATATTGCGCGCCATACCGCAAAATATTTCTGGACAGTAGGTGTCCAGAAATATATTGCGCGCCATACCGCAAAATATTTCTGGACAGTAGGTGTCCAGAAATATATTGCGCGCCATACCGCAAAATATTTCTGGACAGTAGGTGTCCAGAAATATATTGCGCGCCATACCGCAAAATATTTCTGGACAGCAGGTGTCCAGAAATATATTGCGCGTCATACCGCAAAATATTTCTGGACAGTAGGTGTCCAGAAATATATTGCGCGCCATACCGCAAAATATTTCTGGACAGTAGGTGTCCAGAAATATATTGCGCGCCATACCGCAAAATATTTCTGGACAGTAGGTGTCCAGAAATATATTGCGCGCCATACCGCAAAATATTTCTGGACAGCAGGTGTCCAGAAATATATTGCGCGCCATACCGCAAAATATTTCTGGACAGCAGGTGTCCAGAAATATATTGCGCGCCATACCGCAAAATATTTCTGGACAGTAGGTGTCCAGAAATATATTGCGCACCATACCGCAAAATATTTCTGGACAGTAGGTGTCCAGAAATATATTGCGCGCCATACCGCAAAATATTTCTGGACAGTAGGTGTCCAGAAATATATTGCGCGCCATACCGCAAAATATTTCTGGACAGTAGGTGTCCAGAAATATATTTCGCGCCATACCGCAAAATATTTCTGGACAGTAGGTGAAATATATTGCGCGCCAGTAGGTGTCCAGAAATATATTGCGCGCCATACCGCAAAATATTTCTGGACACTAAGTGTCAAGAAATATATTGCGCGCCATACCGCAAAATATTTCTGGACAGTAGGTGTCCAGAAATATATTGCGCGCCATACCCCAAAATATTTCTGGACAGTAGGTGTCCAGAAATATATTGCGCGCCGTACCGCAAAATATTTCTGGACAGTAGGTGTCCAGAAATATATTGCGCGCCATACCGCAAAATATTTCTGGACAGTAGGTGTCCAGAAATATATTGCGCGCCATACCGCAAAATATTTCTGGACAGCAGGTGTCCAGTAATATATTGCGCGTCATACCGCAAAATATTTCTGGACAGTAGGTGTCCAGAAATATATTGCGCGGCATACCGCAAAATATTTCTGGACAGTAGGTGTCCAGAAATATATTGCGCGCCATACCGCAAAATATTTCTGGACAGTAGGTGTCCAGAAATATATTGCGCGCCATACCGCAAAATATTTCTGGACAGTAGGTGTCCAGAAATATATTGCGCGCCATACCGCAAAATATTTCTGGACAGTAGGTGTCCAGAAATATATTGCGCGCCATACCGCAAAATATTTCTGGACAGCAGGTGTCCAGAAATATATTGCGCGTCATACCGCAAAATATTTCTGGACAGTAGGTGTCCAGAAATATATTGCGCGCCATACCGCAAAATATTTCTGGACAGTAGGTGTCCAGAAATATATTGCGCGCCATACCGCAAAATATTTCTGGACAGTAGGTGTCCAGAAATATATTGCGCGCCATACCGCAAAATATTTCTGGACAGTAGGTGCCCAGAAATATATTGCGCGCCATACCGCAAAATATTTCTGGACAGTAGGTGTCCAGAAATATATTGCGCGCCATACCGCAAAATATTTCTGGACAGTAGGTGTCCAGAAATATATTGCGCGCCATACCGCAAAATAATTCTGGACAGTAGGTGTCCAGAAATATATTGCGCGCCATACCGCAAAATATTTATGGACAGTAGGTGTCCAGAAATATATTGCGCGCCATACCGCAAAATATATCTGGACAGTAGGTGTCCAGAAATATATTGCGCGCCATACCGCAAAATATTTCTGGACAGTAGGTGTCCAGAAATATATTGCGCGCCATACCGCAAAATATTTCTGGACAGCAGGTGTCCAGAAATATATTGCGCGCCATACCGCAAAATATTTCTGGACAGCAGGTGTCCAGAAATATATTGCGCGCCATACCGCAAAATATTTCTGGACAGTAGGTGTCCAGAAATATATTGCGCACCATACCGCAAAATATTTCTGGACAGTAGGTGTCCAGAAATATATTGCGCGCCATACCGCAAAATATTTCTGGACAGTAGGTGTCCAGAAATATATTGCGCGCCATACCGCAAAATATTTCTGGACAGTAGGTGTCCAGAAATATATTTCGCGCCATACCGCAAAATATTTCTGGACAGTAGGTGAAATATATTGCGCGCCAGTAGGTGTCCAGAAATATATTGCGCGCCATACCGCAAAATATTTCTGGACACTAAGTGTCAAGAAATATATTGCGCGCCATACCGCAAAATATTTCTGGACAGTAGGTGTCCAGAAATATATTGCGCGCCATACCGCAAAATATTTCTGGACAGTAGGTGTCCAGAAATATATTGCGCGCCGTACCGCAAAATATTTCTGGACAGTATATATATTGCGCGCCATACCGCAAAATATTTCTGGACAGTAGGTGTCCAGAAATATATTGCGCGCCATACCCCAAAATATTTCTGGACAGTAGGTGTCCAGAAATATATTGCGCGCCATACCGCAAAATATTTCTGGACAGTAGGTGTCCAGAAATATATTGCGCGCCATACCGCAAAATATTTCTGGACAGCAGGTGTCCAGTAATATATTGCGCGTCATACCGCAAAATATTTCTGGACAGTAGGTGTCCAGAAATATATTGCGCGGCATACCGCAAAATATTTCTGGACAGTAGGTGTCCAGAAATATATTGCGCGCCATACCGCAAAATATTTCTGGACAGTAGGTGTCCAGAAATATATTGCGTGCCATACCGCAAAATATTTCTGGACAGTAGGTGTCCAGAAATATATTGCGCGCCATACCGCAAAATATTTCTGGACACTAAGTGTCAAGAAATATATTGCGCGCCATACCGCAAAATATTTCTGGACAGTAGGTGTCCAGAAATATATTGCGCGCCATACCCCAAAATATTTCTGGACAGTAGGTGTCCAGAAATATATTGCGCGTCGTACCGCAAAATATTTCTGGACAGTAGGTGTCCAGAAATATATTGCGCGCCATACCGCAAAATTTTTCTGGACAGTAGGTGTCCAGAAATATATTGCGCGCCATACCGCAAAATATTTCTGGACACTAAGTGTCAAGAAATATATTGCGCGCCATACCGCAAAATATTTCTGGACAGTAGGTGTCCAGAAATATATTGCGCGCCATACTGCAAAATATTTCTGGACAGTAGGTGTCAAGAAATATATTGCGCGCCATACCGCAAAATATTTCTGGACAGTAGGTGTCCAGAAATATATTGCGCGCCATACCGCAAAATTTTTCTGGACAGTAGGTGTCCAGAAATATATTGCGCGCCATACCGCAAAATATTCCTGGACACTAAGTGTCCAGAAATATATTGCGCGCCATACCGCAAAATATTTCTGGACAGTAGGTGTCCAGAAATATATTGCGCGCCATACTGCAAAATATTTCTGGACAGTAGGTGTCCAGAAATATATTGCGCGCCATACCGCAAAATATTTCTGGACAGTAGGTGTCCAGAAATATATTGCGCGCCATACCGCAAAATATTTCTGGACAGTAGGTGTCCAGAAATATATTGCGCGCCATACCGCAAAATATTTCTGGACAGTAGGTGTCCAGAAATATATTGCGCGCCATACCGCAGAACATCTCTATATATTGCGCGTCATACCGCAAAATATTTCTGGACAGTAGGTGTCCAGAAATATTTTGCGCGCCATACCGCAAAATATTTCTGGACAGTAGGTGTCCAGAAATATATTGCGCGCCATACCGCAAAATATTTCTGGACAGTAGGTGTCCAGAAATATATGCGCGCCATACCCCAACATATTTCTGGACAGTAGGTGTCCAGAAATATATTGCGCGCCGTACCGCAAAATATTTCTGGACAGTAGGTGTCCAGAAATATATTGCGCGCCATACCGCAAAATTTTTCTGGACAGTAGGTGTCCAGAAATATATTGCGCGCCATACTGCAAAATATTTCTGGACAGTAGGTGTCCAGAAATATATTGCGCGCCATACCGCAAAATATTTCTGGACAGTAGGTGTCCAGAAATATATTGCGCGCCATACCGCAAAATATTTCTGGACAGTAGGTGTCCAGAAATATATTGCGCGCCATACCGCAAAATATTTCTGGACAGTAGGTGTCCAGAAATATATTGCGCGCCATACCGCAGAACATCTCTATATATTGCGCGTCATACCGCAAAATATTTCTGGACAGTAGGTGTCCAGAAATATATTGCGCTCCATACCGCAAAGTATTTCTGGACAGTAGGTGTCCAGAAATATATTGCGCGCCGTACCGCAAAATATTTCTGGACAGTAGGTGTCCAGAAATATATTGCGCGCCATACCGCAAAATATTTCTGGACAGTAGGTGTCCAGAAATATATTGCGCGCCATACCGCAAAATTTTTCTGGACAGTAGGTGTCCAGAAATATATTGCGCGCCAAACCGCAAAATATTTCTGGACAGTAGGTGTCCAGAAATATATTGCGCGCCATACCGCAAAATATTTCTGGACACTAAGTGTCAAGAAATATATTGCGCGCCATACCGCAAAATATTTCTGGACAGTAGGTGTCCAGAAATATATTGCGCGCCATACCCCAAAATATTTCTGGACAGTAGGTGTCCAGAAATATATTGCGCGCCGTACCGCAAAATATTTCTGGACAGTAGGTGTCCAGAAATATATTGCGCGCCATACCGCAAAATTTTTCTGGACAGTAGGTGTCCAGAAATATATTGCGCGCCATACCGCAAAATATTTCTGGACACTAAGTGTCAAGAAATATATTGCGCGCCATACCGCAAAATATTTCTGGACAGTAGGTGTCCAGAAATATATTGCGCGCCATACTGCAAAATATTTCTGGACAGTAGGTGTCCAGAAATATATTGCGCGCCATACTGCAAAATATTTCTGGACAGTAGGTGTCCAGAAATATATTGCGCGCCATACCGCAAAATATTTCTGGACAGTAGGTGTCCAGAAATATATTGCGCGCCATACCGCAGAATATTTCTGGACAGTAGGTGTCCAGAAATATATTGCGCGCCATACCGCAAAATATTTCTGGACAGTAGGTGTCCAGAAATATATTGCGCGCCATACCGCAAAATATTTCTGGACAGTAGGTGTCCAGAAATATATTGCGCGCCATACCGCAAAATATTTCTGGACAGTAGGTGTCCAGAAATATATTGCGCGCCATACCGCAAAATATTTCTGGACAGCAGGTGTCCAGAAATATATTGCGCGCCATACCGCAAAATATTTCTGGACAGTAGGTGTCCAGAAATATATTGCGCGCCATACCGCAAAATATTCCTGGACACTAAGTGTCCAGAAATATATTGCGCGCCATACCGCAAAATATTTCTGGACAGTAGGTGTCCAGAAATATATTGCGCGCCATACCGCAAAATATTTCTGGACAGTAGGTGTCCAGAAATATATTGCGCGCCATACCGCAAAATATTTCTGGACAGTAGGTGTCCAGAAATATATTGCGCGCCATACCGCAAAATATTTGTGGACAGTAGGTGTCCAGAAATATAATGCGCGCCATACCGCAAAATATTTCTGGACATTAGGTGTCCAGAAATATATTGCGCGCCATACCGCAAAATATTTCTGGACAGTAGGTGTCCAGAAATATATTGCGCGCCATACCGCAAAATATTTCTGGACAGTAGGTGTCCAGAAATATATCTTGCGCGCCGTACCGCAAAATATTTCTGGACAGTAGGTGTCCAGAAATATATTGCGCGCCATACCGCAAAATTTTTCTGGACAGTAGGTGTCCAGAAATATATTGCGCGCCATACCGCAAAATATTTCTGGACAGTAGGTGTCCAGAAATATATTGCGCGCCATACCGCAAAATATTTCTGGACACTAAGTGTCAAGAAATATATTGCGCGCCATACCGCAAAGTATTTCTGGACAGTAGGTGTCCAGAAATATATTGCGCGCCATACCCCAAAATATTTCTGGACAGTAGGTGTCCAGAAATATATTGCGCGCCGTACCGCAAAATATTTCTGGACAGTAGGTGTCCAGAAATATATTGCGCGCCGTACCGCAAAATATTTCTGGACAGTAGGTGTCCAGAAATATATTGCGCGCCATACCGCAAAATTTTTCTGGACAGTAGGTGTCCAGAAATATATTGCGCGCCATACCGCAAAATATTTCTGGACAGTAGGTGTCCAGAAATATATCTTGCGCGCCGTACCGCAAAATATTTCTGGACAGTAGGTGTCCAGAAATATATTGCGCGCCATACCGCAAAATTTTTCTGGACAGTAGGTGTCCAGAAATATATTGCGCGCCATACTGCAAAATATTTCTGGACAGTAGGTGTCCAGAAATATATTGCGCGCCATACCGCAAAATATTTCTGGACAGTAGGTGTCCAGAAATATATTGCGCGCCATACTGCAAAATATTTCTGGACAGTAGGTGTCCAGAAATATATTGCGCGCCATACCGCAAAATATTTCTGGACACTAAGTGTCAAGAAATATATTGCGCGCCATACCGCAAAGTATTTCTGGACAGTAGGTGTCCAGAAATATATTGCGCGCCATACCCCAAAATATTTCTGGACAGTAGGTGTCCAGAAATATATTGCGCGCCGTACCGCAAAATATTTCTGGACAGTAGGTGTCCAGAAATATATTGCGCGCCATACCGCAAAATTTTTCTGGACAGTAGGTGTCCAGAAATATATTGCGCGCCATACCGCAAAATATTTCTGGACAGTAGGTGTCCAGAAATATATTGCGCGCCATACCGCAAAATATTTCTGGACACTAAGCGTCAAGAAATATATTGCGCGCCATACCGCAAAATATTTCTGGACAGTAGGTGTCCAGAAATATATTGCGCGCCATACCCCAAAATATTTCTGGACAGTAGGTGTCCAGAAATATATTGCGCGCCATACCGCAAAATTTTTCTGGACAGTAGGTGTCCAGAAATATATTGCGCGCCATACCGCAAAATATTTCTGGACACTAAGTGTCAAGAAATATATTGCGCGCCATACTGCAAAATATTTCTGGACAGTAGGTGTCCAGAAATATATTGCGCGCCATACCGCAAAATATTTCTGGACAGTAGGTGACCAGAAATATATTGCGCGCCATACCGCAAAATATTTCTGGACAGTAGGTGTCCAGAAATATATTGCGCGCCATACCGCAGAATATTTCTGGACAGTAGGTGTCCAGAAATATATTGCGCGCCATACCGCAAAATATTTCTGGACAGTAGGTGTCCAGAAATATATTGCGCGCCATACCGCAAAATATTTCTGGACAGTAGGTGTCCAGAAATATATTGCGCGCCATACCGCAAAATATTTCTGGACAGCAGGTGTCCACAAATATATTGCGCGCCATACCGCAAAATATTTCTGGACAGTAGGTGTCCAGAAATATATTGCGCGCCATACCGCAAAATATTTCTGGACAGTAGGTGTCCAGAAATATATTGCGCGCCATACCGCAAAATATTCCTGGACACTAAGTGTCCAGAAATATATTGCGCGCCATACCGCAAAATATTTCTGGACAGTAGGTGTCCAGAAATATATTGCGCGCCATACCGCAATATGGCGGACACCTACTGTCCAGAAAAATTTTGCGGTATGGCGCGCAATATATTTCTGGACACCTACTGTCCAGAAATATTTTGCGGTATGGCGCGCAATATATTTGTGGACACCTACTGTCCAGAAATACTTTGCGGTATGGCGCGCAATATATTTCTGGACACCTACTGTCCAGAAATACTTTGCGGTATGGCGCGCAATATATTTCTGGACACCTACTGTCCAGAAATATTTTGCGGTATGGCGCGCAATATATTTCTGGACACCTTCTGTCCAGAAATATTTTGCGGTATGGCGCGCAATATATTTCTGGACACCTACTGTGCAGAAATATTTTGCGGTATGGCGCGCAATATATTTCTGGACACCTACTGTCCAGAAATATTTTGCGGTATGGCGCGCAATATATTTCTGGACACCTACTGTCCAGAAATATTTTGCGGTATGGCGCGCAATATATTTCTGGACACCTACTGTCCAGAAAAATTTTGCGGTATGGCGCGCAATATATTTCTGGACACCTACTGTCCAGAAATAATTTGCGGTATGGCGCGCAATATATTTCTGGACGCCTACTGTCCAGAAATATTTATCGGTATGGCGCGCAATATATTTCTGGACACCTACTGTCCAGAAAAATTTTGCGGTATGGCGCGCAATATATTTCTGGACACCTACTGTCCAGAAATAATTTGCGGTATGGCGCGCAATATATTTCTCGACGCCTACTGTCCAGAAATATTTATTGGTATGGCGCGCAATATATTTCTGGACACCTTCTGTCCAGAAATATTTTGCGGTATGGCGCGCAATATATTTCTGGACACTTACTGTCCAGAAATATTTTGCGGTATGGCGCGCAATATATTTCTGGACACCTACTGTCCAGAAATATTTTGCGGTATGGCGCGCAATATATTTCTGGACACCTACTGTCCAGAAACCTACTGTCCAGAAATATTTTGCGGAATGGCGCACAATATATTTCTGGACACCTACTGTCCAGAAATAATTTGCGGTATGGCGTGCAATATATTTCTGGACACCTACTGTCCAGAAATATTTTACGGTATGGCGCGCAATATATTTCTGGACACCTACTGTCCAGTATGGCGCGCAATATATTTCTGGACACCTACTGTCCAGAAAAATTTTGCGGTATGGCGCGCAATATATTTCTGGACACCTACTGTCCAGAAATATTTTGCGGTATGGCGCGCAATATATTTCTGGACACCTACTGTCCAGAAATATTTTGCGGTATGGCGCGCAATATATTTCTGGACACCTACTGTCCAGAAATATTTTGCGGTATGGCGCGCAATATATTTCTGGACACCTACTGTCCAGAAATATTTTGCGGTATGGCGCGCAATATATTTCTGGACACCTACTGTCCAGAAATATTTTGCGGTATGGCGCGCAATATATTTCTGGACACCTACTGTCCAGAAATACTTTGCGGTATGGCGCGCAATATATTTCTGGACACCTACTGTCCAGAAATACTTTGGGGTATGGCGCGCAATATATTTCTGGACACCTACTGTCCAGAAATATTTTGCGGTATGGCGCGCAATATATTTCTGGACACCTACTGTCCAGAAATATTTTGCGGTATGGCGCGCAATATATTTCTGGACACCTACTGTCCAGAAACCTACTGTCCAGAAATATTTTGCGGTATGGCGCGCAATATATTTCTGGACACCTACTGTCCAGAAATACTTTGCGGTATGGCGCGCAATATATTTCTGGACACCTACTGTCCAGAAATATTTTGCGGTATGGCGCGCAATATATTTCTGGACACCTACTGTCCAGAAATATTTTGCGGTATGGCGCGCAATATATTTCTGGACACCTACTGTCCAGAAACCTACTGTCCAGAAATATTTTGCGGAATGGCGCACAATATATTTCTGGACACCTACTGTCCAGAAATATTTTGCGGTATGGCGCGCAATATATTTCTGGACACCTACTGTTCAGAAATATTTTGCGGTATGGCGCGCAATATATTTCTGGACACCTACTGTCCAGAAATATTTTGCAGTATGGCGCGCAATATATTTCTGGACACCTACTGTCCAGAAATATTTTGCGGTATGGCGCGCAATATATTTCTGGACACCTACTGCCCAGAAATATTTTGCGGTATGGCGCGCAATATATTTCTGGACACCTACTGTCCAGAAATATTTTGCGGTATGGCGCGCAATATATTTCTGGACACCTACTGTCTGGACACCTACTGTCCAGAAATATTTTGCGGTATGGCGCGCAATATATTTCTGGACACCTACTGTCCAGAAATATTTTGCGGTATGGCGCGCAATATATTTCTGGACACCTACTGTCCAGAAATATTTTGCGGTATGGCGCGCAATATATTTCTGGACACCTACTGTCCGGAAACCTACTGTCCAGAAATATTTTGTGGAATGGCGCACAATATATTTCTGGACACCTACTGTCCAGAAATATTTTGCGGTATGGCGCGCAATATATTTCTGGACACCTACTGTTCAGAAATATTTTGCGGTATGGCGCGCAATATATTTCTGGACACCTACTGTCCAGAAATATTTTGCAGTATGGCGCGCAATATATTTCTGGACACCTACTGTCCAGAAATATTTTGCGGTATGGCGCGCAATATATTTCTGGACACCTACTGCCCAGAAATATTTTGCGGTATGGCGCGCAATATATTTCTGGACACCTACTGTCCAGAAATATTTTGCGGTATGGCGCGCAATATATTTCTGGACACCTACTGTCCAGAAATATTTTGCGGTATGGCGCGCAATATATTTCTGGACACCTACTGTCTGACACCTACTGTCCAGAAATATTTTGCGGTATGGCGCGCAATATATTTCTGGACACCTACTGTCCAGAAATATTTTGCGGTATGGCGCGCAATATATTTCTGGACACCTACTGTCCAGAAAAATTTTGCGGTATGTCGCGCAATTTATTTCTGGACACCTACTGTCCAGAAATATTTTGCGGTATGGCGCGCAATATATTTCTGGACACCTACTGTCCAGAAATATTTTGCGGTATGGCGCGCAATATATTTCTGGACACCTACTGTCCAGAAATATTTTGCGGTATGGCGCGCAATATATTTCTGGACGCCTACTGTCCAGAAATATTTTGCGGTATGGCGCGCAATATATTTCTGGACACCTACTGTCCAGAAAAATTTTGCGGTATGGCGCGCAATATATTTCTGGACACCTACTGTCCAGATATAATTTGCGGTATGGCACGCAATATATTTCTGGACACCTACTGTCCAGAAATATTTTGCGGTATGGCGCGCAATATATTTCTGGACACCTACTGTCCAGAAATATTTTGCGATATGCGCGCAATATATTTCTGGACACCTACTGTCCAGAAATATTTTGCGGTATGGCGCGCAATATATTTCTGGACGCCTACTGTCCAGAAATATTTTGCGGTATGGCGCGCAATATATTTCTGGACACCTACTGTCCAGAAATATTTTGCGGTATGGCGCGCAATATATTTCTGGACACCTACTGTCCAGAAATATTTTGCGGTATGGCGCGCAATATATTTCTGGACACCTACTGTCCAGAAATATTTTGCGGTATGGCGCGCAATATATTTCTGGACACCTACTGTCCAGAAATATTTTGCAGTATGGCGCGCAATATATTTCTGGACACCTACTGTCCAGAAATATTTTGCGGTATGGCGCGCAATATATTTCTGGACACCTACTGTCCAGAAATATTTTGCGGTATGGCGCGCAATATATTTCTGGACACCTACTGTCCAGAAATATTTTGCGGTATGGCGCGCAATATATTTCTGGACACCTACTGTCCAGAAATATTTTGCGGTATGGCGCGCAATATATTTCTGGACACCTACTGTCCAGAAATATTTTGCGGTATGGCGTGCAATATATTTCTGGACACCTACTGTCCAGAAATATTTTGCGGTATGGCGCGCAATATATTTCTGGACACCTACTGTCCAGAAATACTTTGCGGTATGGCGCGCAATATATTTCTGGACACCTACTGTCCAGAAATATTTTGCGGTATGGCGCGCAATATATTTCTGGACACCTACTGTCCAGAAATATTTTGCGGTATGGCGCGCAATAT